>JAMKCF010000010.1:18249815-18809815 GCA_023634235.1 Pisaster brevispinus | reverse complement strand
TGAAAACCACAAGGATAACTGCTCGTTGTTTTGACACCCATGCTCCTTGATCTACACGCTAGGGTTATAGGGTTAGGGTTTGGGGTTGGGGTTGGGGTTAGGGTCGGGGTTAGTGTTAGAGTTACGGTTAAGGTTAGGGTTAGGTTTAGGGTTGGGGTTAGGGTTAGGGTTAGGGTTTGGGTTGTGCTAGAGTTAGGGTTAGGTTTAGGATTAGGATTAGGATAATACAAAAAGGTGTTGGAACATACACTGCAAAAACTGGGATGTTAAAATTGACACCATTGGTGTTATCACTGATACAGATACCCAAGTGAGAATTTTATTAACATCACGGGGTGTTCAATTAACACCAATGTATTTGTGCTTGCCGACATTAGTGTTATTTTAAAACCCTATGATGTAAATGTTGATTCTTTTTGGTATCTATGTGACAACACCCACGGTATCAATTTTAACACCCCAGTTTTTGCAGTGCTGGTATGTCACAAGAAAAAGAGAGTGAGATACGACTTGTAAAATATTAACTGGTGTGAGGAAAGTGTGATTATTTGGTAAGGGGGCGGGGTCGACACATTCGACAGGGTGTTTGTCGATAGTTGCTCCAAATCTTGCATAGCATGGGAATCACGGTGTAAAGTTAACTGGGAGGGAAGGGATCAGTGGGTAGGTGATGGGGACTTTGTTATCAATGTTTGAGGGGGAACAAAGCTTAATTCCTCATCAGCTAACACATCGAGACACTGTTGAAAATCAACACAAATTTTCCCCCAGACATCCCTGTCTCGGGTCCATCTTGGTCTTGTTTCAATAACTGACACGGGCCCTTACAGACATTCATTAAACACCTTTTGGATTGAACCCTTTCTTATAAGCCCCGAACAGTCTCAACGTACGGCACCCCTTCACAAGGGTTGTTTTAATACTAAAAGGTCACTTGGGTCAACAAATTGAGTATAGAAGTGAGTCGTTAACATTTTATTGCGAGTGTTAAGGTTTTTTTTTTTAATTCCATATTTCTTTAAGGCAAGTATTTTGCAAAGCTAACGAGAAGCACTTTGTACACAGCCCTTCCCCCCCCCCTGATATACATTCAGAGTGCATATAGGCCTTTAATGTTTAGAAATAAAAACAGCTGCTAAAACCCATGGAAAGTCGGTTAATGGCTCATTAGCTCGAGATGTACTGTAGAAGGTCCTATGAGAGTGGAGAAAACCCCATAAAATGCGTAAATCGAACTTAAAACAATTGTCAACTTTTACACAGTGCACGGACAAGTGAGCCCCGATTAGCCGAATCGTGCCCGCTCAATGATACCGTCCACGAGGCTCAGTAAACGGTGCCTACCGCCCAACTAAATGGTCCATGACAGTCCACATGTGAGAAACATCTGACCTTTTCAATTTTCTGTCAGCGGAAGGGGCTGGCGCCATATCGTTTGGGCGGGGGAAATTGAGGTGGGCTTCTTGGCCACACTCCCTTCTTAGCGTACATGCCCAGCGAACCAAATCACAGGCCCAATAACAAACGTATTCATACAAACACCTCTGAAGGTGGTGAAGATGGTGAGCCGTGTTCTCAAAGTTCTCAAAAAGTTTCAACTTCCACGGTGCTCCCGCAAGTTTTCGCAAAACGGCTTCAACATTCACATGTCAGTTTACCTGCTCAACCGTTAACCTCCCCATTCAAAGACGTGCAATTATCGAGCAAGCAACTGAAACAGAGTTTAGATTTACTTTTTAACACTATCAAAAGTATCTGCATTTCGTTTTGCAAAATGGGAGTTTGCAGAGACTTTTACCTGTTTGTCAAAACAGTATCAATAATTCCATAGGATATCTTTGTTTTTAGAATGGGACTTCAGCACTCAGACAGTGTTCAAAATTGCTATGTGTTTACGAGTAATTGAGCTTTCACTGTCTTAATTATCGGATACTTGCCGGAGAATTTCTCGAGGTTATAACCCCAAAGAGCTGCTCTGGAAATATCAATTTTAAAAGTCACTTTCCTATTGACACTTTTTCCCAGAGTAAACGTCCTTACCCTTGTTATAACTTGTCCATGAATTCCAAAGTGTTGGCTCGCTATGAGGAAACTCTTCTGAATTGTTTTCTTTGGATCTTCTATGCTATAGCAGTTTATACAATCATGTTGACAAGGCTGATTATGAATACACGTGCACTTCCACAAAAGAGCGCAGTTACAAAAATGTGGAAAATCTAAAGTGGTATTTAGAGATAGCGAGAATATTGAAGGGGAAAACTCAAGCGAGTTCACCATTGACACAGGCTTGCCATTAATTGAAATAAATCTCAATGCAAAATTATTCACGACTGCGCATATTTTCCGTACCACGCCGTGCGACGGCCCACCAAATGAATAGCATGTGATTCCCTACAAAGCTATATTATTCGGCTGAATCAACAAGCAGTATGAAGTTCTGCCAGACAAGTCCCGTGTTCGTCCAGCGCGTCTGGGCCGACCATAAAAAGTTCTAGGTGGGTGCTTTGGTTGGTGTGAGACGGCCTCATGTTTCTGGCAACCCCACAGGGTTGTGCCGACGCGTCGGTCCGAGGGAGCCCGGTTGTGGCTGGGCTCCGTTCAGTGACCGCGCCCGCTTCGCTCCGCCGAATCCGGGCTCCGTTTCAAGGGAGCCGCGTTTGAAAGAAACTCGTCTCGTCATTATTGAGCCGAGATCAAAATAATGAGATGGTAGTAATTGATGTTCTTCCCCCAACTATTAATAGGGAAGTGGTTTTGAAGACGGTTGGTGACGTGTTTGCCAGAACGTTCATCCCGTTGTTCAAGTTAAAAACTGAACGAAATTGGAAATGCATGAAAGTTGTATTAAAAGGGCCGCCAATTATTGAAGTTGTAAAAATTCTGCAGCATTCTGGAATTTGAAGTTTCAGATATTTATCTGTTCATATGAAAGTCCCAGATAATAAATTGACTACATTTCCCCGAGGCTTGAAACTTAGGTATGAATGTTTTAATATCCAAATGGTCTAACGGTGCAACTCATACTAAACAGCACAGACTTGGGATTTCCTTATCTTAATTAAACTGTGAAGAGCTGATAAACATGGACTAACCAAGATAATTACTCATTTAAATTGCAACGACATTTCCCACTTACTGTGATCTGGTTGGTATTTAACTCATCTCTATGCAAAAAATATAGCCGTTTAGTTTCTTGTCGTGACAATGCTCGTTATTTGATGTATAATTACACTGTCTTGTCTGTCAATCAGATCGGATTAATTCCTTGCAGTTTGCCCTAAACCAACGACTCTTATCATCCGGACAAAACAACTTCAAGACTCTCTTGAATAAACGATGATGCCGCAGCGCACGGGGTCGGAGTTTTCTCCCGACAGGAAGCACCCCTACGTACGGTTTGATTCTTGGGGGGCTCTCTTAGCCACGCGACACGCGCTGTGCGAGGAGCGAGAAACGGTAGCCGGGCCACGCGCCACAGTGTATCGCGAAACAAAACCGGGAGCTAAAATCAGTGTTGCCGTGTGGTTTCGGGTAAAGAAAAGCCCGCCGGTGGACGTAAACGAACTGTCTAAATTGATTCTTTGGTTTGGTAAGGGTGGGTGGTGGCGTTGAGTATGATGCTCAGTGGTCCGGGATTCTTGTCTTTGATCTTTTTGGGTGGTCAGGTTTTTTTCTCTCTTTCAATCCAGACCTCAACGTCCGCAAGACATACGGTTTGACTTGGATTGTTGTATTCATGACGACCATGTATCAAGGACCCAATGGACATAAACTTATTGTCTTTCGTGTGATCATCCTTGGTAGAATTATGCAGTGTTATTGACGTGTACTATGCAATGTAATTATATCGATTCTTTTATTCGAAAAAAAAACTGCTTCAATAATAAGTTATTCAATCTACCAATCAACCAATCAGTCAATAAATCAATCAACCAATCAATCAATCAACCCTTCAATAATGTAATCATTGGGCACACATTTACGTTTTATACCAAAGTTTGCTCAACCGCGTGCCAGTAAACTTACACTATATTAGTTAGTCAGCAAAGTGTGGAATTTAGTCCACGAGACTTGTGCAAACAGCCATCGGTACATGCATGTACTACATGGTTTTCAACCCCATGGGGTACGCATGACCTCGTTATTTTGGTGTCCGGCCATTGTGGTATTTCTCCCTTGGATCAGCTACTAAAAAAAAGCTTACATCACTAGCGATGTGCGCAGTTTGTGCTATTTAAAGTATCGTAATGTGTGAATACGTGGCAACAGGCTTTGCTTTGATTCTAAAAGGCACGTATTTAAAAATCAACAGGCTTATGCCCTAGCCTAAAGTTTTCAGAAATGCTACGGTATGAATAGTTTTCTGTTTTTATTAGCTATTGGACAAGTTAGAAGGAGGTACTTTTTGGCAAAGTGCATCAGTTATCGTTGTCTAGGCTTTAGTCCTAACCATGTCAGAGTGCATACTATCTTTGTTTAAGGCCTAACCAGCATGTGAGAATGTATCACTTGAGTTTTTGAAGAAGACAACCACGTACGGAACCAGGCATAAACCACAATACTTCATGGGGGAAACAGAGGCAATTGCTTCAATGCCCCCATGTCACTGCCTTTGTGCCCTTTAAGTGTTAAAATAACACTAATATCTACCAAAACGTCTACATTGGTGTTAATTTTGATTTTCTCTTCGGTATCTTTATTTGACGACACTCATGGTGTCAATTTTAACACTAGTTTTGTTGCAGTGTACTGTATCAGTATGATTGAACACTGAGTTCTTGTAAGAATGAGACCGACCCACGTTAACCTAAAGGAAATGCGCTCGATGAAACTAAGCACTTTTGCAACTTAGAGGCGCCGCCCCACAATGAGAAGTAAACGAAACAGAAGTTATTGGTCTTACCATGGGTACTTCATATTGTGGCCAGTCGTAGTGCGGCTGTGCCTGATGAGCCAGTGCAACATTCATTCCAACATTCTCCATCTCTTCCATCCTACTCTGTCGATTAGCCGCTTCATTAAGAGTCTCTTGTAGATGCATGATGTAGTTGATGGCCGATCGGAGCGTCTTCACCTTGGACAGTTTCTTATTTCGAGGCTCCGTTGGGATCTTCCTCCGCAGCCTCACGAAGCCGTCGTTGACGAGTTGAACCCGCCGTCTCTCGCGTGCGTTCCGCCGGGCAACCAAATGCGGCTCTTTTTCCTTGTGGTTCGCCGCGGGCCGGAGTTGTTTCTTCCCCGTAAACTCCGAGTTTCCTTTCCCCCCGACCCGTCTTCTTGTCCTCCCACTGCCGGGCTGTGAACCGTTGAGTCCCGAGGATGAGTGCGAGGGCTGGCTATCATCGGATGTGGGTGAGTCGGGCAGGTCATCGCAAGATTCGTCGCTCGAGCAGGAGTCATCATCAAGCGATGCCGGTGAAAGGCACACGTCACTTACATCCCCACTTACATGTGGTAAAGCCATGGTGTTTTAAGAATAATATCAAAAAGTGTCCCGCCGTAAAATGCAACTTTTCGAGCAGACCTAAATTGTATTGTAGTTATCACTGAATCCTCAATTTGGCTCTGATGATGATGTTAGTGTTCGTCTGCCCGCTATGACTGAAAACAACGCTCAAAAGTTTCAAGACTACTCGCCCTTCACAGCAAAAGTCTCCAGATTATTTTATTCAATTTTGAAAGGGAGACGGTCTGTCCTCCCCGAAGAACCAATTGACACTGAAGAATTTCCAGTAAAAATGCAGTCATTTAACGAATTAATTTGTACGAGGATTTTGTTGTCCACTCAGTGCCTTTTCTTGGTGTATACATATGGGAGATTTCAAATCTTTCCAAATTAACGTTCAGCGACATTTCGCATCCATATTTACGTGTCTGTGTATCGTATGTAAATCGCAAAAAATATCGATGTCGTCACAAAGTCGAAGCTCCTGTCAGCCAATCACGGAGAGCGAGCTCACGCCCCTGAGCACTTCTCCAGCCAATAGCGAGAGCCGTCTATCCGTAGACTGGATTCAGTCGATTTGTGTTCGAAGAAGAGTGGAAAATGGCGCTCGGCAGAGAGCAGCACTACAACAGAATAGCTCGCAGGCAAGGAAATGTTCCGGTCTCTCTCCTACGTTCATATTGCACAAGGCGTTAATAATGCATGGAACCGTTAACCGTTGTTCACTCCAAGAGAACAAAAATAATATGACAGGGCTTTGCCGTTCGGGGGGCCAATTGTGTCCATCCATAGCCACAAGTCCTCACATTGTGCAGTCATTGTGTGTGCTAATATGACTTTTATTCATCACTATTAGCGCATAGCGGATTAACAAAGCTTATCTTCCACAGTGTCTCTATGAATTTTGATCAACCGCCGTCGGCCAAGAAGTGGCCGGTTCGGATTGAAATTACCAGAGAGGACCGTGGACTGCGCGCTCCGTGCACGGGGACGATGGAGCCATCCCTGTGTACCACAAGGTGGCGTAGGAAGTGTCTGTCTGTCTGTTCTGCCTAAAAAAAAAACTTAGTGTATGTCCAACTGGTTTCTCTATTGTGCTACTGGAGGGATGATTATTATATTGTGTGATTTAAATAGAAGTGAAGATTATGCACTGGAGCAGGATTGTTAATTAACGAAAATAATTGATATAGATTCAAATCTGAAAGCTGATTGATTTTTAAGTTCATGGCAAGACCAGACGTCTTTAGTTGAGCGACAATGTGGGCTTCCTCCTTTTGTTTTCTTTATAAATCTTTCTTGAACCGAACAATGAAAAAAAAATCACCCCCCCCCCATAATTACAGTTCCTACTTAAAAATCACCCCTCAATGTAAAGCTTTTAAGGGCATTTCCACATAGAAATAGTTCCATCTGAAATGCTGTCGATGAAGTAGTTTTTTTAAAGATCCAACGAAACACTGTTTCTAGTTTATATTGCCGCACTTGAAATAGGCGCCGATATGACGTGCAAATAAAATCTCAGCGAAAACTTAAAAACTATTTTGCGTTGATTTCACAAAACCTGACCGCAGAATGTGACGATATTTTTGTCACATGTCAGACTGGAGTCCTCACATAGTCGGTCAATTTTTATTATTGTTATTTTTATTTTTTTATTTTTTTTATTTTATTTTATTTTATTTATTTATTTATTTATTTATTTATTTATTTATTTATTTATTTATTTATTTATTTATATATATTTTTTTTGGGGGGGGGCCTTCCTCTGTTTCTCTTTCCATTTATGTTGCCACAACACCAAATCTGACACCACTTGGTCTTTACGTCTCTTGCAAAGTCCAGCAAATAAAGTCTCCTTTTTCTGATTTTTTTTGGTGGTGATTTTAAGTAGTTCTCCCGTAAAAATATGTCTTGGGGACGTGGTCTTTCCATCTTACATCAAGGGCTGACCTTGGCAACCTGGTGTAACAACCATCTACAGGGACTTTTGAGTTCTTGTTGTTATGGATCATGTTTCGCGTGTTGAAAAGAAATTAATTGTTCAACTTGAAAACAATGACGTCCATTGTTCCTTTCACATCGGTCAGTCACACTAAGCCACTGCGAACTCTTCCCGATTAACGTGATCACCGATTGCTGTTTTTTTTTGCACATTGGTGATGATTTTTGTCACCCGAGTCTGGCGTGTATGTGGGTACATTTGGGTTTCCACGTGCACTGCCTCAACGTTTGAATGACGAACAACTGACATTAGAGCCATCTTACACTGGGTACCAGAGCTCTTCACAAGAAAACAGTACATTAAAAGGAAACATATAAACGGAAAGAGACACTTGGCTGTCAGAGGCGGACGAGGAGAGGCGCAAACTTTGAGGGCTAATTTCCAAGTTAATTTCCAGCTACCCTGCTGCTGTCTCAAGATAAGTTTATCAATGCGTGAGGTCTGGGCCCGCTTTAGGGTCCGGGAAAAGTTTCTAGTATCAGATGCTCTCTTTCATGCAATCTAGGACATTCCACAAGCGGTTTTTTCTCCCCCCCCCCCCTCTCTCTCTCTCTCTCTCTCTACTCAGTCCGATGGCGTAAATTGCGCTGCGGTGGTCATCACCAGTCCACGCCAACAATTTCGATCCGCTGTTGATTTTGCTGCAGCTGCCATTCCCTGGCTGGTCCATTGCTTTATGTCGTTCATCCATGATGTTGTTGGACTACCTCTCCTTCTCTTTCCATCGACTGACCCCCCTTGATTGTTTCTTTATCGAATTCTCCGCGGTGCACGGTGTGGCCAAAGAAACGCATCTTCCGCACGGCTATTTGGCCTCATTCACGGCTCTGCTTGCCGTGGATTTCTACGCTTACAGAGTATAGATTCATGCGTTTACAGGGCGCCGTAAGCACAGTATTCTCTGGTAGCAGTGTCATGAAATTGGGTCTCTATTTCTCAGCATCAACTCACTCCCTATGATGTCCAATACCCAGCAAGTTGTCCTCCTCTCCACCCACGTCACTCGGAGAACGCAACTGTATGCCCAGCAGATCTCAAAGGCGTTTTACAAGTTATTTTTGTATAAATTTTTAAAATAAGAACTTGATTTATTTGCCGTTCAATTCATTTTGTCCAGTTGTGGGACTTAAGAGGGGCGCCCAACCCTAAATCTGCCGTAGATTTTGTAGCCTCAATGCCGTCTTCCCACTCAACGTAACAAATCATTGCAATCTTGTACATTGAGCGCTTGGAGACATTTGGGGTTATTCAACATAAAAACGTGTGTTCCTCGAAGATGAGATCTGCATAAAGATTACAAAGGAACGTCTCTCATACAAGCAAGTCGACTTCGATAACAAACACAAAATGGTACCACCCCCAGCCCAGCTGGATTTTCATATATTACGTCCGTATATTACCTTTGGGCTAACTGAACGTAATACACAGACCCTAATCACCGAATTAGGTCGAAATCAGATGTCCTGAAAATAACGAGATTTGACGCCTCGAGTTGGAGTTAAACGGAGGACAAAATGCAAGATGTTTTATTCATAAAGCACAGACACAGAAATACCATGTTGTCCCAAGAGTGCATTTGGATCAATAAATTTTAGATCAAATGTTAAATCAACAAAATGTTGAAGTACTTTCAAGTTCAGATGTCATTTTCAATTTTTTTCTGGGACTCAACTGATTTGTACCAACTAAGATTTTTTTTTCCTTTTCCGTAGCCTCTTGTGTTCATGGTAAATCTAGCAAATCGTGTTGTTTTTCCCCGGACTTTCGAGGCGCGTAGCTCTACAGTTAGTTACCGGGCCCGAGGCACGGAAGACGCACGTGTGGGGGGAACCTATGGATACGCTGACCGTCCCTGCCTCGCTGCAGACGGACCCGTCTAGTTCGCATGACTTCTCCTGGCCGCGCTTATTCTCTATGCGCGTCATCGTTCGAGATGAACTCGGAATTTGGTGTGTGGTATACATGCATTCACGCTAAATGAAATCACAACAAGGGTACGCGGGGAACGGAAATGAGAAAAGAGGAATGGAAAAAGAGTGAGAATGGTTCGGCCTGCAGACATCCAGTCAGAAGTTGTAGAGGCGATAATAATCCAGGACTCATTAAGACCGTCATTTACGACTGCCAAATTACCCAACTGACTGAAACAAATGATGAGTGGCAGTTTTACGTCACTGGGGTTTCGTAAAGGTGAAAACCTTGTACTCTGTAGCTCGGGGCTGTATTTCACAAACCTACTAAGTATATTTATACTTGCTAAGCTGGAATAAACGGGTTGACCATGTTTGGATAATGTTCATTGCTACTGTGGTTATACTGCTCGACAAGCGAGTTTTAAGGTTGCAGGTTCGAATTCCAAATCGACGGCTGTTACAATGCCTTTTGGTATCTAGTTCCCGCCTCACTGGTACGGTAGAGTGTGGCTGTTGCTCGGTTGTATATTGCAGACTGCTCGTTATAGTTCAAGATCAATGTGGATAAGGCCGTGTGTTTCGACAGTCGCTTCGGCAGTGGCTACGTCGAAAAGTCCTACTCCTCAACGCTGTAGTTGCATCAAACAGCCGTTACCGTAGCCAAATTCACTTCATTTGGATCTTATAGTCGAGATGTTATCGTAGAATCTCAACACTCACTGGCAACTCTCGTTCTAGGTACCTAACATTGGGAGACTTTCCATGGCATCAGGCACACCGGTAAAACTCATACCTAGTCCCTTTTAAGAGCGATTTTACCCGCGAGTCTACTGCCACCAAGCGTCATGCATTAATCTCATATTCATTATCTGATTAGTGTCAACTGAAAACTAAATTGACGTCTTGATTAACCTCACCCCCAGCCAACCCCTCTCGCAAGTCATACTTTCTTTCACGCCCTCAAAAGGAAAGGGAGTCACGATAGTAAGAGGGCGCTATTTGTTCCATTCGCTTATGCATGACGTCATCATAACTTTCTTTCGGACTCTTGTTATTTTTAACGGATTATCTTTTCTAGCAGCTTATGGTATTTCCCCAAAATTGTCATTCAAAACGGACAACCACAACCTCAGTCGTGACGGACAATGTGCTTCAATTCAGTGTTAGATCACTATGTGTACGCTCCATTAAAAAACAAAACAAATTTGATGAGTCTGAAATGAAAGAGATGTTGAGACATTGAAAACGAGACTCAAACCGTGCGTTTGTAGTTAAAGTGGAAGTATTGAATAGAATTGAATTGTATTGGACTCAACTGAAAGAGTTTGCAGACGTATCTATGAAGATTAAACAGCAACTTGACAATAATGTTCAGCTTCTATAAGTACAGGGACCATTGAGACTGCCCCTGCCCCCCCCCCCCCTTACGGAGACGCAGGGATAAAAATGTTCCCGCACTGATTTGGTTCTAGGCTGGAGGCAGGGAACCCTATTGGCATCGGACACACATGACTGACGTGACGAACCAATCAAGTTGTTGATTTTCCTCTGGGCCATATCGGCGCATCGTCCGTGATCACTGCCTCCCCCTCTTCACAAACAACACCATGAATAATTCATGGCCAAACTGTGAAAATGACCTTGGTTCTCGCGTGGTTCTGCAACAGCTAAGGCATAATATTTGATTTATATGACCAGAACTACTCCGACTTTCCCAACCAGGCGGGGGCAATTATGGCCCGCTGGCTCGTGGGGGAGTTGCACGCTTGCATGCCCTTAGGTCATTGGTCCCTACCGGTACGGTACGGGCAGGTGAACCCTAAGTATGGATGAATTTTTAAAAATATGTTTAAAACGTTTCGCTTAAAAGGTGATCTTTCATTCTTCAAACTAAGTGCTGGTGATAAAAACGTTGTCTCATCACCTTGTTTAAGACTTATTCGAGGGAAACTAATGTATTTTTAAGTCGTCAGTGCTTCCAGTTACTCGCACCCCCCCCCCCCTCCAAAAGAAAAAGGAAAAACAGGAGAACAATGACAAATTCTACATGGAGAGATAAAACATATTTTTAACATACTGCTTCGTGCTTATGGCAATTCTCGCCTTTCAGAACACATTATCCAATTATATACTTGAAAATCCCGCCTCCATCGGGGAAAAAAAATTGAAACGCCGGGAGCGCTCTTCCCCAAACCCACCTCGCCCGGACGCAGAGCATTCCGCCTATCGTCCCCGGAGCACAACTTCTACATCGTGGTCCCTTTTTTTTTTTTTTTTTTTTGCTATTTCGGTTCGCCGTACGTAAGGGATTTGAGTTGAGGCCGGTATTTTGCAATAACACAGACCTGTCGCTTATTCTATACTTTGATGCTAGGCTTACCCACCGGACAAACTTAAACGTTTCGGACTAAACAGAAAGAACAACATTCCCGAAAATGACTGACACTTCGTCGTCCGTACGACCCGCTGGAGCACAAAAGGAAATTAAGACTGTGTTACTAATCGCATAGGACGCGTGCATGGGCAGAAAATTAAATGGTGAAATTAACCGATAAGGTCTAAAAGTGGAATAATTACCGTCTCAAGCTAAACACTTCTTCACAAACTTGGGGCTGAGTGGCTAATCATCTATGAGCCTTGTTGATATTTAATCACCAGTGTGCTCAGTAGTCTCTGCTCAAGACGTCTTGACGTAGCTTCATTGACACAGTCTATAGATAGACGTTGACACAATCATGCCTCAGCTATTCCTCTATATATTGCCATTACCACCTTGACAAGAGGATAAACTAAACTGGGTTAAACTTTGTTATATCAAAATAGTTTTAGTCACTTTTCTTTCTCTGTCTTGCTAACGGTAGGCTTGAACTTGGGTTTGGAAATGATAGGAGAAAATGCATGGTTTTCTAGCACGTGTAAAGCTAAACATCGCAAGGCCTACCATTCGGTTCCAGCAAAAATTTGCCTGAAAAATAATTTTACTATCTAACAAAAACCCCAGAGACACTACTCAGTCTTTTCTAGAAGATGTGACACCATTGCTAATGTTTGTATTAGGCCTTTGCACGTATTGAACATTTAGGCCTAAATAAATCTGCGCTCTCTAAACCAGGCTTGCCCGGCCGTGGGGACTTTTCCTACCGTGTAAACACTGCTATACTCTGTCTGATGTGGTTACAGTATAGAGGAAGAGTCTCATCCATCGTTCATTGGGATTAGTAAATATATGCACTTTTTAAAAAGATTTGTATGAAGGAAGAAGTCCCCACTTGAGTCAATTTATATATTTATATATATATATAGAAGTCATCCATTATCACAAAGAATGTATCAATATTGTTGTGAATCAACCTCTGTTGTCCGACCCAAGCGTCCACTGAGAAAAGTCAGTCCACTGAGAAAGGACACAAAATCCAACGACAAACACGAAGACAATGGTGCTGATTTTGGTGTGTCCGCTAGATTCATTGACGGGGGGAGAGCTGTGTGCCAGTTATGTTTGCATAGACAGGGGGACGGTTGGAGAAGGTGTTGACTTTAACAACGGCTGCTTAACTTCGGTCAACAGTTAGATGGTTGGAACGGGCCGACACAACATAGCCGTTTCTCTTAACAACATAACAGAGAGCAGAGATTGAAACATACAGAGTCATTATTGAAACGCGCTCCAAATGTGTAGTGTTGAAAACAGAGGTTTGTAACAATTCAAACTAATATGGAAACAGCAATAAATATAGTCTCGTCTGAGAAGATTGTGGAGTAATTACCTTTTAAAGAAAGACCTGTAGGCCTACCAGTAGCTTTTCCAGCAGACAAGTGACTACTCACAGTGAGTCAACATCAAGTTTGCTCAAATTGTGGATGTTGTCTGTGGTATAAGTTCAGGGACCGAGTTCTGAGAATTGACACTGACTTGTTTTCAACACTGTCATCACTCGGAACAGTACGGCAGTGACGTCTAGTGCAACAATGACCGTGTTGTTCAGATTGCCATGCAAAAACATTACGTGTAGTCTTTTATAAAAACCATTATGCCGAGTTTGGACAATACAAACACTCCAGCTGGTAAGGGCAAACACTGCAAATGGATTTAACCAAGTGATGATTGTAGTGACTGAGATCATTACTGTTAAGTTTGTCTTAAGAATTGCACAAGAGGCACACTTAAAATGGACATGATATCTACCAGTGAAGTGTCGACACTACATTTTGAAAATATTGGGATGTAGAAGTGGTTGTAGTGTACTCATGAACAAAGTGTTGCCATGGAGGAACTTTACAGTTTGGCCGTGAAAAAGTTAGTGGTCGATTGTTTTATGTGAACAGCTATGCTAGGCGGAACTTAAGGCAGAATGGCAAGCGGTAACACCACCGTTAAGGACGTTAAATTACAAAGCAGTCTTCAGTTCTTCCATGCCCGAGTCAAGAACCAACTCGAAGACGTCAAACTCCGGCGTGAGATTCGCCTCCTGGACCGGCGCATCGGCATGACCAACTCCGAGTTCAAACGAGAGTTTCAGGCCGTCAAGAAAGAGATGCGGAGTCTGCGAAAGAGTAGTGGGCGGAGCAAGGATGGTTGGCTGCCCGACGAAGACGCAATACCGGGGAGTAATTCTGGTGGGAAACTGAATCCGGAGAAAGTTAATGGTAAAAGTACCGGGATAAACGATTCAGCAGCACGGGCTAAAAGCGCTGTTGTTCGAGCCGCATCAAAGTCCGAAGAATCCGTTTGGGAACGTCTGAACAGAAGGCCAAACAGTGCACAGGATGGATACAAAAGAAACGGCAAAGATCATGGTTCGTCGGGAAACGACGAGCAAAGAAGCAGTGGAAAGGGAGCGGAGCCGCTTACTACCAAACAGCGACTTAACGCAAAGGCGTGCTCAAAACTAGCTTGGAGAAAACGGCTCCAGGAATGGGACACGCAGTCGAGTGAAGCTGCACCGTCTGGTCGCAACGATGCCCGGGGGAGCATGCGACCCCGCACGGTGGAGGCAGGAGTAGCCCTCGGAAGGAAAACTACAAAGTCTGGCATTAAAGGGACACCAGAACTGTCTAAAAAGAAACGATTGGAGTCTGAGGAGAACAACCATCAGATGGTGTCTGACATCGAGCCCAATGAGCCTATTTTTCAAACCGAACCCCAAGAACGGAGACCTTCCATAAGTGCATCGTCTTATAAGATTCATAAACCATCTAAAGGTAGATCTTTAAGGGAGATCTTGGAGGCAACGCCCATCAGTGATGGTCAAACGGTGCAAGACCGGTGGCTGAAATCAGCTTTGAAAACCAAACATAATAACAAAACAGAAAAACGTGTCACGATTATAGAAGACGGTGAACTATATGAGAATCAGAATGATGCCCATAACAACACATTTGAGAATGAGATACATGGTGCAGGCTTCGGTTCGGTCTCTGACAACCGTAAAGACATAAAAAGGACGCCCTCGCTGGGTCTTTTAACATTATTAATGGACAAGTCTGATCGTGGTGGGGCAACGAGCAGTCCGACACCAAATGTCATTCCGGAGGTTCGAAGAAACCCGATGCAAACCGTCGAGGATGCTTCGCTGAAGAAACGCCGCGACACTTTACTCAAAGCTTCCATCATCAGCCTGATGGGTGGTGGGTTGAGTAGACACGGGTCCCCCCGTGGTAAGGGCACCAACAACCCAAAGGATTCCACGGAGGGCGAGGTGCCTGCTGGGGGCAAAGACTCCCCTGGGAGGTTCAGCTTTCGCCTGCTCGGTAAAGCAGCTATGGCGCGGAATCACCTTTCCGTCCAAAAGAGGTCCACTTTAGGTGTGAGACTAAAGGTGCGTCCTGTTCTCCAATCAGCAATGACGGCTAAAAGCATCCAGGCTAATCTGACAGTCTATGACTCTGATTCAGATGATGCTGGCACTCCGTCGACACCCATTAACTCCGACACAGGCGCAAAGTCCAAGATTTCTAAGAGTTGGAGGAACGATTCGGAACTGGAGAAGCCCCCCGTACTCGAAGAAGATCTGAAGCAGCTACAGATACACCTAGCAGCTTCTCATTTGTCCCGAGAGCGGGACCTGCAACGCATGCAACTGGATCAGGAAGTGGATCACCTAAAGGTCATCGATGATAACCGGAAGCAGAGTGTCATGTCAAAGGTCACGTCGTTTACATCTTTTCTTGAGAAGCAGAAACAAAAGGAGCAAGAGGAGGAGAAGCGGAGAGCCATTTTTGGAGGACCATCTCATAACCCAGTTGTTAAACGCTGGCGTATGGCAGCTAAAGGAGCAATTAACATTCGTAGTTAAAAAAAATGATTCAATAAAACTAGAAACACTGGTAACATACTAATTATCAAAATAAATATTCAAAAACCCAAAGGAAATGTCACGTAGAGTTTTATTAAACATTGCTTATTGTTCTTTTATGGTATTAAAACTGACCATAACTCGAAGGTCGTCAAAGTACCGAGCGGCCAATACAAAAAAAAATTCTGAAAATTAGTAGACAACATGGCAATGTATAGGGCGGGATTTCCGGTTTTCATATACTTAAGGTTTGTAGGCATTGCATAGTGGAGACGAGTTTAATTTGTTTGAGTACAACTTGTAAGTTGAATATGAAAGTGAATTCTGGTACTGATACCGGTGAACGGGTTTCACGGGTTGTCTGAAAATAACATGTTTTTATTCTTTATGTGAAAGCTTGAAGAAAAGTTGCTGAAAATTTATTGTTGAATGTATTGTACTGGATTGGTTAGGGTAAAAGCATCATTGTTTAGTCTGAAAGTTTACTGATTATGAAGAACCATTTTTTCAATGAAATGTTTGCCTATCACAACTAAAGTTATAATATACAAGGAATTTGTATCTGAAAACTTTAAAAAACAAAGAAACTACGCAACAGCTGATTTCGAGTGTTATAATCAAAATGGACAAGGTGTTTACATACTGATAAATTAAGCCTAAATTTTCATGTATATGGTTGATCACACAAAACATGAACACTGTCTGCGACTATTTTGTCAGCCCTACCAATCCTGTATAATACCTTCAGAGGTATATACTTTGTCAAAAACAAGCATTCTCGCTTGGTGTATCCCAAAATATGCATAAAATAACAAACCTGTGACAATTTGGGCTCAATTGGTCATCGTTGTAGCTAGAAAATAATGAAAGAAAAAAACCCACTTTTGTTGCATAGAATTGTGTGCTTTCGGATGCCTGAGAAAGGCTTCATGCCTGAAGCCTCTCAGGTTTCAAATTTGTTTGGTGAGCAAATCATCCCTTTCTCTTAGCCTAAACAACTTGAATGGAGTCCTTTCTAACAATGGTTTATACTATTAACAGCTCTTCATGGGTCGATTTCACAAAGCGCTAAGATTCATCTTAAGATGAGTTGTCAGTATCTCCATAGTAATTTGTATTGTGACATCACACTTTGCTTAGAATTAGGAGTGATTTGGAGTTAAGATCAATCTTAACTCTTTGTGAAATCGAGCCCAGCGTCCCATACCAAGAAAGTTGTTATGGCCACTAACTTGTAGAGTAATTACCAAAAGTATACACTGCCTTTAAGTACACGTTCATATGAAAATAGACGTTCTAATTGTATTGCATAAAACGTTACTTGGCTATTTCTTGTATGCTCAGTTTGACGCCATCAAACAACTTTGTTAGTTGCGTGTTATTATGGTTACCATTGTGGTTAATTGAAATGATTAACGGCTCTTTTCGAAACCCAGCGGCTTGGGCTTAGGCTCCGGCTGAAAACGTTCACTATCGGTATGTCACCTTGATCAGAACAAGAGGAATATCTCTAAGCCGAAGCCTGAGCCTTGATTTCGAAAATACCCTGTGTCTGCAGTCGGTGATTTAAATATAACTTTATCGTTTTCCTTGTTCCAATTGAAAGATTTACACACACAAAAATTAATCACCGAACACTAAAATTTTGCAGTGTTTTTTGTTTATTTTTTAATTTTATTCTTTTTTTCACGTTAGCTTTTCACTGTCGTAGTTTTGACAGCTGTGTGAGACTGAGGCCGTAACCAAATTGGCGGCTACGGCTACGACTATTGATAAATGTGTTGCCGAGGACGTCCTATACGTCAACGCATGATGACGATCCAGCCGTAACCTTAGCTGTAGTCGTCAATTCGGACACTGCCTCGCTGTATGTGGGGCATTTTGCGAGACGCCCTCTGGTGGTTCTATTGTCCCTACAAGCATGACGGAAGAGGGCGCTGTTTGTTTATAACATTATCACATTCAGCCACTTTGTAACAGTCCAATTATAATTCTCCCCTTTATAAAGCTTTTTAAAAACAGTTTCGTATCTAACACAACAGAGTTTTGGATACTACTGCCTCCCTAATGTATACTATGCACTTATTTTCAAAACAGTTCTTTTGAATAACGCACAGCGATTGAAGTTTTGGAAATTTTCATCACATTTTTGGATGAAATAAACTGTAAAAACTACCACATTGGGAATCAGCGAACACGAGTCAGTGGCTTCATAGTATCTAAGTAATCATGAGAACTTAACAGTCACTTCAATTTGTTCGTATTTATCAACATGGTCGGTAGATTTTAACTTAACTTAATGCAGGGCACGTGCAGCCAATGGCGGTGAATTTTGTATACGAATTGTAGTCCTTTGGGGGTACTATACAGCAAGAGTTTTTGGATAAAACTCATGAAATGATCGGTATACTCGATCCACAAAAAGCAAGTTCGGGAGGGCGACTAGAGTGACTAGACTTACCAGAAACCATAGAGCACAGGGAGATTGACTAGATCGACCATGCACTGGAGCATGGGCGAGCTAGTCAATTCGAGAGTTACGTCACACACTGTCTCACAGTCTAGTCACTCTAGTCGCCTGCCCGAACTTGCCCATAGATATTATGTTTCATTTCCTTGATGTATTAACATTAACCCATAGCAACAGAACAGGGCTATAGAATTAGATTAAGCAAACAGGGGCTTCCTTGTGACATGGCCCAATTTCATAGAGCTGTTTTATATGCAGAAATTGCTTATCAATTTTCTGCTGAAGCAAAACTGAGCAGGGGTACCAGTCACAGATGGCACATGTGACATGGTTTTTGACGGGTAACCTGATTCTGGTGAGCATAAATTTTGTTGTGCTTAGCTACATGTTGTGCTTAAAGCAGCTCCGTTAAATTGGTTCCAATGCAGAAAGTTTAACGCCACCCACTTGTAATCAAACTTTACTTGAAAAGCTAACTCTTGTACAAAACCTGTACAACAAAATGGTATTTAGGCTGGTAACTAGTTGGGTGAGACCATTGATCTCCATTAATATGGGTGAGACTTTGACGTACCCAGAAGCCTGATGAAATGGACCGATTGAGTCAAGTCTAACTTGAGCAATCACATTCTGTAGAGGGCGCTAATCTAACTACACAGACGTTGCAGACCGTGTATGAAAATCGTGTTTTTGTTTTTTTCGTCATGCACTTGTTAACTTAAGAAAAACCAGCCATTTATCATAATTCCTACCATTTCTATGGAGTTCATAAAAATCTAAAGCGGAGTGTAGAATATGAAAATGGTGTTGTTGTTCTGAGTAGATGGCCTCAAAGATTCTAAATAAGGTGTTGTCTAACAATGCCCGGACGTGCCTTGCCGAGTCACGAAGTTATTTCGAGTAAGTAGATGTTTTTCCCGGACCACTTTGTCGAAGCAGTGAGCTATACATTACCACTAAACCACTCCAAACGGGCGCTAATGCGTTTATTGTGTGTACCAGCAAAGAAGAAAAATGGCTCCACCGGTACTTGAAATGCGACAAATCAACAACAACAAGGTATACATATAAATAGGAATCTATACGTGCATGCAAGGGGATTAAACGTGTTTTGTAAAGGGCACGCTTACTTCGCAAGGGGCGAGAGCGTCGGATTGCCCCACGTGGTGTTTACCGATACTCGTGGAACGCACGTATCACTGGGCCCTAATGGAATGTTTGGTGTACACAATGACTGCGCGTTCATCTGTTTTATTTTTGAGTTTTCCAGTTAACTGATGATTGTGTTGCCTTTCTTTTCACTTGTTCTGGAGTGAAAAGGGAATTTGGTTAAGAAGTCAACAATTGCTTTCAATTTCGTCAATTGTGAATCGTCTCTGGCAAAACATAATCCAGTGAACTTTGCTTTGTGTTAAAAAATACATAATTAAATATATATATGTATGTTTAAACATGAAGATAGAAATGTTTAAACATATAAACGTTAGTTTACTAGTCACAGAGAATTATGCCTAGAGCACGGAATGGAAAATTAACGATATATATATTTGGTTGTTTTACAATGACTCAAAAAGAAAAGTGCTTCTCCTTTGTTAGCTGTTGTTATATCTCCGTTTGTTTTCCTTTCTTATTCATCTCATGCAAGACGTCCCCCTATGTATAAACTCGTCACTCTGTTTTAGGTGATAAAAACGAGTACAACTGTCGCGCAAGGAAAAGGTGAAGGGTAGTCGAACAAAACTTGGATAAATACGCCACCGTCCCAAACTACCATGCAAGGGTCAAGGTATTTTGTTTTCTTTAAGTCAACAATGTTATCTCAACCACCGCTTCGACACCGCACTGGTGACGCCAAAGGACCGTTACCTGGCTATCGTTAAAATCTTTTAGTGCCCGCATCTCAGACAAACGTTTTCCGCACGTGTGGCTCCATTGTCATCGTTTATGCAAGGTCAATGTGGTGGAGCCTTCTGATTGGTCCGTTGTAATTCACCTACACGCGACACTTCGGTGATTAGCCAATAGGGGTTGTTTGCTAGGTCACTGCTTACCTGTGGGCCTAGTGTTGAAATCCAACGATTCGTCAGACAAAGGAATTTGGGGAAATACAGATATGCCTAACGTTAAAGTTGGTTTGTACAGGTTGTAAGTAGAAAGCTTACTGACAAAAAAATGGCTCGAGTTTGGTTTCAACTAAATTATTCATTTAATATTGGTACCAATGTGAAATGTTGGTGAAAATAAAACTTCAAAACAAAGTAAATGTGTCAGAACATTTCTAGGAACCGTTCAAAACACTTTCATTGCTTTGGGTTTCTCTGGAATGAAAAAAAAACCGAGTTGACAAAAACTAGCAGACACTCTATGAATGTGTGAGCTTTCAAATTGGCACGTTCTGTTGAACGTGACTTATATTTTGAAACTTTTCTTATTGTGTTCAAAATATTCAAAACGGAAGTAATTTTCTTGTGTGGGGGTTCTTTTGCCCAACCTTTCATCTCAGCACTTCGGTCTGCATACACACATACCCATTAGTTGAAGATATTACAAGATTTTCAAGTATAGGCCGTGGAGAGTGGTATCGTCCCCTTCACAGTATGAGGCAGATAATTAAGTTCATTTTGGTACTGAGAGGAGCGGCTCGTGAATGAAGTCTTAAAGTGCACAAAAGGTGTACAATGCCGTTAGCAATATGGGGGTCTCTATTGTATTCCCGAAATGGAAAAAATCCAATAGCCCACGCGACCGGGCAGGACCAATTGACAATGTAAGAGTTTTGGGCGCCCTTACCTTACCGAACTTTGTTGTTCTATGGTTGTTCAATCGGCGGTGATATTCCGGTCCACGTGAGTGACACTTTGGCGGTACTATAATTTAGATAAACATCCTTTTGTGACCTAGCTTGGAGTAATCCCTGGTCGGCAAGCTATTCATATGCAAATTACTCACGCGACAGGACGCTACACGTCTTTAATGAGTTGAAACTTCTATTCAACTCGCACGAGCCATGTCGTCGAGGGGTGCAGGGGTTTTGAATTAGGTGAGCTAGTGGGTGGGACTTAACCAAGGCAAGGGAGCGGCACCAAACTATATATTCACTGTACCCTCATGGGCCAAATTGATTCGTAAAAGCACCCATTGGTGGACCAGGTTGAACCCCCTTTGCTGTCGCTACCAAACTTTTAACTTTTTTTCCCTGCCAGACAAGTCATCTCGCAAGAAACTAGTTTTGTTATAATCTCGAGAACTTTCCAGCAGAAACTTTTTATTTTACCGTTTCTTCACACCATATCAATATGGAAAACTCGCAGAAATTTCTTCAGCAAGCCGTGCAGCAGTTGGTAAGCGAAGTCAACTCGTCGCTACCAAAACGCGTCACAAAGAGACGGCTCGACCGATCCGACCCCTCTCAGCCTGAACTTGTGCGCTGCAAACGGCGAATTCATTTTAACTATTTGCAGCAAACTCCGCCGGTCGCCGTGGCCCGCCGAAACGAGAGGGAAAGAAACAGAGTGAAACTCGTCAACTTAGGCTTCACCAGCCTTCGCCAACAGCTTCCGAACGGCGCTGCCAACAAGAAAATGAGCAAAGTAGAAACACTGAGATCGGCCGTGGAATATATCAAGCAGTTGCAAGAACTTTTGGATGAGACGGACGCCGTCAACGCGGTGTTCAACAACAGTTCTCTATCGCCGACGTGTTCGCTGACTAGCTCACCGTCACCGTCGAGTTACTCCCCCGAGTCGTCACCGAGCGAAGTGCTCACACCGGAGGAAGAAGAACTTGTTAATTTCACAGACTGGTTTACAATGAATGGATCGTGCTGAGAATATGTCCTGATGCCGTTTGTTTTATATGGTAAGTTACCGCTTGTGTTTTTTTCTCTCTCTCATTAAATCACATTGGTTTCATGAAGTGTTTGTGATTTTTAGTCGTACAGCAGGAAATGACGCGCGTCAAGTCTGACAACAGCAAGGTTTTAATTAATAGCAATTTTAAAAAAGAAACAAACCAAAGACATTATGTAATGGTTCAATCTTTTGCTACATTCAATCTATGATCCTTTTTATAATACCCAACATGGTGCTGGCCTCAGAAACACAGAAACCCGATTTGTAAAAAGGAGTAAAACATTTCAGTCTTTATACTTCTCTACGATTTGACATGAAACTAGCTTGATCGGTGCTTAACTGTATAAAATCCAATTATGAATTTGAATTCTCCACACAAAGTTTGAGTGTTCTTAGTTAGTTTTATTCATACGAGTATAGTGCCTTACTATTGTGAGAAAAAACAAGGAACACTGTTGGCAGTTGTAGACGCAGTACCGGTACTTAAAAACTGTTTTATAGCGTCTAATAAAAATGGCGTGTGGCAGGGAGCAGTTAAACGGCAATATGTTGCCGTAAAACAAACTGCACGCGTCGTGATATTTTTACTACCTTAATAAAATGGTGGCCATTTAAACTCATGGTTATTATTTACAGCAGTGGTTAACACCTTTTACTCGTTTATGGGTCACTCACGTGCAAAGACAAAAACCCCGTTTAGTTATTCAATCAAAAATTCATACTTTCTTTAACTAGCGTGGATGGCTGATTGGCGCGACGGGTCGTAAACGATTTATGCGGGTACCGTTTTCCCTGATGGGGCCGTGTTTACAAAAGACTGTTCGGAGTTTTTGTGCGGTCCGCACAGATCAATCACACTATACTCTGCGTGATTGAGTTAAATAATTAAATATTCATGCATTTTAATCTAATTTGTTTTAAGAAAAGAACTTTTTGAATTTGATTTGATTGATTGTTTAGTTATATTCGCTTTCTTTTTTGGATAACTGTTTGTCAGCAAAGTGCACCATTTAGTTTTCGTTGAACTTACCATGAGTAAACACTTGTGAATAAGTTTAGTAGTAGTTTAGTAGTTTAGTAGTGACATTTGAATTTAAAGTTAGTAAATTTCTCGGAAATATTGTTTTCCTTTTAGGTATTTTTGGATATAATATATTTCAAAAAAGCTGATTTTTAATCGAACTAATTTAGTGCATTTGATAAATTAAAAATATAAACACATTTGCTTATTATTTTTATTATCATTATTGTTACAAACTTTTTCAGAAAGCCGTCGCGTATTTTCATGTACTGGTATCTAAACACACACACTTGTTAACAAAACTAATCAATCCGTTAGTCGCAGAGAATCTTCGCATGATAAAGACATTCCTAAATTAATACATTTTTGAATAGTCAAAGTTATTATTGTATCAAAATGCAATCAATATTCGGAGGAATGACAATGTCAGGGTAAAAAAGACCGAAGACGATGGGGACTTACACAAGTGAATAAACTGAACTTTCCTCGTCCAATCACTCTCGAAAACCAACACAATCAAAGTTAAATAATCATTCAATTGTTGTTTATGTGATTCATTAATTAACTTCACATTATTCATAAGACTCTGCTTATTGTTATGAATAATTAAATCCTCTAATTTGGCTAATTTCATTCTAACCAAAGCCCATGTCTTTGTTCTTCTGGTATGTTTACTCGTTTTGGTTTTATCTAGCTGGTAGTTTGTACCAAGCCTTGCCTCCTTCTCCCGCGTTTTTCTGCCAATCATACTCATTGAGATTTTTCTTTTTCTTGTGTGCTCCATAGGAGAGGGCGTGTCCCCAGCAAGATGTGACCAATGACAATCTCCGACGTCGCTTGCGTCAGGCGCGCATTCCTGCCAATCAACACCATCGAGAGCTTGAAGATAGCAGCCGACCCAGGGAAAGCCACACCACGGTTCCCCCGTACGGGAAACGGCCGCTGCGAACAAAGAAACTCCAGCGGGGCTGTGGTGCTGTAAGACACCGCTCATGACTGTGCTGGTACCGTGGAGCCAGGCATGCCGAACTCGGCTGACAGACACAGCGTTCAGTGGGACCCCGTTTGGAAGGAGGGGGAAATCGACGAGTTATTTTTGTTTTCCTAACGTAAGATCTTCAAAAACTGACATTTCACTGACCGTCTTCAGCTCTTTTCGCGTGCCTCTCACGCTGCCGATATTTTGTACTATTTCTTTCAAAAAGACAAATTTAAGTGTTTATTGGTGGACAACAAAAACAGACCTACTTTCAAAAAGTAAAAACTTTTCTGTTGAGATCTTATCCAATTGCATCTGTTTCATTGCGCAAACAAATATAGAATCAGTTTCATTGTTAATTAATACTTTTTTATACACGAAAGGGGGTAATTTATTAAGTGCCTGTTTGTTCGCTTCTTTGACCGTATACTTAGCGTGCCTTCCAATATTTGTAAATATCAATAAATATTGTAAAATATATTATTTTGTACAGAGAGAACATAATACTTGCAGATTTTGACAAATGTATTCATTTTAACAAAAAAAATTGTGTATCGCAAATCAATCTAGACAATTGATTCGCATCGGCCGCTCAATTCAGCATTCCATTCTGTGGTAGTGATAATCTTGTTAGTAAAACAATTAATTATAGTTTTAAAAAGCATTGTTATATAACATATTTTTTATATCATTCAGATTTTATAGATACCTTTTTCCACTTTGAATTGACTCTCCGTAGTCCTCACTCTAGATTAGCCAGTTTTAAAAGCTTAGGACAAAAACAATCGGTATATTCTGTCTTGTGATTAAATACTTATGTAAAAATTCACCGGTACTGTCAACTTTTTCACTCAAACGAGGTACGGTAAAGTACAAGAGCGCGGTATTTTGGGCTACATTACTTAGTACGCCATTCCAAGAGAGTTTGTATTATTATTATTTTTTTTTACACTTCCATATTTTGGGGGAAAACAAAACCGGAAAAGGAACAGATAGTGTCGATGTTAATTTGAACAGTGGGGAGGATGGTGCTGAATGTAAACTGTGTGCTATCGGCATGCGCTGAAAATTCTTTCTAACTGCCTTTTTATTGACACAATGTTGAAATAGATATTCTACTTTTATTCTTTGTTCTTTGTAAGGAAACAAAATACTTCGAATGGAAGTTTAACGATCAGAATCTGTAGAGAAAGACGGAGGACTTCAGATTGCGTGGTTGTTTTTAAATTAAATTTTATTGTCTTTTGGTTGTGGATGCATGTTTTAGCAAAGTTGGTGAAGGTTTAAACTACACAATTTCAAGGCATACGGACATTGACAAACTTGGTAGTGGGGCAAGAAAGCTCACATAGTTCAAGGTAATTCATAAGATTTGCAAACGGCTTGTGCCGAATTTATGTATTCTCTCAACGGTGAAATTTGAAGACGAAAACAGTTTTCAGGTAATTCAATATTTTGTTTGAGACACCCATTTTCAACTGGCCTCATCGAGTTTGACAAAAATTACGCAGGTGTGCCTGAAGTAAAGAATCTAAAAAATGCAGACAAAATAAATGACTTTATCTGCAATCAATATTTGTAATACATTAATACGGGACAACCTTTGGAAACATAATTGGTGTCTTACCCTTAAGGCAAACAAAAAGTAGATACTGTTGTCTGTTCATGTTATATCACTTTCGATGGAAACAGACAAATGCAGGGGATACTTTAGTCACAATGTGTGTTGTAAGTTTTTATAGATTGTACAAGACTGACAATTCTCCGATTATAGACTAATTCAAGTTTAGTTTCAATTTTTAAAAGAGCATTGCAAAGAATCCATGTGACGTTGAAAGTTACGGGGAAAAAATGATTGTACCAATAATTTGCATAGTTCCAGGTACTCCACCAATGACGTCAATACACATTAATATGTATCTTTGCCTGGTACACTTTTAGTTATTAATACAAAATAATAACAACAATAATTTGTGGAATGAGCTTCCATTAGAAACGAGGAAATAACTCCCCGGAGTAGTGGATGAGAATGTTTGTTTGTCAAAATCAAAACTGAAAGTTTATTTTTATACTCGGATCGGACAATGAATGGTTACAAACTAGGAGTCTTGTTGGTGGTTTATTTTGTATGTTACTGATTAATGATGCATCCTTAGGAAGGTCATGTAAATACGATTCTTGTTTTATACGATAATTTTTTGAAAGAGTTTAATAAAGTAAAGCATGTTTATGTAATTATTGTCTGACTTATGAGTATAGGTTTGTTTTGGTGGTATTTACATTTGTTGGTTCCAGAGGAATCACGTAATATTAGCCATTTTGAGATGATGGTCGACACGACACTATTTGGTTTGAGTAAATTCGTTCGTATAGTCTACACTCAAACCAAACAGTGCACCCATACACTACAAAAACTCGTGTTAAAATTGACACCGTGGGTGTTGTCACATATATATACCAAAGAAAGAATCAAATTAACACCATAAGGTGTTAAAATAACTTAATTGTGTTGGCAGAAATTAGTGTTATTTTAACACTAACCTATGGTGTACTCTAGTGTAAATTTTGAAGAAGAAAAAAAGTGACAACACCCATGGTGTAAATTTGAACACCTCGGTTTTTGTAATGATAGTGCCCGCAAATTGGCTGTTCGCTTTACAGATAAACAGAAACAGTCTTTTGGGAATTGAAGGCCAGACAAAACTGAAGAGGAAAGCAGGTATTAGTAACATTAAAAGTGTCCGCAGGTTTCAAAGTTAGTTTTGTTGGTTGTCTACTCATATATACGCTCGTCTAAAGGCGTGACGCGCACGGTACGTCTAATTAGGCCCACACCAAATCCTTTGAGTGGAATGCACGTTATATTCCCATTGAATAAAGATTAAAAACTACTAATTCTGTCGAAGGTCATGGAGCCAACATATCTAAAAGGTCGAAGGTCGTGAACTATTGGACTACAGCCATATTTTTTGTCGTTTTCTGAAGGACACTTTGAAAAAGGGGATTATTAAGTTTTTTGGGGTAGTTGATGGGCAGCTCAAGGATGTGCTTGATGAGAATCTTGCCTTAGTTTCACGAGGCATGGGGGAAAACACGAGTTGAAACGGTTGGGTTATAGCAACCAATATTCAAAGAAATGAAAACAGCATTTAGTTAGTTTCGCAGCGAACACGGATGTCTGCAGAAAAGCTCCACGGAGATGTTTTTGGGGCCTACCTACCGGCAGGGTTACCGCCATTGATTTCTTTGTGATGACGTTGTGCACGATGCCTGATCTAACAATAAGCGCAGACGAAGTTTTGTCTGGAGAATGGACGCATTGAACAACGGTTGCCCTGGCAACCCCAAAATTGAATAATTAAGGATAAATTGAAAAACGTCGGTATCGCAGTCGTGAATTGACACGGGTCAAACCTTTTGCGTGAACAACTCCTGGCCTATCCTGTGGGAATTTATGGTAGTGTTATATTTTTCATTGTTGTTGTTTTTGTTGTTTTGTTGGTCTTTTCAATTCTCTGGTCATTTAGACTTTAGATTACAAAACTGTTAATGAAAAAAATACATCAATAAATAAACTGTGACGAGTATTTTACATTCATCATTTTACCAAATAAGTACACTATTCTAAACGTATATGCACCTAATGTTTGAATTACATTCAATTTTTTAAAGAATTAGATCAATATAGGGAAATACTGGCGCATTAAAGGACGTGCATAAAGTTGGTTAGATTGAAAATAATTCAAATGTGCACACATTAGCAAACTTAAATAAAGATGGTTACGGTGAGAAAACTTGCCTCAAAGTATTTTTTACCTTTTTTGCCCTTTTTATCGACATTCGAATTTGCAAATCAAGTCATATTACGACAAGATCTTGTGTTTCGTATGTTTGTTTGTTTGTTTTGTTTTGTTTTTTAGAAGTTTTTTTAAACTGTCGATATGAATGTTTTTCAAGAACTTTTCTTTAACAGACAAACTTATTTATTCTGTCCATTAATAATAATAAAAAAGGAAGCTTGAAATCGAGAAATATTTGTCAGCGAAGTCATGTTGTTGTTCACTTTGGAGTCGTATACATTCTCGCCAATAGACAAACAATTAAAGAAATCTGAACAAAAACAACCCGTGAGTTAACCGCTCTACTCAAGTGAGTCATTTATTATTCATCTAACAAATAGCCAAATCTGCCAATTGTTTGTTTGCATCTCCAACCTTGGCCTACTAAATTACAGAAAGAGAAAGAAAAAAAGCAAAGCCTCGAAGTTTTTTGTGGGAGGTCCGATGGAGCGTAAAAAACGACGCGCTGAACCCAGCCCGTCTTCAACGGGCCATGCCGCCGAAGCTAGCCCACTGTACACCCCGGGTCTTTGTCTGGCCGTCCGATTGTCAGATTCGGATACCGTGTGTACCAACCAGACAACGGCCCGTTCTTGGCGGGTTTGTAAGTCGTCACCCGATAAAACAAATACTGACAGGTAAACATTTTACTGGCTTATAAAAGATGTTTCTAACTTGTGCACCCATATTACAAAAAAATACCCTTTAAAATGATGACGCTGGTGTCATGTTGTCATTCAAATTTTCACATTTTAAATTAAAAAACATAGTAAAACAAGTAGTGTAAATCGTGTTGTTAAAATGTGGATTGTAAATCTAACGGTACCAAGCAAAATATTTTTAATTACAGCGTAACCTGTAGGTCTGATCAACTTTATAACTGCCCCTAAAGGAAGGGTGTACTTTTGGTAATTACTCCACAAGTTAATGACCATAAACACTTACTTGACAAATAGCACTGGAGAGCTGCTGTTATTATAAAACATTGTTAGAAATGACCCCCTTTTGAAGAAATGTAGTTTGAGAGAAAGTGGTAATTTTTCACCGCAAAATTCGAATCTTAGAAAGGCTTCAGGCATGAAGCCTTTCTTAGGCATTCGAAAGCACACATTCTATGCAACAAGGGTTGTTTTCTCTCACTATTTTCTTGTAACTTCGTTGACCAATTGAGCCCAAATTTTCACAGGTTTATTATTTTATGCATATGCTGGGATACACCAAGTGAGGATACTGGTCTTTGACAATTACCAAAAGAATACCCTGCCTTTAAAAGCATAAAGACAAGGTAATACATTGGCAAGTACTCCAAAAAGTTATGACCATAAAACTTACTTGGCGAGAAGCACTGCTCCCAGCTACTGACAGTATAAACTATTTTAAGAAGGGATTCCCTTTGAAGTAATTAGTTTGAATAATTTGTCACCAAACAAATATTGGAATCTGAGCATGAATCGTTTCTTAGATTTCTAAGAGTTGGTGTCCGTTCGCGAATACTGCGGCCAGATATGCAGTTGGTACCCGCTGTCACTTCGGTAAACGTGGATGGATTTGGCGTTCGTGTGAAAATACAGTGACAGTTGTTGCTGTTTATCAGCAAATAGGCACGGTATTTAGCTTAACCTTTCCCATGTAACTTTTATTGTAGCTTTCTTTACAATTTTATCTACAAATCAGCATTATGTTGACAAAAACCAATCTCTGATCCACCTTTAATGTGGTTTAATTACTTGATATACCATCATAATGAGCTTTATATAAACTGGTTTGATTGGCTGCATATTGCGCCACAGCACCTTGGAAACCATTACATGGTGCTATGTAAAGAAGTAGGTCTCATACTTCAAACGAAGCCCCACATACCTTGCAGGAAATTAATGTTGAAGCGCCAATTGAGCGTCACTGAGTGACGGATATCAGCGCTATATAAGAAGCCATTATTGTTTAAATAACGATATTTATTATAGAAAATTTGGCCATTGTCTAAAATAATAATTGTTGTTCAACTCTTCAGAAAGTGCTGAAATTTTTTTTTTGTTATCTCAAAAATATAGAGCGAAGTTAGAGTTTTCAGTGTTATACCACCAAGATTTCGGACACGTATTTATATTAGCATAGACACTGGTTTTCATTAAACCAGTGTGGGACCAGACTATTTCCTCATTCTAGCCTCAGTTTGAAAGGCATACAAACTAAGATGGCTGTACTTTGATAGCCGAGCCCTGTTGGTACTTGACAGTGTGGCCATTCTAGTCTGGTTCCCTGTCTACACATGCATTCACATGCCGTATAAATAGGGACAGACTATAGCTCACGTTATGAGGGTTATACATTCTATGCATGCATGTATGTCTGCCCTTTTCGAAAACCCGGCTTTGGCTACGGCTCCGGCTTAACTTCCATCCACCCATCTGAAGTCCTGTAATCAAAAGTGCATGTTTTCAAAAGTATTTACGGAGCCTAAGCCGTAAACGGAGCCAAAACCACGATTTCGAAAAAAACCCCCATTTTATACGGGTATAAGTTAAAGTATCAGACTATTAGTTTCATGGGTTAAATTCATACAGTTATTTCTTCCAAGTCTCATTTACGAAACAAAGATCACCACAGTTCTCTTTCATGCTATAAAGCAAAAGTTTCATTATCATTGCTTAGCAAATTTCATAATAAAAATAATAATAAGTACTGATATCGATAACTGCAATAAAATTACATAATCATATGAATTTGTTGACCCCTGTTTTGTTCACTTAAGACTAAGCGTTAATTATTGTGCGTTTACTGGGAGGCAGTGCACTGGGATCGGTAAATCGGATTAACCCAAACCCTGTGTAGCTGTGCGTTCGACCATAACACGACCAGGTTGAATGTTCCATTCACAGAAAAGGTAAAACTTAAATGTTACGTAATCACAGATGGATGTTTATTCGTAACTACTTTACTGGTTTAGATCTTCCCCCATGCTCATCATGTACAGTATACACAAATACTTGAAAAAACAGAAACATTCGAATCAATGGGAAGTTGGTTTCTGAATCAAGTTATTTATTTTATCTCCTCTCAACTAACAGTTCTTTTTTTTCTAAAACACTTAACAAAAACGTAAACTCTAAATCTAAATAAAAAACATCACATTATGTTTCACATGTACATGAGATGAAATTTAACAAAGAAGCATAGTTTGGTTGCACTTATTTCATCACTAAAACAATAGTAAGAAAAACCCAGTAGTATGAGAAAAATAATAATAATCACTGATGTAGTTTTACAAACAACTGTTTGAAACGAAAACATATCGCCCAATATAAGCAACAAAGTCCAAACAAAAAACTGAATTGCCAACAACATATTTGTCCATCCATGTGTAGTGTTTTGAAGTTTTCTTTGGCACTAAAGAACTTCAAAGTTCAAGAAAGCAAATCGGCTGATCAGCTATGTATAAGGAACCGTAGTCCACTCTTCTTCTCTCGAATTCATAACCTGAAAGTACAAATTAAAAAGGAAAGGATAACGTTAACTTTTTCTAACCTAAAAATGGTTTGGGTATTTCAAATGTTTGGTAATAACAATGGAATCCTCGCAAGATCCTCCTTTGACAAAAATGGTACGGCCCAATGGTCACGTAGCGTCATGGAAGTAGCCAGTGGCCCTTGCATCCCAAATTTCATGTTTTTTAGGTTCAAATTTACACTACTTCAAGATTGAATTTCCCCGTAAAAATTTCAAAACATTTTCATTGATTATCATATAAGATATGGTCAGTTTTTCAAAGACTTACCTGTGATGTCAACACAGAAAATCTGTTCTTGAACTCGGAAGATGAAAGGTCGTGTGTGCAATCCGAACACGTGTAAACTAACGGTGACCGATGGGAACTCCGTCCAAACAACAAAATATAGATCGATAATTGTCATTGGTCCTTTTTTCACCTTGAAAAGTACGGTGGTTTTTTTCAACCAATCCAAACCTTTCTTACATCACAGTAAAGGTAATGGTCTCAACTATTCGATTCTGTTCGACCCGGTGGAATCCGACACTCCAATAAGAATCGGCACTCAAATGAGTAATTCTGATGGAGTGAAAACTGCGCGCTGCCACAGGAAAACCGGCACAAATTAAGTATTTCAATCGCAAAAGTACGGTGGTTTTTTAGATAACAATATTTAAAAAATACCACCATTAGCTTGACCATGAAATATACTTTTTAAAACCGTTCGACCCCGTACAATCACCCGCGAGGTTAAAAAGTTATGAGCAAAAAAGAGGGGAAAACCTGGTTTTTTCGCATCGTTTGTTATCAGAAAACGCGTGAAGCAGGGGAAACGAGCTTAAGTGAACACAACAAATTCATATGCCATTTTAAGAATCAAACTTTACTAATCGGCTTAGTCAGATAATGCTAAATCTGAATGTTTAGCCTTAGGTCTGTCTACGGTTTATCTGACTGAGTGGTTTTGAACTATTTAAACAACGGCCACAGTCAAAATCATATCGCAAATTATGAGAGATAAAAACAGGAGCACAACGGCTGTATTAATGATTTATAAACTACTGCAGCACTGGGTATATGCCTTTCTTTCTCGTAAAAAGTACAATAAAAATCCTTACTTTTCTTTTCAAATTGTATCAACCATTCTGTCATGCAATTCTACAAAAAATTCACGAGCTTTACCAACCATGAACGAAAATAGTATAAGCACACAAAGTTCGTCACTGTGATTTGGAGAGAGAACAGAACTTACAATAGTTTCAAGTGAAAATTTGTGAACATCCTTCTGCAACTGTTATGTCGCCCGCAGGCGGGACGTCCTGCGGCGACTCCAATCATAGCTCTGTCGTGGTCTCAGCACCAGTCTATAATTGCATCACACAAAAGTGCGAAAGAAAATAACTATCAAAAACACACGGCATGCCTACTGTTATTTCGGTTTTCTACAAGTCGAAATTGAAATGGGAATATACATGAACATTCAAAATTCCCATGTGAAACATAAGAAGTTTTATGTTGTCTTCATTCTCAGAAATGTGATAAATTTGACGATATTATCAAACGTTAGTCGCATGCTGTTCGTTTTGGAAATTTAAAGTAAATTTAAAGAAATTAAATAACCGAGGGGGCTCTCTTCCCAGACCCAATGATGTGCCATTTTGCAATTACTGCTATTTGGAATACATCGGTGTGTCGTTGCCGAGAGGTCACTGGCGCACCGGACTCAAGCTCTGATGGTTCTGGGTTCGAGTCCAAGGCTTGACAACCAACCATTATTGCTTCGTCCTTCGGATGGGACATAAAGCCGTTGTGTGGTCCCGTATGTAGTGTAATGCACCTACATGAACACAGTTGCCTACACTTATCGTACAGTGAAGAGATATGCATCGTTTCTGGCATGGTAAACTGTGTTAAGTTTGCACCACAGTACCTTGTAAACCTTTACATTGTGCTATTATACATCATGTGCCTTATAATTTTGCTTATAAAATGTGTCGGCTCTACAAACATGTAAACAAGTAATGAGCGCTTTGGGACAAACTGAGTGGCTTTATACAAACTGAGTGGCATCAGAAGGCTACTTTTATTTCTTTGTTTTAGGTCGTTAAAAACTACAAAGTTTTACCAAGTTGAAAGTACCTCAAGTTAAAAGTTTGAAGTTTGGGGAGTTTGCTCTCACATTGGTGGTGATACCAACATTTTAAAAAGTTATTGGCAGACGAGTTGAAAATGTCATGTAAATCGGTTAATGCTTTCAGACTCACGAGTCCCACCTCCGTCTTCAATGGCACATGCTTGCTCGTCGTGAGGGAATTTAATAAAAGCAGAATGATTTGTTAAAATTATTATTTATTGCCTTACAATTAAAACTTCATATTTAAGCAAACTTTACCGAAGGATTTCAATCATGCATGTGATTTGTAATTGGAAGGTTCTTTAACGTGCAAAAGAGTAATTACTTTTCGTTTGAACTTTGTGCATTAAAAGTCATGCTGCATGTTTTGTTGGCTCTCTTAAAGTTGACAAAGTAGGCTTTTTGGAAATTTGTTGGCGGTCCCTGCCAGAAAGGGGCGTACCCATTACAAGTCCGGAAATGCTTTGTTTGCTCGCACGAATGGTACGGGGCTGGCGTGTGGTTACCACGGCATGTTTGGAGTATAAGGCCCGTGCAAAAGGCACGTGAGTTCGCGTGCCGCGTTCCAAAGGTGTATTCGCTCAGGTTAAGAAAAAGGCTCCCCCATTGTGCGAACCCAAATACCTGGGGATTCAGCCGTTTCTATTGGCTGCGTATTCACGGTGACAAAGAGGGTCCATTGAATTGTCGATTTGGGGGAATATGTTATCACGAGGTTAAATCTCAACCACAGTCCACTGTGCCGCCAGGCGTTTTCATCAGGTAAATTTATAAACCAATGTCTGCGCTACACAGGCTACACAATAACACAATCACAAGCCTTTATTCTAGGTCCATAATTTGTAGAGGCCAAACGCTCCGGTAAGGTATAACTTCATGTGTATCTTTCCGCACAGCCGTCATTGTTGGACTTAATTGTAGGTCACATAATTACGGGTACCAGTATCTGTAGTATTTTATTCTATATTAGTGTTGAAAGACACTTCTTGACTGCGCTTTTCAAAAGGCACGATAAATACAAGAGAGCTCGCCCACTCGGAAAAAAGCTTCCTTCTTTTGTACATCCCAGCATGCCAGAAGAAAAGTTCAGTTTTTCGTCAACTAGTGAGTTATGGTTTTTGAGTTGTATACAGTTGTAATGCTTCAAGCACAGGCTGATGGCGAAAACACAATGATATAGCAGAGTAAACGGATATTCTCACAAGCAATTTTCCATGTGTTACACCCAGTTCAGGTTCTATAGTCGTTCTAAGCGGCCATTTGGGGGTGGTTTTTTTTGCAGGTGTCGCCCTATTTGTCAGTGACCGTTTAATACACGTTATCCTCTCAGTAAAGGATTTTGTAAAAATAATGCAAACGTTTCCCATCCTTAAATGTTGCAAAGTCACGTGGTTCATCCGACCCCCACCCCCTCCAGATACTTAATTGTTGCAATACTAGCTTCATTACCTACCCCTCGTCAATCAAATAACTAACATTAACGTAGATTAAAGTTATGTTCGTCACTGTAGTTTTGGCCGTGCTTGAATTCCCTTTCAAATCGACCCTTACTCAGGGCTGCCTCAATCAAGGGCAGAGTTAGTCACGAAATTCTGGGGATAAGTTTTTTGGCTGAGTGCCATGATGCAGCCGCGACTACCGAGCCCGCTATCTAACCCTACCCTACCCTGGTTCGTTGAATAAATCAAATTAACTAACTTCAAATGCATTGGTGCGAGCAAACATTTACCTGTGACGGTGATTTGAGCGTGCTTCGTGACACTATTTCCGCGACGTTGACGGTATTACGCAAATGGCTGCTCGAGAATTGGTACTAGTAAAGAAATTTATAACCAGTGAGCTTCCAAATTTAAGATAATTAGTTTTTGATATCGATTTGTTACCGGTATCAATACTTTGTACTCGTCTTTAAAAGGCAAAAAGGGCGGTAAGCGAGTACGAATCTGTTTCTACAAATCATAAATCGTGGGCTCAGCAGATTTTGTGAACCTGAGTGGCCACCGAACTAATTCAGTGCCGACTTGAACGCGTACAGTCATGATGATTTGGGTCAGGTCAGGTAAACAAGAACCTGGTTCTGTGTGCAGTTTGTACATTGTGTTAAAACCACAGAGCACGAACCATGTGTGGGGGACAATGTCTGCCTGTATATAGTAAGCATCTCTTCATCATCGCTGAGTTTAATAGCGTTCGGGCGTATCTCGAAAAGGGGGACTGAACCAAAATGGTTTACAATTTGTAACAAAACGATTGTAAGGTGAACTTATCTCTCTATTGTCTACACGCGTTATCAGAGTCGCTGAGTGGTTGCCGATAAGTGGGTGTAATTTTTCAACATGATTAGCCGCACCATGGTAGCACCCTTGACGAATCGCGGTTAATAAGAAAGGCTAATGTTATTTTTTTTTCTGGGGTAGCTAATCCACCCCTGAAAAAGGGTGACCTTCAGCAGATTTCAAGCGAGTTATTAGACAGCAAAAAAGAACTGGGCTCAAGTAATAAGCCTCACCCCCCTTGTGTGAGTTCAATAGTCTTGAAAAGTGTGACAAGCATGATAAATCCCTCCTTGGATGAGCTCAGTAAAGACGGACGGCAGGCGCCAGTCTGTTTTTCATTCCCTTTACACGTGCCTCTAGCTTGGTAGACCAACATACTCCGTGCACGCGCTCCCTTACCCATTGTGTAGTGCACTTGAGGGGAACACAGGCGATTTCTTTGGGCAAACTTTTAGGGGGAGATTATCGGGACTGTTTTTTATCAGCGTTGGGTCGCGTGGTGGTCGGTCTGTTTGCACTAAACAGGGACGCTCTGCCTGTAGCCCTTGTGTCAATAAAGAAACTACTTAGATCGCTCAAAAGCGTGCCCCACAAATCCACGAAGTGACAAACTGAATTGATTTTCTCATCATTTTATGTTTTAGTGCGGTCCAGTCACCATTAGTTGTTATCTATGGGCCTTATTTATGCAGTTTGTACCCTTGTCTTTTGATTGTAGGCGGATTTATTATATATATTTTATCACAGCTTACCATATCACACACATAATAATAGCTTACCATGATCCCAATATATACAGTGTAATGTACACAGTAACCGTTTATCGTGAACAGTATACGGGACCATGCCGTGGTTGTCTGCTATGGATTGAAGTTCCCCTTTATGTATAACTAGGTCATTGCTTACAGAAGAAATTAACCCACATCAAAAAAAGCAAAGTCTGCAGTTTGACGCCTCGTTTCAGGCATGTAAATTGAACAACATGCTTTATACATGCGAAACAGTACTAGTTTGTTAGTACATGTATGACACAGTTTTTACAAAACGGAGTCATTATTTGTTAGAGTCTCTTAGAAAAGTAGAGTAGAGTGGCTGTTATTGACGTGTTTGAGAACCGAGGTATGGACTGGAACTATTTTAACCAGAGACCGTTGAGTTGTCGTCACATGTGCATGGTTCACATCCAGTGTAAGGTTGCTCTAAAGACGTATGAAAGATGGTAAAAGTAAAAACCAAAATGAAGTTGTTGATGAGATATTTGTTCATTTACACATAAAATACATGCACGACGTGGTATTACAGTTGGTAACCCTTTCTGTTAGCATAAGTTGTGTGCTTAATTTGGTGATTGGCCCTGTGCGTAAACCCCGTTCTTTATAATGCGAGAGACTTAACGGGTACTGCTGAGCCTGTACGCTGAGTACCAACTGAACTTATTGGCGTTTCGTCGCTGTTGCCATAATGGGGACATTTCGAACAGAGTATAGATTCGTTTTGTTATAAGTGTACATTAGTGGAGACAGAATGGTGTACCAAGATTGCATTGTGAAATCAAAGGTTTGGGAAAAAAACAAAATAACAAAAGACAAACAAACAACAACACACGACAACAACACTCTGCATTCATTTGAGAAACCATCTCGGTTTGTTTTGTTTTTATCTCCAATAGGGCCTAATACTTTATCTACCATAACAGAAAGAACAAAATAGCTTCATTATTTTTATCAACTTCATTATTTGTTTCAACAATCATTCATTTAATAAAACACCGGCTCATTCAATTTTCTTTCAAAACGAATATATCTGCGTCAACATTCAGCTGTAAAAGGTGAGTAATTCAACATCAACAACTTATCATTCACTGGTCAATTAAGTTTATTCAAATTCAACTGTGGAATGGTGACAATGTAGTCTTGAATGTCTACATGAAATAGAACGACCGAAACGAACCTGAACGAGTGAGAACGAAATCATGTGTGCCCGGAAACGAAATTGAAACTAAATTTATTAGTAGCTCAAAGTTGACATATATTCGGGAAACTTAATACTTTTTTTACTGGAATTGACCGGGAAAACCTATCATGGCAGCACACCCCACCACTGACTGATCCCCACCATGCATACACCTACCGTACCTACCAACCTCTAATACGATTTTGTCATGTTTAATCTTTGTGGACAGAGGATTTAATCCCTCCATTGTTCACGGGGATTATTTTTTCCCTATACAAACCCTTTGCATTTGGTTCACCCAATATATTGATCATTCCAGCTCCGTTCCTAAAGAACACCCCTGAGGACAACAGAGTTGAACCCAATGCACTTCCACAACTGGTTAACTTTAAATAGTCTGTAGATTCTAGCAACAGAGAAAGGCTCCTTTTTTTTCTTCTCGATCGCAATATTCTGATGTCACAATGGTCCCCGTGATAAGCAGTTCCCTCTGAACCAGGGTTCTTTACATCTTATCACTCTGGCCCGGAGCTTTCTTCACTATACCGACTCCGTTTTGGTCCCCGGGAACCGTTTCCCAGTTGAGTCATTTTGGGGCCCCGCGTGGTGCGCTCTGGGCACGGCACAGGTCACTTGGTAAACACACCAAGAGAACACGTACGTAAATAACGCGAGCATTCGATCGGTGCCACTTTTTTTTTGCCGAAAGGCTTGTGCTTTACTGGGTCGATATGGAGGGTCCAAGCTTTGCTCTATGGTCCAGGGAACTTACGTTTAATCCTCTTACTCGGTTATTTAATACCTCTTTTCTTGGATTTTGCTGGTCCGCGTAGAAGCGGTGATCAGGACCTGGCCGACCAGAAAAAAACAGTAATGCGCGTTTAGTGCGAATTACCATTGACAATCACTCGTAGAATTAAACCAAAGAATGTTCCGTCGACTTCACTGGAGCTGTTCGCGATCTGACCCCCAAAAATATGTTTCCGTATTATTGGGTTGGGCGTGTTTGGAATGAGTTTGCTAAAATAACCCAAATGGCTGCCATTTGACACCAGAGCCCCTGCGGGCATGGCACTAAACTGAGTCAAATTTGTAAAAGACCATAATAATAGTATTTATAAAAAAAATTAAAAAAATGTTGTGTTGAACGTAGAATTCATTCATGCATCTTTCTAATGTCTGGATCAGTGTGCCGCAACATTGTTTACTAAACCACAACGGTTTTAAAGGGTAGCTGCAACTTTTTAGAAAACCATTTTGAGGGCCCGAACGGATTTTAAAGAATTATGAGCCAATTGCAAACTACACTGCAAAAACTGGGGTGTCACATAATACCCAAAACAAAAATCTGAATTTACACCAAAGGGTGGTAAAATAACACTAATTTCTGCCGGAACAATTACATTGGTGTCATTTTAACACCCTCTGATGTTAATATTAATTCTCTCTTCGGTATCTATATGCGACAACATCCATGGAGTCTATTTTGACACCACCGTGTTTTTGCAGTGTTGGACAAGTTGGAAGACATTGTAGGATTGTGATCGCTCTTGACTATGTTGTATAGCTGCACTTTGTGTATTTCTCACCTCGGAGAATGCTATTAAAGTTGGCAACGAACGACCATCAATAACACTATGTTTTTATTTCAAATTGTTTACTTATTTTCAACTTGATTCTCACGGTCGTGTCCCGGCCTCAGCATTGGCAATTATGGCCAGCTCAAAAAAGCATATTCTTCCTAGTTTTTTTTACTGACAGACATAGCCGATGCAAAAGTCGCTTGATTCGACCACGGCCTGGTACAGAGTTATTTCCCCCACCCCAATTAATTTTGAGTCTAAACTTAAACACATCCAGAATAAACCATGTCTAGCATTTCAATATTTATTTGAGTCTTGTAAGCATCAGCACATAAAATAACACTAACACTCGACTTATAAAGGCCTTAGAAATGATGACGTGTTTGAAATAATAATAAAAATACATGTATTATTGATTCTTATAGCACACATGTCCTGGTAGCTAAAGATGCCGCTTCATAGCAATATTACCCCTGTTCATCACAATGCCATCTCATCCCTCAAAGATTCCCATTTATACACCTGGGTTAAGAGAAGCAACTATGGTTAAGTCCCTTCCCAGGGACACAAGTTTAATGCCCGGGAATCGAAATCACACTCCGATGGTTCAACCGTCAGAACTTGAGGCCCGGTGCACTAGACCACTCGGCCACCCGCCATGTTCATACTCTCTGTATGATGCTTAATATTACCACGGATAGCTCCATGATATTACCCATGGTATTACCCGCAGCGACGAAAACAATAGAAAAGGACAGGTGAGTGGAACGCCCGCTATCGTCTCAAAAGCCTCCCATCGTTGCAATACCCAATAATCGTATTGTTAAAATGCACCATTTCTGTCACGGCATGAAAGATTTGCAACTGTATGGCGCTCATCCATATTCATTAATATGGAAATAGTCTGTACACCATAATGAGAAATGTATGCTAACAAACTAGTTATGTCTGGGGAATAAGACGTAACAGTGGCGGCATCTTGTGATTAAGGTGATGTAAAGAGGTAAACAAAAAATACACTTTTAAGAGATGACTCCTTGTCCCCATTGGCGAATTAAGGAATACGTGGATCAACGGTACCTCCATGCAAAACAAACTCCAGTCCCGGATGTGTGCTACCAGTACTCGTTCAACTTGACACTGTATTGCGATCATGCAAAAATGTATATTTAAAAAAAAAATGAACGTGACAAAGCTGTGTTTTGATTAGATCGTTTATACCATGTAACATCAAACGATCCGTGCCCTGCACTTTATTAAGGAGTCCTTGGTGAGACTTTACCCGGATCGTACTCCATGGGTTTTGGGGCTAAGACCAATTTCCGGGTTGCCAAGATCCGGAAAGTTTGGGATCAATATTGTTCATCCAGGTTCAAGCCAAGTGTGATTTTGGTTCTGATTGGCCCTACGACCTTTAGTTCTGAGGACTTCCATCTGTTATTCAAGAGTGTACAATCTTTTGTCTTTTCCTCATGAACTACAGTTTTGTACAGACTACAGAGACCTTTCTATTGTTGATTAAACATTGACAGCCGAAATATTCAATCGTGTTAAAAGAGATGTCGTGACCAAACTTTCAATAAAAAAATAAAAAATACATTCCATGATTGGTTGGTTTGTTTACAACAAATTCAACATTACTTTTGAATATCTGTGTATCGTTGTTACAAACTGTTGTATCTGTTGTTGCTTTGCATTATTGGCTTCCCATAGTTTTCCAACCCTTGGATGGCAAAAACCCGGGCTGTGGCGTTGCAATAGAAAGGTGCCATGCACACCGCGGTACCAGACTACCTGTGTCTGTATGTTTGTTTGCAGTGCCATCCTCGTTTTCAATCTTCAATGAATTTTTGGTGAATGAAAGAAAGAATGGCATTTAGTTCTTTAAAAGTTTTTTTCAGGTATAAAACTGATTTTCAGCTCTCAAACAATTGATAATTTTCGCTGTTACTTACAGAGGGTGGTTTTTAAAAGTTTAGACTTGCTTTCCGACCATGAAGAGTGCGAACAATACAAGCTTTGTACATCGTTAGGCAATAACAAACAAAAACGGCAATTTATTTTCCTGTTTATTATTTTTTATTACCCAAAACATTAGTTTTAGTTGATTTTTTTTAAGTGAAGTGTTTACACCGGACGTGTTTGTGTGTAGCTATAATAGATACGGGCTCAGGCCGGTAAACTGTACAGCACAGGTTTGGTAGTTAAAGGTCCTACTTTGATAAAAACATCATTTTCTGTTCAATATACTTGTCATGTTTTTGATCACTAGGTTTTAATGGGCTGTATACACACAATTTTATTTGTTAATGCTCTGTTAAGATCTTCGCAGTTCCACTGATTTCACTCCAAATTGTCGATTAGCAGCTTTAAAACGGAGTGATATACAAATGTACAGCGCCCGTGGCGTTGTCTGCAGCTAATCACAAGCTGTAGAACGATAATTTATTACCCACGGGGACAGTGAGGGGGACATACCTTTATGAAAACTTTACAAATCAGTTGAAATGTTCTGAAGTTTTGAATGGACTGAGAGGGGGGAGGAAAAAAAGCGCGCGTAAAAAAAGTTGGGCCTCGGGGGTGGACCCATCAAAGGGTTCCGTCGCGTGCCTTGCTGAAGAGAAGTGCGCCAAGCGTGCTGGGGAGCTATTCAGTTCTGTACTGCGCTCACGGTTTGGCGACAGCCAGCCTTTTCGCTCCATGACTCTTTTGTTCGACGTTTGTAAAGAGGGGCACAAAAACGACCCTGGCTTGACAAAAGCGGTCCGCATAGTTGGACTTCAATGGGTAGAGGGGGGAAAGTAGGAAAAAGAGAGAGAAGGGGGGGGGGGAGAGAAGACACAAAAAAGGATTAGGTTTTTATACTCTGGGGGTTTGGGTAATTTTGTTTAGCAACTCTGACGCAATGAGCGAGGGTGGGGAGGCAAGGGTACACCGCTGACAAGGTATTGATTGGGGTGATACTTATTAGTTATTTGTTCTTAGCAAAGCGTTATTTATCAAACCGGTACCAGCCTATTACGCTCAAGAGGAAATCGATCAAACAAACATATTTTCTGTGCTCTGTTTTTGCTTATGATGCCCTTTGGTAAAGGCCTATCGTGTCTGCGTTACGTCATTTACTTGTAATATATACGACCACCCTTCAACGGATAAGTAAATTTCATAAAACTCAAGGTACATTTAGCTGGAATACCAATCAATAACACGATGACAAGTGGAGATAGATTGGTTGTTTGTGGGTTTTGGGGCATTGCATGGTGAGGTATTGATGTTTACTTGCTTGCAGTACCCCGCGTGTATAAATCTACTTTGCTTTTTAGATTCGTTCTTAAGAACTTGCCTTGCTATTGATTCTACTCCGTGGCAGTATAGTAAATTATAGCAGAACAAGTTCTCAAATAACAACAAACTACACAGCAAAGTAGATAATAGTGATACCGCAAACCGAATATAGATTGGTTTTTAGATTTGGCTCTTTGTAGAACGGTTGTGGAACCCAACTTTACCTGCTCAAAGTAAAGAAACAAACTGTAGGCCAATGCGTAAGCATGCCCTCGGGCTGGTCTGATGCGCAGGCCTACCAGTAACCCAGTCATTATTGAAAGTGTTGAATCATGGCTAGCAATGTTTGTAATCAACTCAACTGAAACTGGAACCAAAACTTAAATAACATTTAAAAGTAATAATAACACAGATTTTTAGCGCGCACAAAAGTATATATGCTATTCACCCATGATGGGCGATCAAAAGACAACGAAATGATGAATACAGACATTAACAATTGCATACCGATGCAATTACAAAATACAATGCAATCATAAAAACCGAAACAAAAATGTATAAATTAGAATCAGTTTGGGCCCCTGTCTACTCTTCCCTTCTTCCCTTGTTTATAACGTCTGGGGAACAAACAGGCGGATTCGTTAAGGGCATTTTAAGTAAACAAAAAGTACATTACATAAGTGAATGTATTAACTAATTAAACAATGAAAAAAAAGCCATTTAAAGTAAAATTAACCTAGATTTCTCATTGTATATAAAACACGTGCGTATTGATTTCTATAAGAACTAAATAGTTCATTGTAAATAAGGAATAAGTTGTTTGTATCGTCATGGACAAAACAAAGGCAAGTGTCTTTCTCCCAAACTCCACCCTTCCAAATACATTGTATAGGCCAAGATGCCCATCTGGCGTGGTGGATGACCAAATTTGTAAAAAAAAAAGGGATTAGTAATAACAATGTTGCCGAACGTTGGTTTTGCTGTTTTAATCTCTGATTGATCAACGCGTGGAAGAGATCCGGGTTCGAGTTCCAATAATTTTAAAAGCCACGCGATGAGAGGTTACTATTTGTTTGGGGGTAGCGATCGGGACTGTCCCTCACACAGCTCGCCTTCGGTTTATTTAGCTGTTACGTGGGAGGCAAAGAAACATGTTGTTGTCATGATTTCATGTTCGATGTTTTTTTTTTTATTATTTAAGACTATGTTTTCAAGTTGAACTGGGGACTATTGACCTTTACCTAAAGAGGAAGTAATGCTAGGAAATTACTCACTGGTTTCTAAAGGTGTCTAGTCGTCGCTTGCAAGAGCTATATTTAGACGCGGTCAAAATCGCTAAACAGTAATTTTCCGTTTTTCGTTTTGTTTTGTTTTTGTGTGGGTAAGACTAAGTTGCCGAAGGCTGACTGTCGCGAAATTTTCCCCTAAAGGCAGCAGTCCCCCTCCCTCCTCTTTTCCAAGCCATGTGACTTCTGATCTTGTAAGGAATTCGTTGTTTTGCTGTTTGTCAGTTTATTTGTAAGATGGGGATTGTAGGGTGTTTGAGGGGGTGTTTGTGTTAGGGTGTTGGGGTGTTTGTTGGGGTGTTTGTTTGTTTGTTTGTTTGTTTGTTTGTTTGACAGTTTTTGTACAGAATTTCACAGTTCTTAAAACTTCCAATTCAAACTGGGTATAGGCCAAGAAGTTGATTTTTAAAAAAGTAATATAATGCTTTTGAAAAGAAATCATATATTACGTCTTTAAGAGTCTGTCCCGGTTGGAAAACATCAATAAAATACATGTTTGCTCTTCTTTCTCAATATGGCTGTTTGTCTGTTTCCACCGACAAGAGAAAAGCGACACTCATTACAAAAACTGACACTCATCAAGGTCAGCTTGTTGTCCCCAATCCATCTTGCTACGGTGGCGTGATTTTCAACAACAGGTTCTCATTTTTTGGCGCTCAATTTCAGTCAGATAGATCTCTTTGTCCCAAGAGAACACTTTGATTAGTGCGTGTCCGTTGCTATGTAGATTTACCACCTCTAGACCAGGGGGCCCCACTTCGCCACACTTCACACCCCTGGATGGCGTAGCCATGGTGGATGCAACACTTGTAATAATACTTCCACAATGCAATTGACACTTCAGATAGCCCCATCATTATAATTGGCTTTGTTGAGATTTGGTTGTGCGGATGGGTCTAGAAAAATTTCGACAACAATCGGAGACTTTTCAGACGATGGGTCGTTCTACTCACCTGTTCTTTTCTATTGTTCTCTGCGCTGAGAACAAAAGAAAATGACAAGTGAGACGCCCGCTATCGTCTCAAAGGTCTCCCATTGTCGAGTCCAATCTTGAACAAGGAATTACACGCTGTGTGGTTTGAGTACTTTTGTTTTGGCGGGAACGGACAGCTTCGGAATCGCATGAGACAATGTCGGCATGCAAATCTCAAATTGGCACATCATTCATGCATCAGTTTGATTTATTTGACTTCAGCAAAACACACTCAGTACATGACCGCTCTGTGCCAGTGCCGGTTTGTTCTGGTTCTGTTACAGCAGTACCGTACAATTTTCCCGTACAAAACCGGAACTGGGCCAGATCAGGTTTCACACAGTCAAAACTGCACTGTACGGTGGTAACATCACAAATCCTGAATCAGGCAAACCATACTGGTTAACAACCTGTTCTGAGCCAGTGTCGGCCTGGTTTGGGCAAACCGTTACGGCGTGACGTACACAACCCGTAAAGGGCAAGGCAATGGGCAAAATAACCGACTTTACGGGGAAACATCTTTTGTGATGTAACAGAGGTTCCGTGGTTGGTCCGTTCTGATTCACTAAGCACGGAATATCATGACTTTATAGAAAGTGTTTTTTTTTCTTCTGGATGCCACCCCATTGGTGACGTGATGCAATCCGACTTTCAATTAAAACACGCTGCAATTTCAGGAATCAATCAAATCAAACATCTGAAAGGCAACCGAGGTTTGGGGGTTTTGATTAATATGTTAGAATCGGGATCTGGAATGGTGGATTTTATAAGATTTGTTGTTTTGTTCTGAAATTTGGCTTGCACTCAAAGGTAAGATTGGTCAATGACCCACAAACAACTTTTAATTTGTAATTTTTATCCGAAAGCCTACTTATTATATAAAGATGGTAATGGTACTTGTACATCCTGCGAAATTGTTTCGTCTGAAGTGTACCCATTGGTGAGAAATCGACAACAAGTTTGTCGAGCAATTTGAATCGCCAAAGATTTTGTCTCTTTTGGCTGTTCAATTTTTCGTGGTGTGGGTTTGTGAATGCTGTGGCCAGAGATGCGGTTGGTACCCGCTGCCACCTCGCTAAACGTGGATGGATTCAACTTTCTGTGTAAATGACAAATAGGCCCCACTACTTACCGTTTTCTCAAAGGACACTGTATTCAGCCGAAACATCCACAGGTGACCTTAACTATCTTGATTGATAATTATAGGTCATTTTAGTGGTCAAATCAGCATTACGTTTACCAATAATAAAAAAAAAAAAAAAAAAAAAAGGAACAAAAACAACCAAAAACACTTGACCACCTAAGTTGATTAAATTACAGGTATGGTTGAATTATTTTCTCTTTGTGAAAACTGTGATCGAGTTTTATGGCGCTTTGAGAGAAAAAATGCATCAAGGAAATGCTGGAACGATTTGATGGGCATCCTCCCCATACCCTTTTAAAGCTTGAATTATGAACACTTACGAATCTTTTGTGTGATTAAATTGAGTAATTTGAGTGTCGATAACTCCATAATTTGACATGGGTGCTGTGTCCGTGGTTTGAACTTGCCTCTGGGGTCACACTGTGGCACCCGCCTGTGATGATGGAGTGTCCACCCTCCATGACCCAACGTACTATACCGACTGATTATCACAATCAATGACTATAATGTAGATGGATCGCTCCAAGACCTGTGAAATGAGAATAAAGCTGTTCCGTTGATCCATAGTGGACTTGATTAGTAAATTGTCAATAATGCATGAATAATAACAGCGGGTATCACTCAAGCAACAACAGCATTACCTCTGCCGTTTTAACTGAAATCGTACATTTTCTCATCCTTTGTGAAACGGCGTGTGCACAGGGTATTAAGTGTGAAATTGTTTTGATGTTGTTTTCCATTTCATTTTCATTTGTTCAGAGTTGAATAAAAGGAGGGTACCTGTATTCCGTGAGGCCGGGCTTTATGTTGCTAGAGTGTGAGTGAAAACCCATTTTTGCAGTGATCTGCTGGGCCAAATTTCATAGAGCTGCTTATGCAGAAAACGATTGCTTAACAATTTCCTGCTTAGCAGATAAAACTAAGCAGAATACCAGTCAAGGACTGTACATGTCACCTTGTATTTTGGTATGGTGGCCTTCTTCTGGTAGGCAGAATTGTTTTGTGCTTAGTTACTTTTTGTGCCTAAACAGATGTATAAAATTGGGCCTCAGTCTATTTCACAAAGAGCTTAGATTGATCCTCACTGCGAATCACTCTTTATTTCAAAACAAAGTGTGATATCACAATACAATCACTATGGTGATATTGACAACTCATCTTAAGATGAATCAATAGTGCTTTGTGAAATCGAGTGTTAGTGTTTTCCCACCTTTATAATTATAATCAGTAAAAAATAGTAATCAAGTAAGCTAGTTTATTGTTGTGTTTTTTTTATATATAAAATGCTTACCCACAAGTTGTCATCATGACCGCTCTTGTTTTGTTCTGATCAACAACTGTGGAGGGTAGACATAGGGCTTAAAGTAAACAAACGGGGGGGGGGGCAGCATCGGTGTATTCATAGAATACAACTGGTGTGTCGTGGTCAACAAGAGGGTCAAAATGTATTTCAATATTGATTTGAAAAGTCATGATGATATTCATCAGTGTTTGGTCACGCTCCATAACTGGCCAGAGCGGTATAGTTGCCAAGTGATGCCACAGAGCAAACACACATCCTCCTCACAAGTAGCCAACTTGAGGTTTTAATCTGAATATAGCGGGCTGTACACCAGACTTAACGACACCCCCGACCCTGCCTGTCTTTATAAGTATACCAAAAACTCCTAATCAATAGCCACACACAAAATGCAGATTGAGTCTGCGGCTTAAGCTTCGGTCAATAACGCCCCCAAAAACCAATAACCAGCCAAATCTTCTTTATAGATTAGCAATGTAGGCGTCGCGTGCCACAAGAGATTATGCATTCATTGCAATAACATCTAATACCCTCCTTGGCACCAGTATGAATTACCAAGACGATAAGTATTGATCTTAGGGTCGGTCGCGTGTAAGAGAAGGTAAGAGTGTCTGCGGCTTTGTGGTAAGAGGATGAGGGGAGAGGACACCCCACTTCTCTGAAATAATGGCTGTCCATGAATACGCCCATCAATGGCCTCGTAGCGAAAGTTCAGTGACCACATTCTTCTGTACTGTGTAATAGGTCTTATTATCGACTTAAGATATCTGCATTGCAAGACCTCCCCCCTCCCCACCGACCCGGCAGGGTGCACATGGGGTTTTTCAAATGTATGTGCTCAACAGACAATACATGACGTTTCGATCAGTATGCTGTGATGGTCGTCAATAGACGATCAGAGCATGATCGCAACATCATCCTTATCATTCCTACCCCCCCCTCCACATGGCTCCCCTTAGTTTTTCTTTCTAGTCTCTTGACTAAGATCCTCAGGCTGTGTTCGATTTGGCTACGGCTACGGCTACGGCTGGATCACCTCGTCATCATGCGTCAAAGTACTTAGCAACACCCTTAGTTACAGTCGTAGCCGAGTTCGGATGCGGCCTCAGTTACTTTTATGTAATTATTTCTTTTACTGCTGGTATATTGCGATATTGTTGTCATTGGCCAAAACAAATCATTATAATAATAATGATCATCATTGATCGACTACAACTTGCGCTTGCGTCGGGCACAAAGACGGATGCGCCGTGTCTCTGTTCCATCATCATTGAATGGAGTTCAGTAGCACTCACGGCGCCATGCCTTTCATCGAAATGTCGAGTTTGTGTGCCCCACGGGTTCTTTTGCAGAACCATCACATACATTTTGATCATAACTGGCGTCACTGCAAGCAGAGTAGATTCTATTTAGTTTTTCCTACCGTGTACAAGTTCCCATCCTATTTTTTCACAATGATGCAAAGACCCGGTCACAACATAACAGGTAGAACACTATACTTCCTATAATGTATACAGGATATCGCTTTTTGTCTGGTCTGTGTTGGTTTGACATCCGCAAGAACCCGGACTGACCGGGGGGGGGGAGTCTCTACGGGTGTGAATTGTATAGAAATTCGATTAACTGATTTTGTAAAAGGGATCATGCACAGCAATGAGTTTAAATTGTCAATCTACCATGCAAGAAACTTTAAAATAAATTGGGATGTTGTACTCGAAAGCAGATACGATACACAGTACCAATAGTTTTCATAGGTGCAAGTGATTATCATAGACACCCATGACGCAATGTAAATTGAAAAATTTTCGTCAAAGATGTCAGATTTTTCAGCAAAAAGAAAAAAAAATACTAGCAGGTCTAACTGCATTTATTTGTCAATTAACCACGAAAGATACTTTTTTTCTTCTTCTTAACAGCCGGGCCCAAATTATGTAGAGCTGATTAAGTAGACAAAAGTGACTAACATTTTTTGAAAAAAATAAGTAGACAACTAGTTGCAAATGGATTTAATTGGTATTTTGCGTGAAGCCTTTTTGTTGTTGTTGGTGAGCACAATATTGTTTTGTGTTTTGCTATTGTTGTGCTTGGGCAGCTCTCTATGAGATTGGGCCTAGGAGCACGCGTCATCGGTAACGGGTTAGTCATCTCAACCCTTAGTACTAAATACAGCAAAGACAGCAATATCAAATTCATGCGAAGTTGACAATTTGGAAAGCTTCCGAAAGTGCTACCATACCTTCAGAAGAATGGCAACGGAAAGTTAACAATTATGCGCCTTGCAAACAATTACCAGACAATCCATGTCCGTCCGGGGCATACACAAGTGTTTTGCTTTTTACAGATCTCACCTCTAGAGGGCGCCCTGCGTCGAATGCATTAATTTTTTGTAATGATAATAAAGGCCGTTTTTATTTATTGGTACTTCAGGCGTGGATCCGGGGGGGGGGGGGCAGGGGGCACGTGCCCCCGGGTAAAATTTTGGATTTTGAGTGTATTTTTTTTAACTTCTGTTTGTTTAAAAATTAACCACAATTGTGTGAAGTGTAGTTTTCCCCTAGCGGCAGGGTGGATTTCTTTTTCATCCTACGCCATTCACATTTGTATTCTTTCTGCCCGAATGAATCTTTCATGATATGTCACCTTTGCAACAATAACAAAAGCATTTGAAACCTGACGTGCCAATTTGTCCGGGATATATGTCGTTCCGGAATTCAAATGTAGTAAGACTACATTAAGCTTCAATTTGAGGAACGCCAGATTTTACCTAACATGTTTTATATGCATGAAACCAGATAATGCAGCGACCAGAGCCAAACGCAAAATGAGTGGGATTAAATCTTTCTTTGAGTAAAATTAGAAGATTGAGATAGATCAGAAGTTCTTAAAAGTTGTCTATTTCTCTGTTTATAGGCACATAGAGTCTTCATTTTCACCCTCAAAACGCCAAAAGCTCAGAGTTTTCGGGGGCTTCGCAACCCGGGACCCCACCGGGGCTGCTGCATGAATTAATACTTGTTATTTATTTAGTTTGTCATTAATAGCAAAACACACTTGTAAAAATACTTTGTACTCCTTCCTGAAAATACTACATGAAAAGGACATAAAATAATTATTTAAGAACTGCATTGGTATTCTTTGAATGGACTTTCTTGCCAGATTGACTCGGCGGAGTTCATAGATCTACGGTGCGTCTAGTCAATCTGCCCAGCCCAGCAGAACAGGCATCGTGTCTTGAGCTCTCAGATGGAGCTATCTCGTGAACGCTTACGAGGACCCAAATAGAGCACAACCCGCAACGCCAGACTTGGAATTCAAATCCACGGTGGTCATGGCCTCTGTTGCCCCTGGTAGGCCTTTATGCCCCTTCAAAAGTTTCCCATGTTGGTATAGACTATAAGATTTTCCAATGGAAGTGCCCTTTGCAATTTGAAAAAATATGACCATGCCCCCTATATCAAAGATGAAACTCTAGTCTTGCAACAATGCACACCAGTCTTGATTTGAAACCATTTTTAGTTAGTTGGTTCATTCATTTAACTACAAAGTTAAAACAGTACTATAGATGCCACCCCACCCCACCAAAAACACCCAACAACAACAAACAACAACAGACAAACAAACAAAACAAAACAAAACAAACAAAACAAACAAACCAAAAACTGAAACTAAAAACTTAGGCCCACTCACTGAATGAAAACGAAAAAAGCTAAATGGTAATAAAACCTCAATGATACTTTGCTTTGACATGGTTTTCGGGATGTGGAGGGGCAGACGTTTCGTATACTGCTTTGTCAGAAATAACTATTTCACCAACCGCCCGAGCGAGTCAAACACGTACCTCCGCCCACTTTTAAAACCCACATCGTGGGTTAATGGGCATAAGAGGTCAACCCTCCCACGCTAGCCTGATGATGATTCCCAATGGCTAGCATGAAAATTTGTATTTGAGCCTTAGAACTTTTATTGGCAAATACTTACGGCAACTCTTTGAAATTCCTTACTATAAGGAAGACAAAAATGCTGTTTGTTATAAAGGCAACCCAAAGCCAAGAACTTGGGCAGCGAAGAACAGTTGGTGGCGCTGTTTAATTGTGGCAACGAACTTGTCAATAATTAGCGCCTAACTGGGCGCTGAATTTTTCGATACGTAGTTACTGTTGAGTTCTCCTTTTCTGTTAGCCCAATACTGTGTGCAAAAACGCGCACAATAAAGGCTACGTCAGCACCATTGCAATACGCGTGTGTAATGGACTGAATGGGAAAGTCATCAAATGAAAAAATGGCCGATGCCAGCAAGAACGACATACATGCGATCTTTAAACGTCTTCGATCAATCCCAACAAATAAGGTAAGTATTGTAAATATGAATATTCTGTCTCTGTGGTCTCATGATTTGATATTTACACGAACTGATCATCGGCTGTTATTTAAATAGGGACAATATGGACAAAATATGGTAACGTAAAAAACCAAGCAAAATATGTAAAAACGGTCAACATGGTGGTAAAAAACTCAATGCAAAGCCTAGAAGTAACTGTAATAAGGAAAGTCAATATTATCAGTTGAAGTTTCATACACTTTACAGATTTGGTAACATGACGGAAGTGGTAACATATGAAAGTAAAAAAGACAAGAAGAACTAAATTGTTAGTTTAAGTCTATAGTGAAAGCTCAGTACAGAATTATGATTAGAATCAATGATTCAGTCTGAAGAAAGTGACTGAACTGAAGTGAAAGTTCACTGACTTTTTTATCACAAATAAAAGATTTAAAATTAAATAAGCGCTTTCATGGTTGTGCCATCTTGTTCAACTTCAAACAGGGGCAGATTTGTCTATTTCAAACATGCGGTGGCGCCTCCGTGCGACTCGGCACAAGAACTTCATGCACGCGTCTAGTAGAAGGTGTGTGGAAGTTCAAGTGCCAACTTACACAGATGGCAACGCGGCGCGTGGACGCGTGTTCAAAGTTGTAGTAAACAAACCAGCCCCTTGAACAAGACGGCGCATTATAACAATGAAGGTGATTATTAAAAACAAGTGAACTGAAAGTACCAATCCTCCAGAGAAAAAATGTTGTCGAGAATAATGTCAAAGTCAAGGATCATTTTAATACTCAGTTAATATCAGTTGCTTATTTTGATTGCCACAATCAAAATAAAATGACACTGTTCCGTCCCAACTTGATAATTGTCCCAACTATAGTTGGGACTGGTCCCAACTTGAGTGTTAAAGTTGGGACGTCCCAAATATAACACTACTGTAGACGCACAAGATTAACAAGATTCTTTATTTCAGCGGGTCTCGGCTCTTTATACATACCAATGTCCAAACTGTCATGATGGAGTGAGCCGCTGCCCAGGACGAGCCTAGTATACTCGCTCATATGGACCGCTAACTCGGCGTAAATGGTGTTTTTAGAAGGTTCTGACAGCGTGCTCATGCCGGGTGACGCTTACTTCAGTCTCAAAATAGGCCTAGTCATTTAATTTCCCTTCTCTTGGAAAACCAAAATTCTAACTAATTTCAAATATTCGCAAGGGCAAGGGAAAGTGGTCTTAAAAACTTCATACTATGATACTTACTATATTATTATGTTTTTGGTTTATTCATGGGGGTGATTTGTGTTTACTGCGATCCCAACTATAGTTGGGACGTCCCAACTTTAACACTCAAGTTGGGACCAGTCCCAACTATAGTTGGGACGATTGTCAAGTTGGGGCGGAACAACACCAACATGCATGTAAACTACATGTGTGTTGACTGGGTGGTAGAGTGTGTACCGTAATTTTCGGATTATAAACCGCGGTTTATACGTTGATTTTGACATTTTTTTGTACTCCTGCGGTTTATGCGCCGGGCGGCTTATACGCTGACGTATAAATATTGAGAGAAAACAGCATTTTTTTAAAGAAAGATCGTTTGTAAAATATTCTAAAATAATGCTATCCTTATAGATCCTTTCAATTACGTTCAATATTGTCAACTTCAATACATTTCGACTTTAATTACAACGCAACTCGCACTGTGGCAACTACAATGACTGACTGATGTGCCGCCCGCCTGTCACTGCACATCGCCACAAAGAGGACCGCAAACACGCACGGCCCCTCTGTGTGTGTACACATACACATGCTGTGATTGGCCGTTGATGATTGTCCGTTGATGATTGGCCGTTGATAGTTCCATTCATAAGATCTTGGCTAGACTTCTGACGGCTCGAGTAGATAGCGCCTGCTGCACATTGTACAACACATAGCCTGAACATCTGACGCCACACTTCGAGGCTCGGGGCCCAGTCTAAGTCTAATCAAACGTGAACAGATTTTGTCAACAGAGGGCGATGCGATGCAGGGCAAAGTTCAACTATTTCTCGGTGTGCGTTGTCGACCGATCGTTGATTCACGAAGATTTTGTTGCCAACGAAGTTCAAAACATGGTCAACACAACCGATCATCAAATCACGAATTCTTGAAAACGTGTGTTGATGGAAAAAGTATAATTCAGGACTGATAGTATGAGATAAAAAATCACCCAAAATGCAGTTTTGCGAACTTCACTTCCGTGTTTTGAGGTTAGTTTTTTGTAACATTTTGGCCGCGGTTTATACGCCGCGCGGTTTATACGCCGCGCGGTTTATACGCTGACACTAAATATTTTTTTCCATATTTTGGAGCATTGCGGTTTATACGCCGGGCGGTTTATAATCCGAAAATTACGGGTATCACCAACTGCCATGTCACAGAAAACTGCTTGGAGTTTATATTTTTGAAATGTATTAACATTATTCAAAACTTCCTTTTGGAAAATTTTGCCTTATCCTTCCTCCACTATTTCTCTATCAGTATTCTTAATTTAAAAAAACATGGATTTAATATGGCATTTTTGCTTTCCTGGGAATTACATAGCAATTATTTTATTTTTAATAATAACTTTGTGCATGATCACTCTTTTCTTCCCAGAGTTGCTTCGATTGTAACAGCAAGAACTCAACATGGGCCAGCGTGACCTACGGTGTATTTCTATGCATTGACTGTTCAGCTGTTCACCGATCTCTCGGTGTTCATGTAACTTTTATCCGGTGAGAATTTAAGGATGTTCTTACTTGACCCTACATCTCCCCCCCCCCACAACAATATAAAATGAAAATATTGTTGTCTTAACTTTGAACAAACAAGTTTTTTGTTTATCGGCGATTTAATAGGCCTACTTGTTTATAAATACATGTGTGCTTATTTAAAAAAGAAAAAGAAAAAAAGTTAATGGCCTGATGTTTCGACCCTAGCAGAGTCTTTCTCAGCCTTTGAGAAAGACTCTGCTACTAGAGTCGAAATGTCAGGCCATTGACTATTTTTAGCATTTACACCATAGGTCCTTTTGGTTGGTAAGCAGTTTGCAACAGCTTATTTTATTCTCTTATTTTTATTTGGCAAGTGTACAATTTGGAACATCAAAACATTCGAACAGTACGTTAAAGTTATTTGGAAAAAAAACTTCAGTATCTTGTCCTGCTGTTTTACCTCTCAACAACTTTGTGTTTATGTCATAACATTGTTGTTTTTGATTTATAGATCAACACAACTAGATTCCTGGGCATGGCCTCAGCTACGTGCTATGCAAGTAGGAGGCAATGCCAATGCGGTAAGTATCAAGAGGGGGTCCCAGGGTCAAATTCAGTTTTGTGATCCACTCAATTTCATTATGAAAATGGAAAAATACAATTTCAATTCTGTAACCTCACATTAAAATGGTGTGAAATGCCACTGTGTTTGATACCCTTTAGGTACGATTTTCTCCAAATCCAAAAATGTTTGATGACGTCAGATTTCAAATTAGATGGTCTGTTCATTTTTGTACAGAGAATTTTCTGTTCATATGTGAATTGTGATGATATTCAATCAAAACGGCATTGAATTTGACCTTTTGGCTGGCGCAAAATGATGTCTGATGACTTCCTGTTTTGAATTTTCCTCTGAATCACTAGGATCCTTCCTTACAAAATCCAACACCATTTGCTAACTGGACACCCAAACTGTTGGACTCTGATTATAGTGGTATGCCTGATCCCATGTAAAGCATAATCAGTTTACTAGTGCAGTCCTCAGTCCAACACCATTCAGTAACTCGACACCCAAACTGTTGGACTCTGTTTGCTTGATCCCACGTAAAGCATAATCACTTTACTAGTGCAGTACTCAATCTAACACCATTCAGGAACTCAAAACCCAAACCCTCAGTCCAGCAGAATCGGACAAAACATGCAGTTGGATGTTGATGGCTTCTTGGTGGTTGGGGTGGCGTATCAAATTTTCAGTAATCTGTTACTTTGATCTCCCCTTCACTTTATTCAGACGGTGTTCTTCAGACAGCATGGCACATCAACCTCCGACGCCAACAAGAAATACCACAGCAGAGCTGCTCAACTGTATAAAGAAAAAATCAAGACTCTCGCTGCAGCCGCTATGAGGAAATATGGCACAGACGTAAGTGTTTTTGTCTCAACTAATTTATTGGCAAATCGGAATGTGTCAGGTAAAACTTCCTCCCAGTTTGTTCATTGAAAATTTCCAAAGCGACATTTGGCATGTCATAGATGACCGGTTAAGAGCACCAGACTGTGGCACTTGGGTCTTTGAGCACTATACTTCACCATAATGGCTTTGTCCTTCGGATGGGACATTAAGCCATATGTCCTGTGTGCTAGGATTGGTAGTGCATGTACAAAAAAACAGAACACTCATCATGGAAGAGTGGGCGTTAACCCCTTTGTTTCTGGCTGACGTAGCAAGCACCCTTGTTTACAGGTTTCCTCAGGCTTGCTAGCTACAGTGATTAATTGATTAAATTCATTACCAGAAACATATAATACTAATAATCATCAAATTGTGGATACTTGATCCAAAAATACCTTGTGACTTTTCTTTTGAAAGTCCATTCACATTGGAGACCATGCGGTCAGCTCACCCGAGACGAAAGAAGTAGACTTCTTCAAGGAGCATGCTGACGAACCTTCCTTCAGCAAACCCGCTGTGAATTACCCGTCAGAGCTAGACATGAATCTTAGTTCCTCGCCGCCAGAAGTGGAGGTCAAGGTTCAAGCTGTACCCATCAAGAACGGGCAGGAGGCAGGAGGCGAAGGTAGTTATTCAGAGTTCATTTATTTAACCGTAGTTTCATTTGGCTGGCCGATCTCCAGATTCCCCCAACATACTCCACTCTACTGTTAACTTTTAAGACCGACATGTTCGGACTCGGGTAAGATTGGTTATGCCTGGCCCAATGATAAGCATTTGTTTTACCTCACAGCCCTGAAGGCTGATGGGATAATGTTATTGCCTATATTGCCATCCGTCATGCCGTCCGTCTAGCTTGACACTTTTGTTCCCAGACCCTAACTTGAGTTAGAAGTGACATTTGGTCTTGTAACTTGGGTGGGGGGTTGCTCTTGAGGGTAAGGAAAGTTGGGATTGTTTAGGGGGTGATAAGGTCAAGGTCACGATGGTGAGTTATTTTCTGCACTATAACTTTATTACCTTATGATAGCTATTTTGTCACGACACTTGGATGGAGAGCTACTCTTGAGATAAGGCAACTTCAGATTGTTTTAAAGTCAACAGGTTAAATGTCAAGATCCCAGTGCTCAGGTGTAGGAACATAGTTTGTGGATATCTTTGGATAACTAGAATTGACAAGGGTTTAGAAATTACTGCAGTGTTCTGTGCTTACATCGCCCTGTTAAGCACATAATACTGTAAGTGATAAGCACAAAATTCTGCTGTAAGCAGAGCCATGAAGTTGGGCCAAGTTTGCATAATTTGGCGTGAGTGTTTTGATTTTCAGAGACAAACATTTAATTCGAGAAATGCTGTTGATTTTTTTTTTTTTGATCATAAAATATAACCGCAAAATTTAAGGGAAAGCATTTTAATGAATACAAATTCCATGAAGGCCTTCATGATTAGGACAGAGGACAGTCTTTCGTCAATAACAATAAAGTTCGACAGTGTGTGCAGTTTTCTTTGTTAATGCGAAATGCTCGTCATGGCCAAGCAATTTAGTGCACCAGACTGAAGCTCTGTTGTTTCGGATCAGCGGAGCGTGGGTTTCAATCCTAGTCTTGAAACTTGTGTCTTAAAAGTAGGGTAATAAATTGGTAAATACTCAAAAAATTAATGACCATAAAAACTTACTTGGTGAGAAGCACTGCAGCTGTTGATAGTGTAAACTATTTTGAGAAGAGATTCCCTTCGAAGTATTATGGTTTGGATAATTTTTTTCCACCCTAAACATTTAAATCTGAGAATAATAATCATCATAATAATAACAATAAGCACTTGGAGTTGCCTGTAGATAAAGCAATTAATAATACCTGATAAGTGATTATTATTTATTACTGTGCCGTTTCTCAAGGCTAAGGTAAAGTGTAACATACGTTCATGATTCTTACTCGTGATTTTGTTGTTGTTGGTGTAGGGGATACAAGAGAGCCCAGTGTGGACCACGTCTTGGGGACCTCTCCATCGCAATCATTGGCCAAGGTGGAGCCAAGAAAGTCAACCATTGGTCAACGTAAACCAATGAGTGCAAAGAAAGGGGTAAGAGGATTGTGAATTAAAAACTCTTCACAGTGCACTGAGCTTGATTTATCCTTGCAGTGCCCTTTATCAAAGCTTCTATACATGATTGGTAAGGATAAAAACATTTAATTTTAATCTGAAAGTATACCGATTGTGGAGTTCATACTGTAACCAAACTAATTCAGCATTATCTTTTTTTCCTAATTCAATCAAAGCTTGGAGCTAAAAAGAAGCTCGGCGCCCAAAAGGTCACAACAAACTTTGCGGACATCGAGTCAGCCGCCCATCAGGCAGACCTGATGAAGAAGGAGACGGCAGTCAAGACTAAGAAAACCAAGGAAGAGGAAGAGTCAAGCATGTATGTTGTCATCATTTCTAATCACCCACTATTAGAGTAGGCTGACTTAGTGGTCATGTACCCCACACTCATGTTCTCTACAGGCCTGTGATTTGTCTGGATTTTTCCTGATTTTGGGGTTTTTCACTGACCTCCCTTGGCTTTCAGATTTTCTTGACCGAGGTAAATTCTCCATCACAGAGATGAAAGACTTGGCTCTTGTTGTGATAAAACCTGTAAATTTCTATGAGTGATGATGTCAAGAGTCTATAAGCCTCTGAAATATAACGTCCTGTTTTAGTAGGGTTTGTAAGGAGTTCTGGAATTGCCAAGTTGTTGAGGTTCTGAGATAATTCACTGCAGAATGATGACATCCTTAAACATAAGATGGTCTTCTCAGGATGACGACATCCTGAAAGGAGAATGTCTTCCCAAGAAAATCTTTCTTAAGTGCTCAACATTTTCAGGATGTTATCATTCTATGATGAGGTATCTTGGCAAGTCAACATCCTTCATTCAGGGTGTCGACATCCCGAGATAATTTATCTCAGGAAGTCGACATCTTATGTTTATGATGTCATCACCCTGCAGTAAATTACCTCAGAATCTCAACATGTCGGATGGCATTTCCAGAGTTCCGTAGATTTGAAACTTTACATTGTGGGAGTACAATCAAGTGAGGTTCACAGTGACACTATGTACAACAATCTCTTTGTGATGGTTCCGAGAAGAGCCAGTGGTTTTGACAATGTGACGTTTCGATCAGTGTGCTCTGATCGTCTTAAGGAGAATGCTGGACTCTGTTGCTGCGTGCTGCTTAAGTACTGCTGAAGAGATTATCTAGCGGGTGGGCTTGGCTCTCTTTGGCAGTACTTAACACGTTGACTGCCGGTCAGAGATTCGTAGGGCGTTCCCATTTGCCAAGTGTGGTGCGCATGCGCGCATACCAAATAGGTACTTTTTTGGTGTCTACATGTTGTAATACAAATTCTAAGGATGTATGTCCTCACCACTGCCAGAAGCGTATTTGTTGCGTTCTCAGTGATGCCAGTGTATTCAATTAACAATACAAAAGCCTTTCATTCTCTACGAGTATACTTGAAGTGGCAGAATCCGTTACACCTGTTACTACGAATATACTCGTAGGCGGCAGTCAACGTGTCAAGCAGCATGCAGCAAAAGAGTCCAGCATTCTCCTGAAGACGATCAGAACATACTGATCGAAGGAAATTTTAGTTGTTAAACCACTGGTTCTTCTCTGAACCACTACATTTCATAATGAGATTTATGTGCATGGTGGCTCCGCAAACCTCACTTGATTAACATCATGTTAAGCTTCAACTCCAGACCAAGAGGATATTGTTATCCAATTTTCAGCAATTTTTATTTTCGCATAACTTCACCCATGTCTTCTGTGTACAGAATGTTGGTGCAAGTTCCAATAAGTCCAGACGTGGTACTTGTATCCTTGAGCAAAACTCTATACCGAGATTGCCTCGGCGTTCGGGCCGATTTCAGAGCTGCTTAAACACACACAAACAAAATAAGCACACACAAATGGTGCTTACTAGAAAAAGGTTACCAGCCAAAATACCATGCAATTTTAGTGTTTGTGACTGGTTACCTGCTGACTTGTCCCAGCCAGAATTTTGTTAACAGTAAGCCAGATCCAGAGTACTGGAAAAGAATGTGTTATCAGGCAGGCGATTTCTCCAGATTTGTCCTGATTTCAAGAGTTGTCAAAATTTCCATGAGCCACCTTGAAAAAAGTATTAAAAAAATCACTAAAGGGAAAAAGAAAGAGTCCAGATCGTGTCCAAACCTGCAGTACTGTATTTTGGGTGCTGCACACCTTCTAAATTGTAAAATCTGAGGGACTCCGGGTCTAGAAATAGGGGGAACCCAGGCCCGATAGCTTTGTTTCTGGAATGTTCACATTCGTCAGATCTCGTCCCTATGTTATTCATAGCCAATTGTTATAATTCGTCTTTCTGTTTTAGGGCATCAATGCGTCTAGCTTATCAGGACATGTCTGTTGAAAGGAAGAAACAAGAGGAAAGAATGAAGTCGGCAAATCCACAAAAAGCTGAACAGATGGAAAGACTTGGCATGGGATTCGGTGGTAGAAGGTGAGAAGCAACACGCATGCCATAAAACTACTTAGTACGAATACTTTTGAGTACATGTGAGGTAGAGCAAAGAAATCTTAACTTTAAGTGATGGGTCAAAAGGAGGTCAAATTTGGAGAGACCCCCCCCCCTTCACCCCCAAGGAACTGCCATTTATCTACCTCATTCAGCCTTTTTGTTGTTAACTGAAAGCCAGATCTCTAGATGCTGTGTATAATATGATTGATATGCCTGAACACCCCTCCATCCTCCCTGCTACTACACATTTTGTCATTCTGTCTCTTACCATCGCACCTCTTCCTTTGCCCCAAACAGTGCCGTATCCCACTCGGCCATGAGTGACATGCAGACCATCAAGCAGGATACGCCCTCTAGTAGCACCAAGACACAACGCTCCTCCAGCAGAGACTTCTTTGATGATTTCGATACGGGATCATCTGGCTTCTCATCCAGGTAAGCTTGAGCTTCTTCAAGAGATTTAAGGGATGTAAGATTGAAAATATCAACATTCACAGATTTACAACAAAACCACAAGTGAAACTGTCTTTGTAAATTTGAAATAATTTGGGGTTTACTACTTGATAGTTGAAATAAAAGGTGATCCCTCTGCTGCCGCTTCCCAGGTTGTATCGTAAACTTGGGTGTGATCCCTGGCTATACGGCAGCTACAGGTTGAATGGCTTCTTACTGGCACCTGAGAACAAAGATCTTGTCAAAAATAGGGAGACCGCCAACATTAGGGCTAAATAGCTCAGTTGGTAGAGCGCCGGCATGTTAATTCAGAGGTCGCAGGTTCAAGTCCTGCTGTTGTCAATTTTGCTTGAGAGGCTGAGAGATGTGCGTGGCACATACATGCTTGCCATTTACATTGTTTGACCTCGGGGGGGATGGCAGCCAAAGCAAAGGCTTTTTTTTTAAATGTTATTTTCAAGATCACATAGAAAGTTTTCCAAGATTTTATTAAGTGATATTTTAAAAGGCTTGTAGTTGTAATTTTTTGGGTGGTGAGTGGTGAAGTCGGATTATTGACTAGGAGTGCACGTGCTTTTTATTCAACGTGTTAATTTTCAACGCTGTGGTTTGTATTTTTGAACAGGAATAAAGACAGTTTGTACGGTAGCCGCAAGGACAGAGATGACGATACTGAGAGGGATGACTGGGAGATGGTCGACAAACCCAAGCATTCTGAAGGATATGATAGCATCAAACCACTGGAAGATCGGTATGTACCAACTTTATTGTTCAGGCGTATGATTTTTCAGGTTTTTTATTTCCTAATTTCAGGATCTTCTCATAATCTCCCAGAGCCTTCAAATTTTCTTGAAAGAAGTAAAGCAATTTTCAAAGAGCGAAAGAAGTAGTCCACATTGAGTCCAAACCTGTAGTTCTGTAATTCTTGTGACGCACTGAGTCCGGAACCTCCTGCATTGTAGTTGGGAGGTTTCGACCAAGAACGAGGGGCATTCCAGGCCACAAGTTATTTTCAGGAATTTTCAAATCTGTCAAATCTTGTCCCTGTAACTTACCTTCTGTTCATTAGTGTTGTTATTCACAAGATATGAATAGGTAGAGAACAAGCTTGTAACTTTATTTACTTATTTAATACAGTAGCGATTCTCCGTGGTTGAATTGAAAATGACGGGCGATTTGATTAAACCTCCATTTAAAGCAGCCACATTGCTAACTTCAGTGAAGAGTATAATTGAGGTCGATCGATAGGTAGTGGAAATATTTAGGGGGACTGTGCCTCTGGAATTTGACACACAGTCAGAGCATGCCATGAGAAAGATATTTGGCTGTAGGTAGATTAACACAGAATTTTCGAAATGTTCAAAATGGCTGCCATTGCTTGTTATCGTTCCTATATCCTTTTTTGAAGGACAAATCTGCGATGACCCTATGTGAGCCAAATATCTTTCTCATGACATACTCTGACTGTGTGTCAAATTCCATGTTTGTATCATGAAAGGCACAGTCTCGTCACCTTACTAACTGGTCCAAACGCCAAAAGAGATTATTGGTGTTACCCTATTTTTATTCTGTCATTTCTCACAGCATGTCGTCCTCCAGTAAGAAGAAGCCCTACGAGGCAGCCTCCACATCCACTGAGGCTCAGAAACGCTTTTCCAACGCCAAGTCCATCTCGTCTGACGCCTACTTTGGGAAATCTGATATGGATGTGAGTAGAAATAAAAAAGTGTTCTCTTTAATTCCATCAGTGTCCGTCTGTCCAGTAAAGCCCCTATTTAAGGGAAGATACAACATTGGTGAAGATGTTTGGTTGTCAGGAATAATTGTCACGTCTTGCTAACTCATTTGGTGTGTTTTGCCGTGTGATTCAAAGTAATGCTTGTAGTGAAAGGCAATAATCTTCTTAGAGAAATCTGAGCTTAGAAATAGAGTTGTGTCATTTCTTTGGAATTGTTAAAACTTAACATTTACAATCCTTGCGATACCAACAATATGTCTAGATTTTTTCTCTTGATTTCTTGAAATTGGTTTTAGTTTCTCAAAGCGAGTATTGTAACGAATGTTTTGTTACTTGATGGATAATAAAACTCAACATGGAATCCTGATGGAATAAAAAACTTCCTGAAGAAACAGAAAACAAAACAAAAACGCTCTGTTTTCTGAAAGACATTTGGGGATAAAATAGTTGCATGTGTAGCGGTGAAAGTTTTAAACTAATTTGACCATAAATGAAAACAAGCAAATTAGCTTTCCAACCTATGGTAAAAACGCAAAACTGGTTGATGGCCCGAAGTCTTTCTCAATGGCTAAATGACAACACAACACACTCAGATTAGTGTATTAGTGTAGCAGAAATATATGCAGTAGTTAATAGACCGAAATATGTTGTTATATTGAAGAGTTCTCGTTGAGAAAGTCAGACCAATGTTGTATCTTCTCCTTGATATTGGTTCACTTAGGACACGACAAGAGCAAACCTGGACCGGATGTCAGGCAAGTCTAGTATATCCAGCGCTGAGCTCTATGGTGACCAATCGGCTGCGGGGTCTTCATATAATGCCGGTCCAGACATGTCGGCCATTAAGGATGGCATGAAGGATAGCGTGACGCAGGTTGCTGGTCGGCTATCGCGAATGGCCAATGGCATCGTTAACTCGATACAGGTACCCAGGTTTTGATCTTGTATACCTGTCATGTCCTGTTTATTAACCCTCCTACTGTCTGAGTGGTAGATTAGCTATGCCAGAGCATGTAATTCTGATATCATGTGGTGAATGCATCTGCTAAGCACACAGTCAACCCTCCTACTCTCTGACCATTCAATATCATCCACTGTGGTTTTGAATGATCGATAAACTGTGCAAAAGCCTAAGATAACGTATCAAATGGTGAGTGCATCTTCACAGTACACAGTCAACCCTTCTACTGTGTGACCATTCAATATCATCCACTGTGGTTTTGAATGATCGATAAACTGTGCAAAAGCCTAAGATAACATATCAAATGGCGAGTGCATCTTCACAGTACACAGTCAACCCTCCTACTCTCTGACCATTCAATATCATCCACTGTGGTTTTGAATGATCAATACGCTATGCCGGCCTGCAATATGATATCAAGTAGTGAATGCATCTACACAGTACACAGTCAACCCTCCTACTGTGTGACCATTCAATCTCATCCACTGTGGTTTTGACTGATAGATAAACTATGCCAGCTACAATATGATATCATTTGTGAATGCATCCACACAGCACACACATAGCAGTTCTATGCACAGTTGTTCCACCTTACACAGCCTGTGCAGTTGAGTGGTTTTGAAGGGTTTGTCAACTTTCTGACAGATATTTCTGACAGTAGTGAGTTTATTAATATACCTTTATCAGCCATCTTGTCTTTTTCACTCAAATCAATGTGACCAAACTCAGGCTGGCAGAAATCAAATTTAGTCTGGTTTCTTTTTCTACAAGTATGTATGGTTGTGATTGTATGCGAGGAACTTGACAAAGATGGCAGCAGCATGGATAAAGCTCTATTTGTTATTATTGCATGTTGCCCTTTCACTACCCGCAGCTCCAACTCATTTCACTCATAAAACACACCACGAAGGCAACCCATGCACTGTTCTGGAAATCCTAAACTCTTTTGCCATTTTGACGTTCTTGTATCCTTCAGAATCCTTCAGCTTAGGGTATACCCTTAGCATTTTGACTTTGAACCTTACTCTATCCACCGGAATCCTTCAGCTTGTACACCCTGGGCATTTTGGCTTGGAACCTTACTCTATCCATCAGAATCCTTCAGCTTGTACACCCTGGGCATTTTGACTTGGAACTTTACTCTATTCTTTAGAATCCTTCAGCTTGTACACCCTGAGCATTTTGACTTGGAACTTTACTCTATCCATCGGAATCCTTGAGCTTGCACACCCTGGGCATTTTTACCTGGAACCTTACTATGTCCTTCAAAATCGTTCAGCTTGTACACCCTAGGCATTTTGACTTGGAACCTTGCTCTATCCATCTAAATCCTTCAGCTTGTACACCCTAAGCATTTTGACTTGGAACCTTCCTCTATCTATCGGAATACTTCAGCTTGTACACCCTGGGCATTTTGGCTTGGAACCTTACTCTATCCTTTAGAATCCTTCAGCTTGTACACCCTGAGCATTTTGACTTCGAACTTTACTATATCCATCAGAATCCTTCAGCTTGTACACTCTTGGCATTTTGACTTGGAACCTTGCTCTATCCATTAGAACCATTTGATTTATGCTACTCTCTGGGCATGTTGTTTTGGTACCATACCATAACTTGTACACCCTGGGCATTTTGACTTGGAACCTTACTCTATCCATCAAAATCCTTTAGCTTGTACACCCTGGGCATTTTGGCTTGGAACCTTCCTCTATCCATCGGAATCCTTCAGCTTGTACACCCTGAGCATTTTGACTTGGAACTTTACTCTATCCATCGGAATCCTTGAGCTTGCACACCCTGGGCATTTTTACCTGGAACCTTACTATGTCCTTCAAAATCGTTCAGCTTGTACACCCTAGGCATTTTGACTTGGAACCTTGCTCTATCCATCTAAATCCTTCAGCTTGTACACCCTAAGCATTTTGACTTGGAACCTTCCTCTATCTATCGGAATACTTCAGCTTGTACACCCCGGGGCATTTTGGCTTGGAACCTTACTCTATCCTTTAGAATCCTTCAGCTTGTACACCCTGGGCATTTTGACTTGGAACCTTACTCTATCCATCAAAATCCTTTAGCTTGTACACCCTGGGCATTTTGGCTTGGAACCTTCCTCTATCCATCGGAATCCTTCAGCTTGTACACCCTGAGCATTTTGACTTCGAACTTTACTATATCCATCAGAATCCTTCAGCTTGTACACTCTTGGCATTTTGACTTGGAACCTTGCTCTATCCATTAGAACCATTTGATTTATGCTACTCTCTGGGCATGTTGTCTTGGTACCATACCATAACTTGAGCGATGGAATCATTTAAGTTATGGTACTCTTCGATTATAATATCAATAAGAATCCTTCAGCCTTCTCTAACTCAGCATCCCAAACTCTGGTACGCTTAATTTTGACAATGCAGAACTGTAAAAGGCCATGTCATGGAGAGCAATTTTTTGTCAGGCAACTTGAAGGCAAACCACATGCACTGTATGCAAAAGGAACACTTCGTTAGCACAAGAGACATTCCTATAGCTGTAACTCACTGTCCCCAAGAAAATAATGAGAAAATTGAAATGTGAATGGATTATCTTCTTGGAGCCGTGAGCTGGTTGCCTGTAAATTGCCTCATGTGACATGGCCAACCGGTCGACCTGGGAAGAGGCTTCCCCTCCCCCCCCCACCCCCAGTCAACATTATAATTAATTATGATCTCAATTAACCATGAAATTGAACCCAACTAACAGTCTAACTGTCTTTATTGAAGTCCATTACAGTCAAATTATTTCTTCTTTTTTTCTTCTTTTTTCTGAAATTGACTAATCAGAATTATTATTGTTATTATTATTTTTATTCTTTTTGTCTTTGCAGGATCGCTATGGTTACTAAAACAGAGTGTGTCGTTTTCATAAATTGTGGCGATAAACTGGTAAGATAAAAAAGAAAGAAATATATGATATAAACACGAAACTGGATTCTTTAAATCATGAAAAATTCCACAAGGTAAAACAGTTTTAAAGCAATTTTAAGGATTTCCTAGGTGTGCCGAGACAAGCCTTTTTCAAAAAGGGTCTAGTTTCGAGACATGCTTGATGTGTTTGGTAAAGAATTGTTCAAGGGTCAAATTTAGTGTTGTGATCCACTCATTTTTCAATAGATAAAGTTTTTATGAAAATGGGGAAAAAAAACTCCAAGTCTCTAACCTTACAGGAAAATGCCACCGTGTTAGATACCCTTCAGGTGCAACTTTTGTCAAAATCCAAAAAAATGTTCGATGACAGCACATTTCAAATAATGCTCTGTACATTTTTGTTCAGAGAATATTCAGTTTATTCCTGAATTCGTATGATGTCCGATCAAAACGGCATTGAATTTGAGCCGAGGACTTGCACAGAAATTTTCGTCTTTGGATTGCACAGAAATGTTCGTCTTTGGATTGCACAGACCCATTTGTTTTTGCTGTCCTGTGACATCGTGCTTCAAATTCTTCTCTGAAGGAGTATGAAATAAAATGATATTTTACACCATTTTAAACTTGTATTCCCCCCCACTTTCATGAGGACTCTATCTATTGTAAAATGAATGGATCACAGACCTTGTGACCTCTTTAAGTTGTTGTTTTTTGTTTTTTAAGCCAATACTTATCACATTGATCCCCATGTAATATTCAGTAGAGATTTCCCAAACTGTCTGTTCCTAAATTTATTTTTAATATTCATAAATGTCCGTTTCGTTTTTTTGGGGATTTAACACAAACGTAATGTTCCGGCGAAACGTAATATATAATGTAAACTAAAGTAAGGAATATTATTTTATTTAAAATGCAATTATTTTTCTTTATTCAGAGATACAGGTTCTAAGAAAACACATGACATAGCAATTTATTTAGCTTATTTTCCTGTGGTCCTCATTTTTATCCGCGAGGGAATGTTTATTGCTTTGTACAATACCGCGTTGCTCTCAGAATATTTTTAATTTTGTAGAGGTAGAAGTTCAAATGTTTAATTCTTTCCCCGTTAGTGTTTTATTGTTGTTATTTTTTTCTTCTTTTCTTTGACTTGTTTTGAAGAATAGGATTACACCATTCAATCCGATTAGTCACTGCTGTATTAAGTGAGGTTTGAGGTGCCAAACAGACATAAATGGTCTGTCGGTGACTAATCATGATGTCATACCATGAATCATCAACTCTGATAAGTGCGCAGGTTGCAGGCGCCATCAACTGGCCAACCATAGTCAATCAACAAGTGAAACCCACACACTTCTAAGAGTGTATGGTTTTATCTCATGATACCATGACATCAGATAGTTGCCGATAGACACCATCTTTACGGGCAACTCAGGTTTTTGGCTTGGGGCCATGTCAAGTGTCTCAATTTGTCTCTGCAGTCAAATATTCACCAACCAATCGTGCATGATTGAACTCTAGATGCCGAACGCGGTATTTATGCATAACACGTAGTTGTGCGTTAAAAAAGCGACGATTGTAATTAGCATCTTTCTCCTTCAGGAACTGAAAAAAACTGCACTTGTGACTTTCACTAGTATGAATACAACCAGCTGCAAAGACATTTTACTATTATTTTGGCGGATTTTGATACAATCCCGATGTCAAAAAGTTTGTGCTCTTTGTTGACATGAGCCAGTGTCAAGGCAGTGAGCGTGACCTCGGTGTGAGCCTGGTACCTCAAAACTCTCTTAAAAAATAGTGGTTGCTAGTTGGATTGGTTTGAGTACACCCATTAAAGATAATTGTAGGACCAAAAACCCCTTGAGATGTAATGTAGCTCCACCTAGGCCCTCTTTCATCCAGCTTCTTGGCCGAAAAACAGTGTTTTGACGATTGCAGAAAACATCAGAGAACCAGGCAATTACATTTAACACAGCATGGTGTATTAGCTGGTAACTGTTTTCTGTTCAGCAGTTGTTCGTTAAGCAGCTTTATGAAATTTGCGCTTGACATGTTGTCATTTTGACGAGAAAAATGAAGTGTGGAATAGATCTTGACTTGTAAATTGCTCCTTTGCCCCCTTGCACTGACTTTGCACACACACAGCTTCTGTCTGCCCACGATTGGCCAATTTGGGAGTAAACATTGAAGATAAGGTTCACATCTAACTGCACATGTTAAGCCTTCAATTAAGCCTGAAATGCACACTGCACAGTAACACGCAGCTAATTTGACACCCGAAAGGGCACCAGCAAGATTTGCGTTGAGTGATGACGTCGGATGCATTGGGGATCAATATTGACAAAGTGTGCATACATATCACAGTCGACTCTCGTTAAAACAAGGCACTGGGACTGGCCAAAACACCTCTTTATAACAGGAACATTGTTGTAAGAGGACAGCAAAGCAAAGAAACACAAAGCAGGAATGAGATTTGGGACTCTTTAAAAGCCAGAACCTCTACAGTGCTCTTTATAATGTGGGTTAACTGTAGATGTTGTCAAAATTACACGGAAATGTTCAGTCTTTTTTCTTCTTCTGCTTCTACTTTATTTTGGATGCATTATGATTGGACTGTTGGTTAAAATGCAGTCCGTATTATGCCATCATGCTTGACTAGACCAAGCCCAAGGGTTGTATTAATTTTCAAGGCAATTAGCGGTGCTGGTAAAACAATCCTTTAAATGATGTCAATTAAAGTGAATAAATAAACTTGATTACCCTATGGTGATGTAGTGATAATATTACATTGGTTTTAATAGAAGGTTAAAAACAAGTTATGCTTCTTTTGTTTAATTGGTTAATATTATCCTTGTTAAATAGACCTTAAGAAAGTGAATTCTCATGTCATTTTTGTTTCTTCTAGTAAACTAATTTTTATCTGAACATTATGCTCTATTTCACTGAACAGTCATGAATAAAAGATAGACAATTCAAAGTGGTATTTCATGTGTGACCCCAATTTGACAAAAATGCCGGACTTACCCCGTATGATTTTTTCAATTTTTGACCCTTATTTGATAAAAATGTTGGACTTACCCCTTGTGATTTTTTCAATTTTTAACCAAATTTTGACCAAAATGCTGGACTTACCCCTTGTGATTTTTTCAAATTTTTAACCAAATTTTGACAAAAATGCTGGACTTACCCCTTGTGATTTTTTCAAATTTTGACAAAAAATGCTGGACTAACCCCTTGTGATTTTTTCAATTTTTGACTGAATTTTGACCAAAATGCTTGACTTACCCCTTGTGATTTTTTCAATTTTGCCCGAATTTTGACAAAAATGCTGAACTTACCCCTTGTGATTTTTTCAATTTTGCCCGAATTTTGACAAAAATGCTGAACTTACCCCTTGTGATTTTTTCAATTTTTGACCGAATTTTGACAAAAAATGCTGGACTAACCCCTTGTGATTTTTTCAATTTTTGACTGAATTTTGACCAAAATGCTGGACTTACCCCTTGTGATTTTTTCAATTTTTGACCGAATTTTGACCAAAATGCTGGTCACCCCTTGTGTTTTTCTCAAATTTTGATAAAAATGCTGGACTTACCCCTTGTGATTTTTTTAAATTTTGCCCGAATTTTGACAAAAATGCTGGACTTACCCCTTGTGATTATTTCAATTTTTGACCGAATTTTGACCAAAATGCTGGACTTACCCCTTGTGATTTTTTTCAATTTTTGACCGAATTTTGATCAAAATGCTGGACTTACCCCTTGTGATTTTTTCAAATGTTGACAAAAATGCTGAACTTACCCCTTGTGATTTTTTCAATTTTTGACCGAATTTTGACAAAAAATGCTGGATTAACCCCTTGTGATTTTTTCAATTTTTGACTGAATTTTGACCAAAATGCTGGACTTACCCCTTGTGTTTTTTTCAATTTTTAACCGAATTTTGACCAAAATGCTGATCTTACCCCTTGTGATTTTTTTCAATTTTTGACCGAATTTTGACGAAAATGCTGGACTTACCCCTTGTGATTTTTTTCAATTTTGCCCGAATTTTGACAAAAATGCTGAACTTACCCCTTGTGATTTTTTCAATTTTTGACCGAATTTTGACAAAAAATGCTGGACTTACCCCTTGTGTTTTTTTCAATTTTTAACCGAATTTTGACCAAAATGCTGATCTTACCCCTTGTGATTTTTTCAATTTTTGACCGAATTTTGACGAAAATGCTGGACTTACCCCTTGTGATTTTTTCAATTTTTGACTGAATTTTGACTAAAATGCTGGACTTGCCCCTTGTGATTTTTTCAATTTTTGACCGAATTTTGACAAAAAATGCTGGACTAACCCTCTGTGATTTTTTCAATTTTTGACTGAATTTTGACCAAAATGCTGGACTTACCCCTTGTGATTTTTTCAATTTTTGACCGAATTTTCACGAAAAATGCTGGACTTACCCCTTGTGATTTTTTTCAATTTTGCCCGAATTTTGACAAAAATGCTGGACTTACCCCTTGTGATTTTTTTCAATTTTGACCAAAATTTGACAAAAATGCTGGACTTGCCCCTTGTGATTTTTTTCAATTTTGACCAAAATTTGACAAAAATGCTGGACTAACCCCTCGTGTGGGATTTTGTTTTTGACCAAAAATTTACCATGTACGTGTATATAACAAGAATGGTTCGTCATGTCTAGTGATCAATAACTTTGGTTGAAGAGCCAATGAGTTGGACGAACGTAATGTTCTCAGAACACAATTTTTATTCTCATCCAAGATATATCTCAAGTTAATAATTAACATCCTTTCTTAGATGCATAGAGTCCAGAGTTCTTACCCTCTGCTTCAAATAAACGTTTAAACAAATGGATGTCCCCCAAAACAATGAGAGTTCCCTCCAAAATTAAATTCCACTATCAAATCATCCCACAGAGAGCTGCACATGCAACGTGGGATCAGACAACCAGGGCCAACTGTGCCTATATCAAATATACAAAAATATGTAGAATAAATACACTTTGATAAGATTACAAGATGCATGTACACTGATTATGCCAATCAAAATTAGTTAGTTGACCTACTTGCTATGGATTGATCTTGTATACTCCCTGTGAGATGTCCATTTTCATAGCGCTGCAAACATAGGAAAAGGCATGCTAACTTTCTGGGCCCAATTTCATCAATCTGCTTAAGCACAAGAAGCAGCTCGGCACAATACACTTTCCAGAATAAGGTAACCAGCTATAATACCATTCCACATGTATCTGTGACTGGTATCCTGCTCTTTTTTGCTGAGCAGAAAGTTGTTAAGCACTAATTTCTGCTTAGGCAGCTCTATGAAATTGGGCCCAGCTGCTTACTGTAAGTAAGTTACTGACATAACAATGCAAATTCTTGCAGCCTACTTTGCTAACCTGTGAAATACACTCCTGCTTAACGAATTCTTCTGCTAAACTCACCGAGACCATTGAGTTCACCCGGTAAGTCTGCTATCCACTCCCATCCAGAGAGACTCTCATAATAATACCAACTAGTCTCTATATCAGTGTAGATTAAATACACTTTGATTCCGTAAAGGTGTAAGGATCACATAGGTACTGTATTTAGACACATAAAGTAGACCATGTTAAGAGTATTGCAAATCAAACTTAGTTAATTAACCCCTTATGTTGACGTCACACGTGGCTACAGTCTACCCATGGTCTGCCATTTTAGGAGTCAAACTGCATGATAAACAATTATGGTGAGCTTGTAAACGCACACACGTTGCCTAAAATGCGCACTACACACTTATAGCACACAGGAAAACTGACTCCCAAGATTTATTGTGGTGAGGACATCAGGTGAATTTTTAGTTAATTTGCGTATTGGGCTCCTTCAAAAGTGCCTACTTGGGTTTCCTACATGGGAATCCAAGATTCCCCCAAAACAGTTGAACACATCATGTGGTGTCTTATGGAAAGATTTGAGGAAACATATGGCACTTACAAAACAACTCTAGTTGTCTTGAATTGAACAGCAAGTAAACTAGACCAATCCCTGTCATAACTTAAACAATCTTGTACTCTTGACGTCCAATCAATTAATCCAAAATGTAGGCACTTTAAACTATTCTGGAGTCATAATTCAACACCACTGTGTAACTCAAGTACACCCGTCATTGCACACACTTTCTACAGTGGTGAGCATAAAATGTTAAAGCTGTTTCAACAGCTTTATGAAACTGGGCCAAAGATACTCTGTACCGTTTTATTTTGAGTCCGTAAATTCTTGATTTTTTTATGGCTCTAAGGTGGTGTGGGTAAAGTCCTTAATGTGTAAACTTGTTTTAATTGAGAAAATAGAATTAGCTATTGCAAACTGCAAACTGCTTACCAACCAAAAGGACCTGTGGTATAAATGCAAACAATTTGTTAATGACCTGAAGTTTTGACCCTAGCAGTCTTTCTCAAAGTTGTGACAACACAACACATAAATAGGTATACAAGTGTAACAGAAGCAGCTTCTGTAACACTTTTGTATATCTGTTTATGTGTGTTGTCTTGTTATTGAGCCTTTGTGTCGAAACGTCAAACTTGTTTTAAGTTTCAACTCAAATGATACATGTTTGTAGATGGCCATGTTAAGCATCTCTGTTAGCTATGATACTATTGTCATGCCCATAAGAATACAAATAACTATATTGTTAACTTTATTTAAATTGATGGCAATTAGTAATTATTAATCATCATAATTTCAACACATCACAACTAGTGGACAGACCTGTGCACTAAACACAAATATAATAAAACAAATCAGAGAAATAAATTTGACAACTTAATCTGTAAACAGAATGGAAGCTCAATGTTGTCAAAATACAATAAATATAACTCTACCAAAATATAAATCTACAATGATATTGAAATAAAATACAACAGATTATACTTTTGTTCATTATTTTTTTTTTTTTACAATTACTTTGAGACTTAGTTAAATTTACATCCAAAAATTGTTCATACAAGATCTGTTTTTCAATGTTTATTAGGAAAGATTGCGGAGAGAATGTGGCTTTCTGAATTTGGACTGCATTTTCTCCTCGTCCCAACCCAAGTTGTCTTAGGGTTATGTTCATGATCTGGTTCTGCATTAACTCTTCAAACGGGACGCAAACATGCAGGCTCTTATGGCTAGAGGATCAGCCCTAAGGGGTCAGGAATGCAACTTCTCGGCAGGGCCCAATTTCATTGCTCTTCTTACCGCCGAATTCTGAGCTTGCGATCACCATTCTCCGCTTACAGGACAAGCGCCGAATTTCAGCGTTGGTTGTGTAAGCAAAGAATTCCTAGTAACATGGAGTAAACACGCACACAAGCAAAACTTTCCTACTAACATGTGAAACACACATGATGTAAGCATGGAATTCCCTGCATCCGTAAGCACCGATTATTTGCTTACAGTAAGTAGAGCCATTATATTGGACCCAGCTCAGCTGATTTCCTCTTATTTTCTATTTTTTTTTGCAATAGAAAAATGAAAAACACTAGAAATATTTATTTATTTTAAATTTGCATGTCTGAGGGGTGCAAAGAAACATAAACCACCCAGGTGAATCGATTTGAAGAAGCCTACCGACTTGAAGACCGTGGTGCACTCACAGAAACTAGTGTTGTGCTTTTTACAGTGCTACCTGTGTGTACCGGGTGCATCACCAGTGACGTGCGTTCAAGGTAGCCTCGTGTTCATTGTGCGCGCCAAGTTGACCCATCTGTGAGAGTATCGAACTCTGGGTTTATATTGAGTCACAGCTCATGTTGTGGCCGAGCCGTTAAGAGCACCAGACTCAAGCTCTGGTGTCTCTGATCAGCAGAGTGTGGGTTTGAGTCCCGGTAATGGCACTTGTGTCCTTGTGCAAGATACTTTTATAGCTTTGTCCTTCAAATTGGGAATTGAGCCATAGGTCCTGTGTACTATAGGATTGGTAGTGCATGTAAAAGAACCCAGAACACTTATCATGGAAGAGTAGGGGCTAACCCCGGTGTTTCTGGTTCACATAGCAAGCACCCTTATTTACAGGTTTCCTCAGGCTTGCGAGCTACAGTGATTAAGTTCACCTATGCGGCATCCTTGGTCTCATTACCAGAAATATATACTAATAATACCTGCATCAAGGAACTGGTAAACTGAAGGTAATCTAGCATTCTAATGTGCATGAAGACAACACCCATGATGTTTAATGTGTCAAAAGACATCAGTGCGATCCAGTAACAGCAGATTGGAATACAAAGCCCTGTAGATAATGTAGCCATTACCATGCATACCACAAAGAAGGTTTGAGTTTTAACCCCATACACAGGACACAATCCCCGAGGTCAAACACTAAACAACTCTCAACCAATGATAGGTCTTCCTCTGACCGCAGTGAGGGCGCTGTGAGGTCATGCAAAGGGGTCAATCGTTGAAGTAGTAATTCCCAACAACCGACATGTATGTACACATAATTCTGAAGATGGCAATAGTGCAGTACCCTGTGGGTTATTTCATAGTGACTTTTTTACAACCTGGGGAAGCGGGCGGCGTACGGAGAGATCAGCCCATGTCTTTCAGAACGTGCCACTGGGCGATAGGAGTTCTCGGTTTGTTCATCATCTCACTCCAGTGATTGGCCTCCGAGGGGCTTGCCTTGGGTCCCAGTATAATCCCGCCGATCGTGTCGTTTTTGGAGAGTCGGTCGTGGTCGATGACCGAGATGATGAAGCTGGTGTCTCGGATCTTGGCTAGACTGACGTGGAACAGGAAGGACACGTTGTAGACGGGGTTCAGAGAGTTGTATTTCACGATCGTCTTCCTCTTCTCAATCTTCTTTTCTTGGAAGACGTGCCAGATCTTGACATAAGGGTCTGCAAAGAAGGGGAAAAAAAAAAATGTATGCCATTTGTCATCAAGTTGAGAGAGCGCAAAACTTCTAAAACTGACTCCAGCCGTGGTACTTTGTTGTTGTGAGGGCAAGGCAGTTGAGCACCTTAAAGAGCACCTTGATGAGGGACAAAATGTGAATTTCTACTGTTGAACATTTCAAAGGGCAACAAGGCAATGACCAGGGGCATGGAGGTAATTGCCTCAGTTGCCTCCATGAAGTATCAGGTCAGTGACACTCTACTTATTATTTTGCTCAAAGCTCTCCCTGAAAAAATGTTTTTGTAGGTCTTGAGACTGATCTCGAGACCAAATTTGTTGAAGTCTAGGCTTTTTCCAGGTCTCCACTTCGATGACTCCCTCTCGGTCTTGAAGCAAAGGTCTCCGGGTCTCGTAACCAGAAATTTCATAACTGTCCAAAAACATATAAAAATTAGAAAAAGAAACCCAAACAATAAATGTAATTTTCAAGCTCGCCCTGCCTTGTTTGTGTTTCGTTCTTTCTTGGAGGGTGTCGCAGCGCTGTTGCACTTTTTTCTTGTGCAACAGAGTGGCTATGTGAAACCCATAGAGAAGGCTGATTGAAGTTAACTTATGGGAGAAATAGCATTGGGTCAGCATTAAAAAACATTTAAAATAAAGCTGGCTTTGAAAATTGTACAGATTTGTCTGAGGTCTTCGCCTCGGTCTGGATGGGGAGGTCTCAGTCTCGGACCCGACCGTGAGGTCTCGGTCTCGCACACTGACAGACATTGGTCGCATTTAAACTGACACAAATCCAGGGTCGATATTATACAGAGTTCTACGAATCACACCATGACATTTTTACTGAAGCAAGAAATGACTGCTTTTTTTTTTACCCTGGTCCTTGACCTGGTCACCCTGCCCACAATCCGGACAGACGTTGAGTGAGACTCACCTGATTTTCCTGTGATATCCTTGGCAGCTAGGGCTTCACACTTCATGACGACTATGGTGATTCTACCAGCAGTTGGAGCAAAACACAACGACACTAAGATCTTTCCAAGCTTTCCCTGCAATAATAAACAAATCAACATCAAAATTTTCTAGTACACTTAACGACAAGACAATTAAATCCGTGCTCTTCATTGCTAACCCATTATTCATCACTTCCCAGTCAAACAGTTTTCTTTCATACTTTGAGTAACTTTCGCAATGTTCAATGTCAACATTTGAACATATACTTTTTATAAATAAAATTTGGGACAAGGTAATATTATTCAATCACACAAGACCGCCGGACTTGTCCTGTCACGAGTTTACAGGCCCAGTGCTAAATACACTTGGCCTTGGGCCTGCGGTCCAGTGTCAGTTTCGAGCCCTGAAAATACCACCTCACTACCAACTGCAGTCACAACATTTTTACAGCAACACAATCATACACAGCCAACGTGACAGAAATCACCGCCCAACATTTGGCTGTTGATTTTTTTTTTCTTCTTGAGATCGGAAGTATGCCAATATTCTTACAGCTGATTTGGTGCTTGGCGACAGGGCCTTGAAGAACTGCTGCTCTTGTGTCAGATCAATTTCAGACAACGGAATGTTGAGTTCACCGATGGGATCGTTTCTACTGAAGCGATCATAGTCCAGCACCTCCAAGTGTAGAATTCTCTCCTGAAGTTTATTATATGGGAATCCTAACAAATGCAAAAAAATAATGACAATTTATACAAAATCAAACATTCAGTGGTAAAGGAAGTCATTCCAATCCTCTAGAACAATAAACCTGGGAAAATATCATGAAATTTGAGTGCCACATTTCAGAAAAAAACAAACAAAAACATTTTGTGTTGTAATGGAATTTTGCGCTCTTTCCTACATTGTTTGTGGCTTATTTTGATAACGGCAATCCAAATAAGCAATGGTGATTTTGGGTCTTCAAAATGCCATTTCTTTGACAATGATAGTATTTCAGATGCAAACATTTTTTCTGGAGGAATGGTAGTGGTATGTACTTGAGAACCAGTGAACTTTGAGTTACGATCTAAGGCTGCATCCAAATTGGCGACTACGGCTAAAGCTATGACTGTTCTTAAGGGTGCTGCTAAGAACATCCTATACTTCAATGCATGATGATGTGGCGAAACAGCCATAGCCAAATAAATTTTATTATTACCAACACTCTTCTAAAACTACATGTATGGTATTTCAAAAAAGAGAAACAAAATACAGTCCACTACTTGGAACTGAACTTACACCGAGACAAAGAAAAAACATCTGATGATCTTACCTTCAAAGAGAAACGTCTCATTCCAGACCGGGTTCAGCTTCTTACGTTTCACTTTGGTTTCCATTTTGTGTTTCTTGTTGGGTAGAAGCAGTACCTTAACAAAGGGATCACTTGTACCACTAGAAAAAAAAGAGGAAAATATAACAATTATGGCTATGAAAGTAACAACTTCTTTGGGACAGCGGCAAAGCCAGGACTTTTTCGATGGGTTGGGTGTCAGTGGTGGTGAGTCATGCTTTTATTTTGGAAGGGGATGCTGCAGGGGGCCACCATCCTCTGGCATTTTGTGGCCACGGTAGCAATCCCGATCGCGATCGTTCACTACATCGTTCACTACAATAGATTATTCAAACACACTTTTTCCTCTTTGACACCAGGGTAATGGTTTAGTCTTTACAAGTATTTACTAAAAAATTTACAAATATTCAAAGTATTTTGTATTCAGGCCATACCTAAAATCTTTGGCGAGTAGCTCAACTGCCTTAAATATTTTGACAATGAGCGTTTCATCTGTGAACTCGTACTTGATGCTAAACTGAAGTTTGCCGACATACTCCTCTTCTTCCAACTCAGCACTCTGGGGGAGTAAAGATAGAGAAACAGTTCAAAATTGATAGTCAAAACGTTTTTTTTTTTTGAATTATAGGGGTCAATCAGGGTTTAACTGCTTGGCTCTGCTTACCATGGAACTCTGCGCTTACAGCGTATAGATTTACTGACTTGAAATGACGCCCTATGCACAGAATTCTGCGGTAAGCAGTGACATGAATTCAGGTAACTGATAATGGCTGCCAGTGGGGGCCAACTTGGTTGAGTTTCGGATCGTTAAATTTACTGACAACCAGACGTCTTTCAGGTGACCTGAGATGCAGGCCGATATAAACAATGAAACCGACAAACTTGAATAAGCCAATACACGCAAAAGGCTTAATAACCCAAATATCTATGTCATCGTGATAAAGTTATTTCAGCAAAATCTTTCTGCTTTGACAGCACTTTAAAAAAAATATAGCCCAATTAATGATCCTAAGTGTCCAAGTAGCTGCAGTTACACATATACCTTTAAGTCTTTGATGCGTTTTTGATAATTTTATGTAAAATGATGCAATACCAATTTTTTTTTTCACATTGTACCAATACCAAGAATACATCACAGTATTGGAAATTAACATGAGTTTAGAATCTACCATTGAAAACAACTTAAATTTGATAACCTTATTTTGGTTCCTTTTTGAAATACATGAGGAACAAACCCTACTGTGATCAGTCTACTAAAGACAACTGGACCACCTTAGGCAAACCATTAAGAAAGAGCACCTTTACCAAAAAGAGATTTTTTCAAGAAGGTGTACTGGTAAGAATCAGGGCTCAACTTTGTGGGAAAAACTCCACAAGACTGCAGGGCTTATCATTTTTACTGGACCACAATGCAAGACCAGATTCAAAATGAGAACAGACATGAAAAGACCAAAATCAAAAATGATAACAAAGTTTTGTAGCTAAACTGTGTGTGTGTATTTTGTTTGTTAGCTGTTTCGTAGCGCAGCGCAGCGAAACAGCTCTTGTTTTCGTTAAAGTTTTTTTTATTATTTTTTTTTTTTCCTTTTTTTATTTGTCTGTTTCAGTAAAAAGAGCCATTGAGATAACACACGTTCGTTCTAAGCGGCCTTTTGCATAGTTCCTAAAGAGCAATTGCAATGAAACTTTCAGTGATGAAAGGCATTGGTGCAATAATGATCTCAAAACAATGAGGTCATGATGACGTCATCACCTGTCACGTGACGTCATCTTAAAGGTTTCTATTTTAAATATTTGAAAATCAGTAACAAATCAGCCACAAGAGACCGTAGGTTTTTGATTGCGGGATTGTATAGGGATAAATTAGGTCTTCATTTTATTCAGTGTGCGTGACCTCACATGACCTCTACTTCCGGTCGAAACCGGAAGTGCCTCGTTATTCAAAAGTGGAAATAGTTATGAAGTTGCTTTCAACTATGTTATTGTCTGGCAAGGGTGGGTAATTAAAAAAAAATACCGATGACGTCACAACACACAAGAGCGCCCTCTAGCGGCAGGTTGAAAACTGATCAAAATGGACTTTTTGAAGATGTGTGTGGTGAAGTTTTGTGTATTCGCTTCAAAATTTACACACATGTTGATCGTCGAGCAGCCATCATATGTGTGAAATTTCAGATCGATGACGTCATCGGGGGTCACGTGACGCAGCATTAAAGTTGCTTTTTTAAAGTCGTATATCTCCCTAAGTGTAAGTGCGATCATGTTGAAACTTGGTAGGTTGTTGGATATTGGCAAGTTCTTGTAAATTCTGAAATGACGTCATGATGACGTCATCACATGATTTTTTATGATTTTTTCTATTTTTTGCACCTTTTAGTCATAAATTGCTTACAAAACGTGGTATAATCCAAATTCTTTTTTAAACAGGCTTGAACGTCATAACTACTTTGAATACAAAAAAACTTTCAAATTCAGTTGAGTAATTTGAAAAAGTTATGACGAAACAGCTCGGCATTTGTGCACAAATGCAACATGTCTAGTTTCTTTCTTTCTTTGTCTTATGAGTAAGTAGACTTTGATACTCCACAGTATTGAAAGATATTCATCCAACTCAAAGTCAACATTTGAACATCATGTGGGTTTTTTTCCAAATAAAGATTGATTTGAAGAAAAAAAATAAGACTGTCGGACTTGTCCAGTCATGAGTTTATTGGCCCGACATTAAAATCACTGGCCTAGGCCTGCAGTCCAGAGTAAATTTCGAATCCTGAAGAATGAACAAAAAACTTATACTATCATTTACAAAGAGATACCGGGCACAGGCTGTATCAACATGGAGAGAAGGTGGTAATAAGTGCTGATGATTTCCCGGTGAGGAAAAAAAAAAACACCCTCAACTTTCATGCAGGAAACTGGTGAAAACCAACCATATAAGCCTAATTTCATAGAACTGCTTAACGGCAGACTTTGTGCTGAGTTAACAATTTATATTTCACAGAGCTGCTAACCTTAAAGCATGTGAAAAGGCACTTGCTGTAAGCAAATGACTGACCTAACATCGCAAATCCGTGAAAAATGCACACGCTTGCCACCAAACTTTCTTGCTAAGCTGTGAAACAAGCTAGCGCTTTAGCAAGTTCTTTTCTGCTAAAGTAAGCAGAGAGTTTGCTTAGCATTAAGTAGTTCTATGAATCTGGATCCAGAAGTAAGCTAAGCTAAAATATACCACCCTGGGATCAATCTACAGAGAAAATGCGCATCATTATTCAGATAATGTGTGTATACCATTGTACAATAGACCATGTGAACGGTGACATCACATGTTTACAGATGAGTCACAGAGCCTGGACTTCTGGCAGGCATGATTTGTACATAGCCCAATGGCAAAACAAAATATTCAATCTGATATTTTATGGAGATTGCACTGTCTGATTTTTATCAACTTTTGATATGAAGAAAGGGACCCCATCTCAAAAGTTGTACGCTGTTACGTGTGTAACTCTTGAATTTATGTGGAAATTATGACACAAAATGTAAATTTCCCATATGACCAGTGTAGCATCTTGCCTGCCAGGAAATGCATGAGAATGTACAAGGTCCACTCTCCTTGTAAACAAAGGTAACATGGTCTACACAAAATGAATTAACTTGCATGCATAACTTGAGTCAACTACATTGTACATGTACATGCAGTAATACATCAATCTATGTACAAGAATACAGGATTTCTGATCTATAGTCATCGTGGGTGACCATGGCGACAATATGATCATAAGCCCTGTTGAAGAATACATACAACAACAATAAGCCTTGTTTGGTTTATTGTTCATTCCACAAACATGCTGGTACTGTTATTTCACTTTGATAATTTGCATTTCGTATAACGAGATCCACCGTACAATGGTGACCATTTGAATACTGGTGAAGATGTCATAACAGTACCAGCTGTCTACAATCAAAGAATGGAGCGCAGGGCAACCATGTTTAGTGCCAACATTAGGAGTCAATTCCACCGTGCTGGTTATATCACACCAGTATTGAAAAGTTTGGCTTAGCATAAGCAGCATAATTCAATTTTTACCATGATTCCTATCAAAGCCTGTTCACCATCTAGATCCTCAAGGCATAAGCGCATGACATGCCAGAAACATTGGGGCCGACCCCTTCTCTAAGCAGTAAGTGTACTGGGGTCTTTTAGGTGCATTCATAGTTTTCAATACGACACACAGGACCTACGGCTTTACGTCACATCTGAAGGACGAAGCAATAATGGTTAAGTGTCTTGCTTAAGGACATAAGTGTCAAAACCAGGACTGGAACCCACAGTCTGCTGATCAGAAACACCAGAGCTTAAGTCTGGTGCTCTTCACTGCTTAGCTATGACACAACATGAACCAGCCAAAATGTCATTACAGTGACTGATTACCCTTGTGTAGCAAAGCTAAATGCAACATTACATACACCTGATGCTGCTCAAAAAATCATCAATATTAGCATTCAGTGTGCACAAAACATGTTCCGTCAAAAAAAAAATGAAAAATATGTTCCCTGGCATTATGTACAGTTTTTGTTAGCGATCCTGATGGCATTTAGTGATAGGAAGATGGCAATTATGTGGATTCAAAATAAATCCAATTGCAATTCTGTTTTGTAATAGAAGTGTAACCAATACACAGGCCTGATGAGGCAATTGCTTCCATGCCCCCTGGTCATTGCCTTGGTGCCCCTTTGAAATGTTCCAATACAAATTTGACAGTTTTAAAAAAGGAATAGTTTTGGGTTGATCTGACTGGCAACCTGAACAAAGTTATTGACAAAATAGGGAAACCGCCAACATAGGACTACATGTAGATAGCTCAGATGGTAGAGCGCCGACACATTAATCCGGAGGTTATTGGTTCAAATCCCGCTCTTCTAGTAAATTTTTCTTTGTTCAACCCCCAACTTTTAAACATTTACCCAGTCAGTTTTGAAAAAAGGAACTTACATAATAATATTTGGAGGAAAGACCAGATAACGAAAACAAGAGGTCCTGAGGGAGTAGCCATTTTTGTCAACATTCTACAATGGTACAGAGAATACTACCATGGGGAGAATTGGGGGATTGTTGACGATTTCTACACACTTATTTTGAAGAAAAAAAGAAAAGAAAAAAAAAAAAACAGGCAAAAATTCAATGCAATTTCAAAAGTACTGAGCATAGAGTGCTTAATACACATCAGTGTAAGGGTAAAACCAAATTAAATTTCAGAAGTACTAATTTCAGTGAAAGGGAGTTTGGGAAGAGGGTTGGGGTCTCTCTCAGTGGTAGAATGTACTCTCTGGTTACCACGTGTAAAATGTTGAAAATGTTGGCAGACCCATGAGATTTTCACCAAGTGTTGAGATTCCCTTTATGTTTAAATGCATGCATGGTGCCACTTTCCCATCGCCAGGAAGTTCGAGTGGTTTGATATTTACCGGCTCAGGTTCCAAGGAGCGCCTTTTGGCAACTAATTCTGTCCCCGGCTCTGGGGATTTACTTAGTCTCCTAGAAAATCTCTAATGATAAAAAATTTGAAGTCGACTGTTAGAGAATGGGTCCTCTATTGTGGAGTGGTTAGAACTTGACCCCCCCCCCCCCCCCATGTAGAGCATACATGGGGATCAGGGCCCAATTTCATGGAGCTGCTTAGCACAAAAATGTGCTTAGCATAAAATTTCTGCCTCGATAAAAACAGGATTACCAACCAAATTTCCACATGATTTTCAGGATGAGCAAACAACAGCTGAATACCAGTAACAAGCAATATGCAACAAATGGAAATTTGGTTGGTAATCCTGTTTTTATCAAGGAAGAAATGTCATGCTAAGCAAATTTTTGTGCTTAGCAGCTCTATCTGTGTCTATGAAATTGGGCCCAGGTTGGCTTAGTGGTTTCTTTCCCTGCCTTTTACCTCTGTGGACCCCGGTTCGAATCCCACCATTTTGGGGTTTTTCCTTCCCACATCTAGAACTGAACATTTCATCCTGTTACTGGTGCTTATTGTGCCGTTGGGTGTGTAACAAATAAATGTGTCCTGATATAATTTGCAGCTGAACAAGAGAGGGATCAAGGGATGATGACATCAACAAAAATGAGGAGCACGGGGCAAGAGGTTAGGAAAGACATCTTTCGGAAGAAAATTTGCATGCCCTGCTAGCTAAGCATGATTGGTCAGATGGTATGAAGTAGTCAAATCAAATTTGGGCACAACCAGGTGAAAAGAAAGGATGATGAGAATTCTGGGTGGCTAGAAATTTAAAGGGTTTTAGTTGGCTAGGAATTTTGGAGGGGTCTAGGTGGCTAGGAAATTGAAGGATTATTGGTAGCAGCTCTTTTTGGAGGGTTCTGGGTAGCTAGGAATATGGAGGGGTTTAGGTGGATAGGAATTTAGAGGGTTCGGGGGGGGGGGCAAGGAATTTAGAAGATTCTGGGTAGCTAGGGTTAAAGTATTAAAAAAAACCACACATTCCCATGTTCACAAGCACATACAAGAAAATAATGAGTATCAAAGAGGGGTATGGGGGGAGGGGGGGAAGGGGGAGGGGTCTAACCCCCCCCAAAAAGGGTGACTGATCAAACATTGAATTCATGGACTCACATCGCTGAGACCGAAAGCTCCAGATGCAAAAGAGAACGCAGACGTCGCAGATGTTACTGAGGCTTGTTTACCAAGCTTCTTAGGGTCTGGTTGCACCTGACCAACAACCATCTGACGTTCTGGTTGCTCAAATCTAAAACCAAACACAAAACAAATGTTAATTGAACTATCGCACTCTTTAAAAATTTCATCCTGCAATATCTTAAAGGTACTAACTGCATGGTTTTTTTTAAAATTATTTTGTTAATTGCATGATATCCAACATTAGCTCGGGGCAAACTTGAATCCTCGATTGTGATTGGTCAATCCATAGCAACAAGAGTGTGTTGTAAACCTACACTAACAGACCCATATCAAACCCTGTTCTAAAGCATTGCTCTATGTCTGCGTATTGTACTATTTTAAGCAATGTCTCGAGTTTGTTTGAGGATAACTTCATGATCACATGCGCGCTCGTGGAATATGGAGAAATATAGCGGGACACAGGCCGGCGGGACGCAGGCAGATGGGACGCAGGCCGATGGGACGCAGAAGAGCTATATTTGTCTGTATTCCACTCGCACATGTGCGACAACTAATAGTGCATATTACATTAAACGTATCAATACAAAAATGTAAGCTATCAGTTTCTCTGCACAGTGTTAATTTCAGTTCCCTCAAATCACACCCGACGTTACAGGATTAGACTAAGCACGATTAAAAACACGTAACTCTCCCAATGTCACTTCTACCTCTACACACCATTTCCTCAAAAGCTATTTAGGAAACTATCATGATGTTCTTGTAATAATATGGCGTGTCATGGCTGAGAAGATAAGAACACCAGAGCTCTGGTGTTTCTGATTGGCAGAGTGTTTGTTTGAGTCCCGGTCATGACACTTGTGTCCTCTAAAAGCAAGACACTTGACCATTATTGCTGCATCTTTTGGATGGGACTGAAAGCCAGAGGTCCTGTGTGTTGTGTAACGCACAAAGAAGAACCCAGTGCACTTATCGTAAAGAGAAGGGGTTCGCCCCGGTGTTCCTGGTTTGATAGGCTGCATATTGCGCCACAGCACCACGTAAACCATTACATGGTGCTATGTAAAGGGATAGGTCTCATACTTCAAAACGTAGCGCTGCATACCTTGCATACCGAACTTATAATCATACTTGCCAAGATCCCCCGTGAAGAGAAGGCAAAGAAGGAATTGTTTCAGCTATAAGCCGTGTTCGCATTGGATTAATGTTTTACCGAGACCATGGTTAACATTCCAATAGGTGAAACTTACCAGCGTCCGCACTTGGATTATTGACGTGGGTAAACTAACCGACACGACCCGTAAAACTAACCGACTAACTTAGGACAGACACAAGAGGGCGCTATTGCCGTGACCTTTGACCGGGATGCATGACAGCGAGAGTGCAATCGAACTTCCGTCCGTGTAAATTACATGTGCGTGGGACGTGTAAATACTTACATAATACGTGTACACTGCGTGTGGCGCGGCGGGTCGGGGGACCGGATGTGGCTTTTTACCGGGACGGCTTTTACCCAGATCGCGTTCGCACTGGACTTTTCGGCTCGGTTAAACTGACCTGGTCAATTTAACCGGGCAGACGTGGGTCGGTTAAACTACCCATTCAGGTCGGGTAAGTTACCTGGGAGGGAAACTTCCTGGGATGTTCGCATTGGACTTAAAATGGTTAAGTTACCCATTTGCTCGGTTAGTTTACCCAAAATAAGTCCAGTGCGAACAGGGCTTTAGATGTGGGAGGAAAGTCCAAGAGAGTTATTCCAGGGAAAACCCACGTGATCAGGTAGGGACTGAAAACCCAATCCACATAGGGCCCCCTGGTGGTATTCGAACAGGGGTCCTAGAGGTGGAGGGCGAGGAAAGATACCACTACGCGAACCCAACTGCCCGGTTTCAACATGTGAATGGACATGCAGGCTTACTATAATGAAATAGTTTGAGTTGATAAGAATGATTCATTTTTTAGTTACTTTTAAATTTCTATCAAAAAATGGACAGAAAAGGTAGGTCATTTTTTTCGTTCATTTTTTTAATGGAAAGATGAGGGTGAAAAAAGAAACCGATAAATAAATCAACTCCAAATTATTTCTAGTGTATAAAGCCTATAATGTCCATTCACATGTTGGAAAACTTTTGGGTGGTTTCAGGTACTTGACTGGAGTGGGACTTGAACCAATGACCTCTGGATTAGCGTACCGGCGCTCTACCAACTGAGCTATCCAGCCCTATGTTGGCGGTCTCCCTATTAGTCAATTCATTTCAATTCATTTCAACTCGACATTTATTTCCATATTATTGTAAAATGAACATACACGTAGTTATAAAGATATATCTTTGTTCGGTGTGCCAGTCAGAAGTCAGTACTTTAAAAAAGTTACGACCATTGGGAAAATGTGAAATTGGGAAAATGTGACGGATGCAGAGCGGTACCCGTTATTTGTTGTCAAATCATTCGCACTGCAGACATTGCTGCTGCCATTTTATGCTTTAAAAAAACCCCAATTTAAATATTTTTTTTATGCCCGTCCAAATTAGGATGAAAAAAGGAATTTATATACGACAATAAAACACAACGCTGGATTTCAATTATCTACTATACATGTAGTACTGCTTTGTGGAATTTCTAATTAAAGTCCATTCTATTAGGCAACAGCTTGACTCTAAATTACCATTGAACCAACATCCGTCATTGAGTTTAATTCAATGCCAGGACGATGTCATTTATTTATTTATTTTTTTAAAAGTACTGAACAAACTACCCAGCTTCTAAATGCTCCATGCTAAGGGATCCAAAACTAATTGAATAATTTGACTGGGCTGTAGTCTAAAAGCGTTGCCATAAAAAACACCTGTGGTGCTCTCAAACAATGATGTAACTTTATATAACTTTTTTTAGTTAACAATTGTGATTTTGTTTTATTCTGAGGAGGAGAATATATCTAAAAATTGTATTTGTTGTTATAATAAAAAATTATATTTGATGAAAATATTGTTCTTGTATTAACTACTGTACATTAGGGAAAATGTATATGTTTGCACTAGGATCAAATTTAGCTACGGAAATTGCGGCCAATATGCAACAAAATAAATAAATATACATATTTATTAGTTCATTTTTTACTTCACATAAAATTCATAAAATTATAGATCAGACCATTTTGGGTTGAACAACGGAAATTGACTCGAGCAGGACTTGAACCTGCAACTTCTGCATTAACAGGCTGGAACTCTACCAACAGAGCTTTCTAGCTCTAATGTTGGCGGTCTTCCTATTTTGTCAATCCGCTTGGTAAAACCTTTTAGAATGCCCCCAAACCTGGAATTGTATACACAAATTTACAATATTGTATGTTGCATCAATTTCACCACTTCTTGTTTTCCCAAGGACAGATCGGTGTTGCTTAAAATGCTTCCTACAGACAGCAATTATTCAACGCTGTTTCCATTTGTCTGCAACAACGTTTTTATGGCCTTGAATTAAAAACACTGGTATGGGGCCATTTATTATGACACTAACATGTTTCCAAATGGCATGTCTGTTTTATTGTAGATGTAGATGTAATATTCATATATCATGTTGGTTTTATCCTAGTTAGATGTCAAATATGCATGATGCAACTTAGTATGACACCAGTGTAAGGATGACAACGAAGCTACGGCCGGGTCCGTAGTGGCGGTTACGACTGGATCGTCGCGTCACCATGCGCTGAAGTGTGGGACGCCCTTAGTAACAGTCATGGTCTTATTACACAGGGCCCACGGCTTATTGCTCCATCCAAAGGACAAAGAAATTATACAAAAAGTATCTTGCTTAAGGACACAAGTGCCACGACCGGGACTCGAACCCACATTCTGCTGAACAAAAAAACACTGGAGCTTGAGTCCAGTGCTCTTAACCGCTCGGCCACGAAATGCCGCGATAAACAATATACAAAATCTAGGTCTCCACTTGCTTCATACAGAATAAAGACCCCTAAAATTCCTTTTTTTTGGATGAATTAAAAAGACCACAATGGAAACAACTTCAAGTCTATTTTGTTTGAAAATCAAATTGATGGAAATAAGTGACTTTTACTACTGTTGGATAAAATCCGTTTCTATCCATACCCAAAAAAAATTAGCATCTTGTAGGACTCTTTGAAAAAGAGAAGATGATGTACTCATTGCTCAAGCAATTTATGCAATGGCATTCTCAGATGATGAGTGACAATCCATCACTGTGGAGAAAAATTTCCATTTGAATAATTCACTCTAATTTGAAAGACTACGCCTCAGTGAAGAGTAGTCATTACACAAGAATTTCGCTTAGTCATGCCTGCCACAATTTCGCATTAATAAACCGTGCAGCTGTCTGAAAGAAGTATAGATACATCAGGGTTCAAACGACAAAATTCAAAATTCAAAATCAAAATATTTTATTGTCATGATAAAAAGCATGAAATTTGGCTTCCCTGTGTATAAGGAGAATACAAACAAGTAAAGGCATAACAACATTAGACAACAGGAATAAAAATATACAAATCAACAGAGATATAAAATGTATATATCAAAAGAGTGAGGGCATATAAAAAATACAAGACATGAAAAAGTAAACCACATTTTCTTGACCATCTACTGTACTGTTAAATAGCTTAATTGCACTTGGCAAAAAGGAATCCTTAAATCTGTTGGTCTTAGACATAGTTGTCGGACCCTGCCTGAGTGATTCTGTGTAATTTGAGGGTGGCTAGGGTCACAAAGAATCCTATTGAACTGAAAGAATCTTAGAATCAAGCATGACCTCGTCGCCACAGCGGTAAAGTCAGCGTAGTTCTTCTTTGGTTCAAAACCGCCGATTATGCAACAACAGGGACTAATTTCACGGCATTGCTTACCGCAGAGCTCTGCGGCACCCTTTAAACGCATGATTCTATGGCACGTCACGGCCGAGCGGTCAAGCGCACTAGACTCAAGCTCTGGTGTTTCTGACCAGCAGAGTGTGGGGTTCAAGTCCTGGTCCTGATGCTTGTGTCCTTAAACAAGACACTTATTGCTTCGTCCTTCGGATGGGACATAAAGCCGTAGGTCCCTTGTGTTGTGTAATGCGGGTAAAAGAACCCAGTACACTTATCCTTAAGAGAAGGGGTTCGCCCCGGTGTTTTCTGGGCCGGCTTAAGATTGTGCCACAACACCTTGTGAACCATTTTTATGGTGCTTTGTAAATAACTGGGACTTCTATTTCGAACATACATGTAGCTCCACACACCTTGTGGAAAACAAATGTGAGCGTTTGAGACACCCTCGGGTGTGATAAAGCACTATAAGAACTGCATGATATTAGTATTAATAAGGGTGGTAAGCACAGAATTCTGCGGTAAGCAGAGCTATGAAATTGGACCCATGTGAACAACTACTATCGTCGGTACAAATAAACCATTATGAACAAAATAGTTTCAGAGTGGCCGTGATGGAATTGGCGGCTACCGCACTCGCTTATTTGGACACGGCCTAACACTTTGAAGTGCCTGTACTTGACAAAGTGTTAGGTACGATTTTTGAACAGTTTGACCAGAAAATTTAGACTTGTATTTTAATCAGCTCATTTTAATTTTACAGATTTGGGAATGTTACAAGCTTTTAAGGTATCACATGACCAAATCCACCAATGATTAGTGGTATTTATTAATTAATAAACTAAAAATGAGTTCTTGTCGGGAATCCCAACATTATTTCACATCCATCAGCCATGTACAAAACAATTTTGCATGTTACATATTTTGCCCCTAGCATATATACCAAAGTATTTGTATGTTTTTCATTTTGAAACAACAGCATCTGTCAAAATTCAGTAAAAAAAAACTATAACAAAAAAACCCCAATCAATATTTCAGCTACTGATAACTTTAAATTGACAAGGCTTTGGACAAACTATTCACAAATAATTTGAGGGAAAGCTTACATGATTGGTTTTCAGTGGTGTTCACATATTACAGGGACACCCACAAAGTATGCGCCCATGATTGGGTTGGGGCTGTGAACATAAACGTACTTTCACTCCAGACAATTTTTCTTTGCTCAAACCCAAACTATTTACAAATCAACCCAGTCAGTGTCCCTTATGGTTTATTACTTGATAAATGTACTTTGTGAAAACAAAGTCCTGAATTCTGTAAAAATTACTGACAGTTGCCAAACCTTCATACAAAAACCTAGTAATATTTTGACTGTTTATATTATAGCATAAAGAAATCAGCCAAAAAGACTGAGGAAAAAGCTTTTTTTTAAAGTAACAAATCTGATGAAAAAAATGAAGGAAAACTTACATTGAATCACTAAGATCTTGAATCCATCCTCCTATTGATTCCATACTGACACTTATTCCCCGACTGAACCCCACAAAATATCGTCTCCGTTTTTTATTTAAAAAGGCGTTCAGCTCCAAGGGTACATATAACCATTATTTCTTTTGTGTATCGCGTACTTGTCACTTGGATGATTGAAAACAAACAATGCCAACGTTTAGAAAGAGGAGAAAGGTCGTTTGGTGGGTGGAACGTGCCATTCCCTGCCGTTAATTAATACCCCTCTCTGACGCCTTTTGTACACGAGGAACATGTGATCTATTTTTAATTAATTGGAGTGCCCGTTTAAAAAAATGCAAGAGGTATTGATTTTAGCGTGAGACAAAGCCAAGTGGAAATCATTCCATGTCAATACAGATGGTAACGCCTTTCATATTTAACACTAAATATTTCCCAGGTAATAATAGTACTTGTGAATGAAAGCATTTATGTAAACTATCGCGGGAAACATTTTTGTGTGTGAAGTTGTGCAGCTGCGGTTTTTCATGAGTTAGTAATTGTTGACATAAATAAGAAGTTGTAAACCACAAGGAAGAGGCTTTAAACAATGTCTGACTGTAACACCATTAAACAAACCCGTGGGAATGGGGGGGGGACTGTGGATGCTCCACCCCCCCCTCAAACGTTTTGGCAGGGGTGCTGGAATGTACTACAGCACCCTACTCTCAATCAATGTTATAATTTTCCTACTAAAGAAAAAAACAAACACATCTGGGACCAAACACCCTCCAGGGCTCTTAAGCAGGCAGCGGACCGCACAATGGCAAGCTTTTTTGCACTCACCAATAGTCTTTAAAATATAAACAACAACCCTTGGCAAATATGTGTTTTCCTAGACTACCATCAAACTCCCTTTTCACTATAAAATGACAATTAATTATTGGAAATTAAGATTTCTCTAGATAATTCTTTAGTTGAATAGATCGTCGCTGATCCAAGAAGTGACCTATATGATTCACAGTCAAAGTCCAGAGCCAAAAAAAATCTGAGTTTGGGGAAAAATCGCGATTAAAGTTGCACTATTTTTCAACCTGCTGTTTCAGAGTCTGCTTACTTTAATATAATTTTAAAAAAATTAAGACAAATATATAGCCGACTTCTTCATTCGTACATAACTGTCAATGTGCTTCACTCTTGCAAATAGTTCAACAAGTAAATAATTGAATGGCTTCTGACTGGCACCCCACGAACAGAGATATTGACAAAATACATAGACCGGCAACATTGGGCTGGATAGCTCGGTTTGTAGAGCACTGGCACATTAAACCGGAGGTGGTTGGTTCAAATCCTACTCCAATTAAACCCCAAATTAAGTAATTAATTCCTAAACACAAGCGCCATATTGAGACACATAACGATAGGTCACTTTGTGAAAACACTCTGCTTCAACGCGTCCGATAGATAGGTCACTTCGTGAAAATGCAAAGGTCATACATGCGAGCCGGAACTATGCTATAGCGCTATTTATATCATGGGTAAAATGGTGCATCAGGAGCACGCATGAAATAAACTCAACTGAATTAATTATTATAAATTATTTGTTTCCGTTGTGAACCCCATTCTCTGGTCTGGCACACTCGCCAAAATCTACCCCAAATCATTGTTAAATTATTGCTTTGTCAATGTTGCCATTCTAATTTTGATGAAATGGTGTTTCACAACTTCATTTCTGTTAACACGATTCCTTTAAAGCTTGCTATTAAAACGCACGCACTCTCCTGGGGAAAACAATCATGTTTCCACTATTTCCTTTGTATGGTCACGAACACTGTAAACAGCAGAGACATCTGCCGTTTAAACAAACATAGCCATCGCTTCTGAAAATACTCGTGAAGGCTCTGACCCGGAAACAAAACCCAGGTCGTTAACAGTATTTTATGACCGATTATTTGTCTGGGGCGGAATTTCATATATGAAATTGTATATACTACACACGCAGATCCTTGTCATTTGATTGGTGGAACACGCATCACATGTCATCCTTTATTTTGGCATGTATTCTGCTGCAACGCTTCAAAGTTTGATATAGGAGTCCTATAAGGATAATTATAGGATGCTTCAGATACTTTGCAGCATTGTTTCCTAAGTAATCATTCCCCGCCTGTTTGTCTACACCGGACAAGGTCATGTCGCTGCCGACAATGATAGTGTCTACATCTTGCTTTGCTGAGATGTAGAACAAAGAGCCATTCCAACAGCTTTATTCCTCGTACTGCATCTCTTTGGAACTCCTTGCCTGGTGCATGTTTCCCTCCATCTTACAATCTAGACTGTTTTAAGAGGGACATCAATTCCTATCTTCAGCTCCCCATAGTTATTTTCATCTTTAATGTTTTCTTCTTGTAGCCCCTCACCAAAAGTGGCTTTTAGCCTTGTTTGAGGCGAACTTGCAACAACAAAAAACATGGATCTGTTCAAAACTTTTAGAGTATGGGTTGCACAAGTTTCCCTGTCTATTTGGTTTTAATGGGAACATTTTTTTCAAATAACAAGGATCTACGTGTGCATTATAGACCTCTAAAACAATTATTGAAAACATTTCATTCGTGCATTTTTGTTGCAAAATATAATCACTCAGTGAAACCTGCGACAATGCACTCAAATGCATCCAATATTTGTACACATTGCTGGTAACCTGTTTCCGCTAAGCAAGATTTTTAAGTGCTAAGCAAATCTGTGTGCTTAACAGCTTTATTGAATTGGGCACTTGAACAGGTAACGTTTCCTTCGAAACATGCTTCGAATACACCGGTGGCAACTAACTTTCCTTGTCGTAGTCTATGAAATTTCAGGACAGGGTCCAACTTGCTAGGCAAGATTTTTAAGTGCTAAGCAAAATTTTTAAGCTAAACAGCTTTGTGAAATGGGACACTGGAATTGATTCTTAAACAGGTAAAGAAGTTGGGTTTTTTTGGAAAACGCTTAGAGAACACCGGTGGCAACTAATATTCCTTATCACAGTCTATGAAATTTCAGGACAGGGTTCAATTTCATTGAGCAATTTGGAGCAGTTTTACGGTTACTCACGTTACATTGAACGCAGGAATCTGAGAACTTTGGTTTCAGATTGACTTTCATGGCTTGATACTATTAATATTTGCAGGGGTGTGAGTCACTGATGAAAAAAATTGTCTGGAACTGGGATTTAAATTTAGAGAGGTACGTCGAAATGATGACATTTCCACCTTTTAGTAACCCCAGGGCTTGATTTGACAAAGCACAAAGATTCATCTTTTAACGACGAGTAGTCAGTATTACCATAGCGATTGGTATTGTGACACCATGCTTTGCTTAGCAATTAAGATTGATACACAGTTAAGATCAATCATAGCTTTTATGTGAACTCGGCACTTGGAGTTATAGATTTCAAGAAGCTTCTGGGAACAGTAACTTTAGCCATCTACATCTTCCCATAAAACCAAAATTTCTTTATATCTGAAGAAAATAACTGCAACTTTTTTTTTCATCAGGCAGATGTAAAAAAGTCAGAATTCAGATAAAAGTATAATAATCTCATCCCTGTATTTGACAAGACACACAATACAATGTAAAGGGTAGGAGTAGGACCCAACCACTTTGCATCTGTCAAGTTAACACTTTTTTCAATGGTTGTAACCACCCAAAACTGCTTGGACATGCAGGCAAATCTGAAAATAATTTCAGTTGATTCATTTGGTGTTGTTTTGTTTCTCTTTTAAATCACCTCCAAATTTCCTTCAAAGATGGATGAAAAAAGTTACCCACCCTTTCTGTCCATTTTCTGATTGAAATTTGAGAGTAATTAAAAAATCAATAATACTAACCAACTCAAACTATTTTCAGTACAAGTCTGCATGCTCATTCACATGTTTACATACATGTTGAAACACTTAATTGGGTGGTTTCGAGTACTTAAAACAATAAACACCCACTGAAAAAAACCAGCATACGTAATGGTAGATAAGTGCTACACGTTATTGTGTTTCTTGCCATTTGCTAATATCTGCCAACACATTTCAACAAACAAGTCACAGAAATCATCAGTAAAAACCATATTTCATAAGCAGTTTATAAGCAAATTTGAGCAAGGAGCCAGTCAAAGTTACACTGTGAAACATTCTGGTTGGTATTCCGCATCTTCCAACCGTCTGCTTTGCAAACAGTTGCTGTGCAAGCAGAGTTAACTTTATAACATACAATGTCCCATGCAGTTAAACAAATTGTTATAAGATAAACAAGAGACCAGGCTACAAACACAGGAACACTGTACTTAAGCAGCATTTTAACTGGCGACCCATATCTGCTTAAACTTTTTCTGAGGTTAGCAAATCAACATAATAGACTTTCCCATCAAATATGTTAATTGCACATCCCTTGTGGTGGGCAAAACACTACTGGTGGGCAAAATGAGGGAATATCAAGCCTTTTTGCATTGGACTGATAGTGGCGTGACACATGTACGTGTTTAGTGCATCCTGCCTAGTGCAGAACTCAATGGAGTTAACCAATTAATAGTACATTGTATCTGTTACTGAAATATGCATAAATAATTATGATTAGCTCATTCATGGGAAGGGCTGATTGTTAGCAGCTCTTTAAAACTGCACCCTTACGTCTACCATGCCTGGAATTTCATCTTTGAGAGGGCACATCTATTTTGCACTTCATTGTCAAGTTTACGGGAACATTTTGAAGGGGCGTCAAGGCTGACCAAAGGGTAACAGAGGCCATGACCTCTGCATAACTCCAGACCTGGTAGACTACATTGGCAGGTAACCATTAGAAAGTTAAGTTCTGTTATTTTGAGTGAATTAGTATACAATGAGTTACATGCAGTATTAGTCATCCACTTAAAAATGCTTGGCATCGCTTTAGTCAAACTGGGGTTTGCACCGCACTGCATTAACACTTAACTGCACATTAGTATTATTATTATTATTTTTTGTTAGAAAGATTTCTTCAAGACTGTTAACAGTTCCCCTGTGGTTTATAGACTGTCCAGATAGATTTACCCCATCAACCCTTTCATCCCATCACCTAGCGTAAAGGATACCCTTGATCACCTCCCAGCCCCCCCCCCCCCCAATAAAATAAAATAAAACAATACTTTCACCAATTATTTTTTTGTCTCCTTCACCTAAAATGAAGTTACATTTTGAGGAGGAACAAAAATGAATTATATACAAATATTCAAAGTAAACAAAATGACATACACTGTGTGAAGTGACACGGGCATCGCCAGAGGTGTTGACTGTGACCGCCGAATTGGGGGCTGGACACGCTGAATGTTGGTTTGACCCGGCACCAGTCTAGATGACAGAATCCCAATACACACCACAGTAAATAATATACAGTCCACAAGTAGAGGCAGTGACAGGGTGCAAATAAAACAAAACCACAGAATTTGTGAGGAGTGTGGGTGTTTGGAATGGGTGGGACCAGGACAGAGGATGTATTGGGTGAAAAAGGAGTGGTAAAAATAAACCATTTGCGAGTGAGATTTGAATGATGTCGGGTTCAATAACTTGCTCAGTCACAAATTGCTGCTTAAATCTTAATTCCTCAGGCTACAGACAGTTCCTATGTCAAATGGTTCGGGGCAAGCTTTTGTATAGCACCCTCCAAATGAGCAAACCCTGGTACCATCGTGCCTATACACATTCATTCAGAATTGTGTATCTGTGGGTGTTTGCCGTCTCTTAATGTACGTAACTATGCAAAAGCTTGCCCTGAATCATGTGACATAGCAACTGTCTCTTTAGTCTGAGGAATTCAAATTCAAGAGGTAACTTGAGACTATTATTAGCAAGTCATTACACCAGACATTATTCAAATCTAACTCACAAATGGCTTATTCGGAAGTAGAGATTTAAAATCAAAAGTGAAAGTGTTTAAAAAAAAGTTTGTTAGATTTTCCAATCAGGAAGAAGATTCTGAAGAGCAGAGATACATGACGTTAAAAAAGAAAAGAAGGTAAGCTTAACATATCTTAATGCCAGATTAAGGAAGAAAACATCATTTTTGAAACGACACATAAAGGGGCAAGAGATGGGGGTCGGGGTTGCAATTTGCCTTTAATATAAGTTGATATCAGCCAAATGCAAGAGTTTGGAAATTTGCAATGTGCACTCACACTTTTATGGAAATGTGCAATAAATGTACATGTAGGTTTGGCAAGCAAAAAGCAAGCTCAATTGACATTTTTTAACAATGAAATAAGTTAGAACAGAGGTGTTTATATGACAGTATTTTATTAAATGGACAGCATTGTAAAGTAAAGAAATATCTGCTGGAAAAAATGAGGGTCGACTTTAATTGAAACAGTTTGTACATCAAAGCAAAATGCAAATTGATAAATGTTCAGATGTTGCAGGTAGTTGTAAAAAATTGAAAACTAATCAATGATTTGTTGAGCTGATGTCAGCTTTTGTCAGTGAATGAATGGCAGACTAAATGGGTGAAGTTTTTCTTGCACACAACATAATTTGCCTCAAGTTGATTAAATATTGTGATAAACTGGGAAGTCTTAAACTATAAAGGGAAATTCGCTCAAGATAACATAAACAACATATTGGGCAATGCGATGGTGGCGCGAATGCATGGGGGGTAGATCTTTTTTATCTAAACATGTTTATCTTTATTTAAATTCCTTCTTTTGTGGGAGAGGTAGGGGTAGGAGAAGGGCGAGTGAGGTTTTGGTGGGGTTAGGTGTGGTCATGTAGATGTGGGATGTTTTGGGGATGGTGATAGATACAGGAAGCTTGCGTTGATGAGATCTGTCAATTGCCACAAAAAATTGCACTGCATTAATACATTATTTCACTCCAGTTGACAGAAGAAATGTTGTTATCCATTCACAGCAACAGCCAATTTGAACAGAAATCCATGATTTAATAGAATTATGCCGAGATTTATTGACGGAAGTTGGTTTGCAGAACAGAAATTGAAATGTTGAATAGATTTTACATGTAGCATAGAATGTGCATAATGTAGTGCAGCTGATGGTGAGATCGAGCGATTGCATTTTTAAAACAATAGCCAAATTTGATTTTTAATAAAAACCTACAATGGACTCTCGTCAGGTGAGATTAAATATCTGTTGGTGAAGGACTTGAGAGACTTGGCTCTTTGTGGCTCCCTCCTCTGAGGTGTGTCTTGGTACATGTGACTGATCAAATACAAGATTGATTTAAGAAGGGTGTGGCCAACAAATAAAGGAGCAGTTCAAGAATCAAAATATGGTACAGCACTGGCAACAGTTTCAGTTAAAGGTGCAGTTTACAAACTTCCAAGTCAGGTCTATTGAAATACGGTACCGGTAGCTCAGTTTAGAACGCTGGCACTTTAATCCAAAGGTCGCAGGTTCAAGTCCCGCTGTAGTCAATTTTTCTTTGTTCAACCCCAAATTATGTAACATTTACCCAGTCGGTTTCCCTTAAAAAGCTGTGGCAAAAACTTCCTGACATTGCATTGGATTTAAAATGTACATTTGGCTAAGAGTGTTGTGTCAAGCACAGTCAAGTAAACTGTATAAAAACTAGCATTCATTTACAATGAAATTATATAGGTTTTATACACAGGTTCGTTTTATGAAACTTTTTTAAGGAGTGAACATTTTAAAATCTTCTTTTCTCCAAACCAGTGCTGTACCATTCCTTTAATGTTGAAGTCAACAACATAATGTGGGGGGGGGGGAGGGGTTAAACAAAATCCCATTTCTGATACTTCCTTCTCATAAGGGCAAGGCATTTTTTCCTTGTTACCTCTATGAGGAAAATGTACATTTCTGCTGGAACAATTGAGGGGGCACCAAGGCAATGGGCCAGGGGCATGGGGAGCAATAGCCTCCGTTGCCTCCATGAAGCATCAGGCCTGCATTCCATGGACAATGTCATTTTATACAAATCTGTGTTTATCAGGAGAACAACATACAAAGAAAGAAACTGAAATATATCGAAAACTGAGACTGGAAGACAAAAATAGAGAAGATGGAGTGTCAAACATTGGGGAGGGGGGAGGAGGAGAGAAACAACGAGGGAAAATAATGTAGAAGGAGCAGATGAACTTTTATAGAGTTTTTCAAAATAAAAGAACATTAACTGGATTCGTAAAAGTGAGAAACCACAACTCTCTACAGAATAGACTCATGCTGGATTTAAAAAAGACAAAAAAGATAAAAGGTGACAATTGTTAGTTCAGTGTTAAAAATGTCAATCACATGCAATGTGTACATGCAGTGAACGGTCACACGTGATTGTAACATCCTAGGGCCCAAGTTCATCAAGCTACCAGGGCCCAATTTCATGGTTCCGCTTACCGCGGAATTCTGCACTTACTACGGCCCCATAGACTTACATGCTATACAGGGCGCTGTAAGCGCAAAATTCCGCAGGTAAGCAGATCCATGAAATTGGACCCAGTTGTCACAAACAGCCAGGCCTGACACTGTCTATAATATAAGGGCAAGGCCGTTTGTACTTAGTGACAGGCATTTCTAAGTTAAATTTGTACTGGAAATGTTGAAAGGGCACCAAGGCAATTGCCCTGTTGCCTTCATAAAGTATCAGGCCTGAACAACAATGCATCACAAAACATTACTTAATACTGGTAATGTAGACTCTTGCTAAACTAGTTCTGTGCTCTTTAAAACAAACAGCTCTAGATGAACTTGGCCCCATAGAGAGAACAACAACACAAGGTTATTGTGCTTACCAAAGATTACCTTCAGTGACATACTCTGGTTAACAGTTTATCATGTTTATGTAAATTATTTTGAATAAAACAGGGCATTCAAAAAAGATTCTTAGAAAAGAAGGATACCTTTTTGTTTTTATAGTGAACATTAATTTCTCTTTTTTTGATTTTGAAATTTTGACTGTATTCCATTGAATACATTCACACCTCTTACAATAACCACAGCAAATCAGAACCATTTCTCTGGTTGTTTGTTATATGTGTACATACCCACATCTACCTAAACCCACTTGACACAAATTGAAACAAATTGACAGTTTAACTTCTCAGTCTATTTTTCTTTTAATGAGTGTGTTTTTTACCCAGTTAACAGTGTACATGTACTTTCCCTTTTTAAAGGGGCACTGTCGTTGTGATCACATCGAGTCTGTGGCCAGACATTAAATTCTGAACTCTCACACATTTACTGCACAAGCGCGTGCGCGATAAAAATGCGACGCCCTTGAAAGCTTTTATTTACAATGTGACGGTCAGTGCGCGCACGTCTAGTAACTAGGTGAGCATTCATGTTTCCATGTCCAGCCACAAGCAGACTATGACCACGACGACAGTGCCCCTTTAGAGAGAGGTTCAAAGGTCAAGCCCTTCTTTAAATTTTTACAATGTGCACTTCAACAAACCCACAAACACTCATGCTTAGATTCAAGGAATCAACAGAGACGCCTATACCTGTACCGACGAGTAAAATTACCAAACAGCCGTTCCCGCAACCACACGAAAAAGCCGACAGCCCCACAGATGGCCTCTCGTCAGTCTCCAATGATTAATGATTCAAATGAGACGCTAAGGATTACCGCTGAGTTTAATAAGCGTCTTGTTTTCTCTTCATTATTACTGGTGTTTGTCAGATGGCTACCTTTTCCCAACACTTGTTACCAGAGCGGCCAGTCATACATCATTGACTGACAGTATTGGGGGTGGATTGCTTAATACTGGGATTTAATTAATTTAAAATTTAAGTAATCGCGTAAGGTTACTCACCCTGTATTTATCACGGGCGATGACTTCCTTGCATTGGAGTTGTAACTGCCGCTGGTCGTACCCTGTTTCTTGTGTCCCTGTCCATTCTCCTCCATTCCAAGGATGGGCTGCTTCTGCTCCGAGTCGCTGGACTTCTTGAAGAGGTTGCAGAAGCCGCATAACAAGGCTGACATGACAGCCACCATGAGGAAAGCTGCGGACACCATGGCCAGGATAACCTGGTGTAGCACTGTCAAAGGCAAGAAAAACAAAACTGTAAACGAATTTAAGCCAACAACAATTGGGAGATAGAGCCTTTAGTGTGTACATTTTCCACCATTCAAGTTTCACACAACATTCATCAGCTAAATATATATTTTAAGGCCAATGCAATGTCAGGCCTTGGTTTTTATCTTTAAGAGCGCAAGGCCATTATCATTTTGCAGAGGGCACTTCCATTTGAAAGTTCTTAAGGTCCTTTAGAAAAGTTTTAAAGGAGCACCAAGGCCAAGAGCAGGGCAACAGTGGCCTCTGTGGCCTTCCATGTAATTCCAGGCCAGCAATATTCCACGTACATTTCAACCCCAGCATACCCTCTGTTTATTTTACAGTTGCTGCAAGTCCCCAGTTTCCAAACTAATTGATGTTAACCCATGGAGGTACCTCCACTATGGTTAAAAGTAGGGTCATTCTTTGGTCAAGATCCTTAAGCCTCCTTGTTAATAAAGCTAGTAATGGTAGTAAGCATCCTGCGAAATTATTTCGTCTGAAGTGCACCTGTTGATTAGAAATCACTTAAAGTATGTAGAAAAAATCTGAATATCCAAAGATCGGCTTTAGAGCAACTTTTGAAAATTCCTGTGGTTTCTGTTTGAGTGTTTCCTCAATACGGCCACAGTTGTGGTTGGTACCCTGGTGGTTGGTATCTTGCTAAACGTGGATGGATTTGACATTCGTGATAACACTACCGGACATATTTTTTGCTATTTTTGAACAGGTAGACACTGCAAACTTTATTCAGTTGAAACTTTCAAAGGTGACTTTATTGGACATTGATAACGAGCCTATAAATCAGCATTACACTGACAAAAACAATCTAGGACCTTACCTTTGATCCTAGGACATCTGCCATGTCTACTACATGTACCTGCATTTCCTTAAAACGATTACTTTCCCAGAGATTTTCCCAGGGCTAGCAACTCAAGTGTGGAAAGGTCATCCAAAATGTTTAAGGAACTTCAAAACAGAGAGTAAAAAAGGGGTTGATTTTTGTTTTTTTGTAGTTAATACATCACACTTTGTATATATTTATAAAGGTAGATGAATATTAATTGTGACATGTATTCCTGTCTGGACATGGGTTTATGATGACACTCCTATGTTTGCACTAAAGTTTTACAGCAAGTTGTTACTGTACAATACATTCAAGGACGTAACATTCTGAGTTATGGGATCAACAATGTACCGGAACATTGTAAAAAAAAAAAAATTTTAAGACACAATAGACAGTACACTGTACAGTAGTGCCTTTGAATACAACCAGTTCATTCCTACACGTAAATGTTCAGGAATGTATTACAGGGTTCTGCCCAGGATTTTTCACGGCAGGGCATTTTGGACCCAGGTTTTGCAAGTTTGGCGGAAGCATGCTGAATTGAAACAAGGTCCAATCTGGAGGATTTTTAATTTGTTTTAGATTTCATGATTTCTGTGAATGTGATCTTATATCTAAAAAAAAACCACCACAAAATAACAAATAAAATTGGCCCGCAATTTGGGTGTATTAGCCAGTAAATGCAAGTCTGTGCAAGATGGGGGAGATAGATTGTAGGATCCTCAAGATTGTTGAATATATGCTGGCCAACATGGTGAACCGACATGTACAACTTCAATTTCAAAGTGAAAACAATGAGTACTATCAAATAAATTTAGGTTTTCAAAAAACTATGTTTTAAACTCTTATTTCATTACATTTTTCACATTCAAAAGATAGATTCTCAAAATTGTATCCGATTCCTACGAAAGCAAAAACTTATGGTCTTTTAGTACAAACACCATCATATGATTATCAATTAAATTCTTTCACATCAAGAACACTGTGCACACGGGCCTTTTCCAGAGGTTGTGCTTCTGGTCGTTTTACAAACAAACCAAGTTCTTGCTGTCGGTTTTGACCTTCCAATCTGTTTAGGATGGCCTCCATGTTTAAAAACTAACAGGAAGACAACCTTTGCACTTTTCATGCTTTTTTGTTTGAACTGAGGTGGCAACTGAAGCGCGTGTAAAACACACATCAAATAATGCAGGCAAACAGGATGGGCTGGAACTGAGTACATTTAAAACATGAAATGAAAGTTGACTTTAACAACTGGAAAGCCGGGAATATTTAGTTTGTTTTAAAGGAATGAGTGAATGGATGGGTGTTTGTGAACATTCACCTGTGAAGTTTTGGTTAACGAAAACAATTCTTTTTAAAAATTAAACCTTCCCCAATAAACAAACAAAAATCATCTTTGAATTGTATTAGCACAATTAGCAACACTAACGGGATGAATATGAAATGAGAAGAAATGCTCAGTTTTTGATGTGGGAGGAAAACCCCAGTTGGGAGAATCCTTGCAATCAGGTAGGGTCTGAAAAAATCCAATCCACATACAAGGCTCCGGTCTGAAGTGGGATTCGAACCGGAGCCCAAAGAAGTGAAAGGCAGGGAAAGAGACCCACTGAGCCAACCTGCTCCCCAAATAATAATTATAAAAATGATGTATGATGTATTTTTTTCAGGGCAGGGTTCAGTCCTTCATCTCACAACATGGATCATAGATACTGCAATCTACTATTTTGAGAATTCAAGCAGTATATTTTTTTAGCATGATAACTGCAATGAATACTGAAACAACTTTCTGATTGGAACATCAATGTAAACATGTTTACTAAGTAACTTTACAAAGCTACTACTTTAAAAGTCAAGTATTTGAACCTGCTGCTTTGACCCTGGATGTAAGATTACCAAAACGCACGTACACGTGGCATTTCGGATTCCTGCCAGGCCCTACATATGCCCTAATGTCATAAAACTGGGCCAAGTTACAAAAATGGCGCGGCAGAAAAAAAAGGCTACCATCAGCCAAATGCCATTAAGTTGACACTGTTGTAACTGTTGCCTGCTAATTAAATTAGGGTTAAGACTTTGAATCTGTGATTCAAATTTCATTAACTTTCAAGAGGGGCTCCAAGATCAAAATTCAGTTTTGTTAGAGAGAGTCCTTAAATGATAATTGGGGACAAACCTCAGGTTCAAACTGTGTCAAATGCCACTGTGCTTGATACCCTTCCAGAGCAATTTAAGAACCGTTTAGGAAAATAAACATGTTGATGCACAACTCCCGGGTATGCCCTTAACTTTTTCAAAGACTAGCCAGCAGAACCAGTTAGCTTGTCATTTAGCTGGTCCATCAGCTTTTTCACTGGTCCGCTTTTTTGGATTTCCTTTCAACATACACTAGCATGGGACTAGCAGTGGCAAGCAATCAACTAGCCAGCCGAACTAGTAAGGAGAGAGTTCTGTCTGGTCCTCTGGTGTTTTAACTGGCATTTGGCCAGCGGAGCGGACCACTGTTAAAGGGGGAACGCTGAACCCTTACTTGTATGCCCGGCAAAGAAAGCTTCTAAGCAACATTCCTGCTTCATTTGAAGGTTTACATTGGTGGAGGTACAAAGACAGAAAACAACAATAGATTCATGGTGACAGTAGCTGCATAGTGTAGAAAATCTCTTTGTGTCACTAGCACCAAGAAATTGTATACATGGTGTCACTACAAACCTCCATCTTAACATTTCTTGCTACCCAGGGCCGGAATTAAATGGAGGCCACAAAGGCCACGGCTCTGTTGGCTCGTCTTGGCCATACTGTAGTACCCCTTCAAAAGTTTCCCATAAACTTGAAGATTTTCCAATGGAAGTGCCATAATATTTGCAAAATGGAACTTGCCTTGCCCTCTCAAAGATGAAAATCCAGGCTTGCTTTTACCAGTTTTATGAATTTGGACTCGTGTTTTTTTGTGCACACAATAGGGCAATCCACACTATTAAAAATAGGCACAAAAGTGTGAAAATGGGAAGGAGAACATGGGTAGTAATATTTCACAAATGATGTTGTTATGTCATTTTGTTTGTATACATTCGAAGGCACATGAGGGCTGTGGTTGAAAAAAAAGGTAAATGGCCGAGTATTTTAAAGAAACTGGAGCAGACAAACCTTCAAGATTTAATGTATAACGGTCTAACGGACAAACATTTTTGTTATCTTTTGGTAGAAGTTTTACTAAAAAAAATTGATTGGCCCAACAATGTCTAATACTAAGTGTACAGACCCTAGGGATAGTTACCAGTCCAAATTAAGAAAGCCTCTTCCCTGGTTGTTTAAGAAATTACAAGTTAGAACAAAACTGTCAGAATTGTCAAAAAAGTTCTGTCCAATTTGACATATTTCCCATTGTAAATTTCCTTCAGACCTACAGCAATATCTGCTTGATTGATTAGAATCTTTCATGTTTTTAGGAATGCTGCTGGCACAGTATTTTGTAATTTTTAAAAATTATTTCTTCACTTCCTAGGCCATACATGTATGTCTCCCTTTGTAACCATTCTAGTCAAATACATAATACTTTTTGTATTTAAAGTTTTTTAATGTGAACATGTGCCAATGTTTTAATTCGGCCTCTGGCCGCGAATACATTTTTAAATTGTGAATAAACCATTTCAAAACAAAACAAACAAAATAACACTTTTCAAACGACCTTGTAATTTCTAAAGGCGATGTATTGAAAATCATAAACAGCTTGGGAATGCACAGGAAAAGACTGCCACGAAATAGTTACTTTCGTCTCACTCTCCCACAATGCCTCTCTTACAAAGCTATATCTTGGCTCATTAGTGTGGAATTGCCGATGACCATTTTAGAAATTAGAGATTGACTTAAACCACTGACTTACTACCCTGTAAATAGAATGCTCCAAATTCAGTTTTCCATCGTGCGATGCTTACCTTCATTTTCTGCTGGTAGTTCTTGCATCTTGTCTCTGTTCCCACTGCATCAATCAAACCTCCATGATATGAAGTACACCCTCTTCCTCTCGCCAAACAGCATGTGGTGTAAACGACAGAATTCAATTTGGTTCTCTTTCCCGTGGTGTAAAAAATTCTCCGGTTTAGGAAATTCAGGAACAGTACTGCAATGGTTAACTCACAGAGCGTGTGTGACGATCATTGCCCAATGGGTAACAGATCAATCCATGGCAAAGAAAAAATACTGGTGGTGTTGATACCATCAAAGTTAAGGCCATACAATGGATAGCATGAAAGACGTACATGTATCTAATTCCTCCACGCCAGGAACTCGGGAGAATTTATAAATACCCACGCAAATTTCTCTGCATGCATGCAGTGTTTATTAGTTTAGGAACAGAATTCCAGTCGACACTGCCCCTACATCGAGTGCTTACTCACTCTTGCAGAACTCCCCAGTGGGAAACCATGATGAGTGAGTGCGCTCAACTGTGACCATTGAACAAAGCGTTGAGGATTGCTTCAGTCAAAGCTGCAATGAGGGAAACAAAAAGGAATTGTGTGAATATATTTTCTGGTTCATTAAATCCATGCTTACCAAGGCCACCGAGATTTAAATGGAAACGAAACTACCGGTTGAAACTCCCATTAGCTGTAATGTTTTCTACAATACAAATACCATCAAGGCCCCGCCTACACATTGTGTACAAAATTGCACGATGAAGCCCAGCCTTTCATAATTTCACCATTCATAAAAGATACAACAAATTTCATATTGACTCCTGGGTTAGTCTGCATTCAACTTTGGGTCCGAAGTACAAAACAAACTGTTCACAAAGCAATGTATAGAGGGCGGGTTTTCCAACACTAACACAAATAATCTTGTTTTCATACTGTACAAAGTGTACACCGTAGAGAAAGGGCCACAAATATGAACATCATGGTTGTTCAGAAGACCTCCGTCTTGTCGCAGAGAAAGGACAGCTTACATTGCGTACACACTTGATGCAGAGTAATCAGAGCAATCAAGGAATAGTTTACGGCATTTCATAAATCATGTCATGTTGATTTAAGAATTAGGCTTACAGAGCATTAAATGATCAATATAGTAGAGAGTAATTCCTTTACACTACAAGCAGCGGCATTCATGCTTTACCAATTACCATTTGAGATAATGCGAAAAGCAGGCCTGGTTATGGGTCAGGTTTATAGAGTTTACATTGTGTAAAATAATCTTCCAAATATTCAGTGATAATCCAAAAGATCAGCCCAGGGGATTATTCTGGGCGGGTGTAGGCCTAACTAATAACTAACAGAAGGGTGTGTCCTACGGTCAGGCTCGACCAGTAAGTGTTTTTTTTTTATTTAGAAGTAAGCGATGATCATACATTAGTCCCAATTTGGGTTTACAAATTGATCGTAGCACCCCAAGTAGACCAGTTGGCCCGAGTCTAACACTTTTAGTATTGGGCCACTAGACCAGTAACTCCTGAACAAATCCAGTTTTTTTTTCTTCAAATACCCACTGGACCACTGGCCAGAGTTTAGCAAAATAGTTTGCCAGTTTACTGTTTTCCCACACTCATACTGCACTTTTGCACGTTCCCAACGTAATAGCTTACAACCTCTTCCTAAAATTTAGCAAATATTACACAAAAGAGAAACAATTTAGTTGGTCTGTGAAACTATTTACAGTCCAGTAAAAATTTCGGAGTAACAAGACAGGTATAGTCTGGAGGAGATTATCTTAAAGATTGAGCCCTGCGGTGCGGTACATTGCTGGTCAGTGACTTGTGTTTTTAAGGATGTTAAAATCAGGTAAAATTGACTTTAAGTTTGGGAGAAGAGTGGGTGAAAATACAAGGATGGGCAAGTGCTAAGCAAGTGTAATCTACCTTTTCTCCTTTGCAATTTTAATGTCAAAGTAGGATTTTTAACCTCGCATTAGATGAATCTTACATTTTAAAGCATGGGTATTTTCCCAACTTGGATAAATTGATTAAAAACAGTGTAAAGAAAACTATTAACATCATCCCATCATGGGTGGAGCTGGAGTTAGGGTTAGCTTTATATGAAATTGCGTCTAGATGGTAGCAGGCCTCTCTGTTCCTACCCCCCCCCCCCAATGAATTCTATGTGATGACTGGTGGAGGGTCCAGGGAAATAACCTTTCTTGTATTTAACTCAATATTTTTTTAAGAGAATAATTATAGCGAAAGGCCATGCAACACAAGGTCATCATGTCCATCACAATCCATTCATAGGCGATTTACAATTTTTGTACATGTAGCAAAAGTAATAACATAATTTATTCAATATTGCACAAGTTACATAATGTATAATGTACATGGTAAACTTTCAGATATGTGTTACACTAGTCACAAAACATAACAATTATTTAATATTGACCAATTGTAAAAAAAAAAATACGCAATACGCCTAATTAGTGTCTTAAAACTCAATAATTTTCAAGACAACTCAAGACAGACACGTTTTAAATCAATGAAATGCAATGGTAGGCCTAAATCAGGAAACAATGTCTAAAAAGTAAGGGAGAAAATGACATTTTTACAGAAAAACTTTGTTACAGTGTTCTCCCTTAACAGTGGTCCGCTGGCCAACTACCAGTTGAAACACCCGAGGACCAGTCAGAATTCTGTCCAACTGGTCCTGCCGGCTTGTTTATTGCTTGCCATTGCTACATCTAAACCACTTGATAAATAGTTCAAATTACAAGTCCCGCCCTAATGACAGTGACGTGCTAAAAGAAAACCTTGAAATATGGACCATTGAAAAAGCCGGGGGACCAGTGAAATGACAAGCTAACTGGTCCTGCTGGCTAGTCACTGAAAAAGTTAAGGGCAAACCCTGTGTTACCACTGGAAAATGAGTATAATGTATGCGTGAAAGTACCAATCATAGGCTTCACTTTCAGATACACTCTGGCAACAACCATCATCGCATTTTCAGGTATTTAAAACTTGTCATACATTTTGTTTTGAGTTGTTGGTGATGTTGTGAAGCTGACGCCAAATACTAAAAATAAAATAATGTGACCGCAAATGTGACATGGCTGGATAATCCCAATATGTTTTTTTACTTGTTTAATTTCTCCCATTTAACTTTAAGTAATTTGGGCTGGAACAAAGAAAAATTGACTGGAGCGGGACTTGAACCAACGTACTGGCTCTCTACCAACTGAGCTATATTTTTTTTATCTAGTCCTATGTTGGTGGTTCCCCTATTAGTCAATATCTTTATTCGAGAGAGCCAGTCAGAAGCCATTCAACCGTAAGCTGCCGTGTAGCCAGGGATCGCACCCAAGTTTACGATACAACTTGGGAAGCAGCAGCCAGGGGATCACTTTAACATGTTTAAGGGGATGTGACTTTTCATGTTAAATATCAAGTAATAAACCACTTGAGGGAAACTGACTGGGAAATTTTAAAATAATTTGGGTTTAAACAACTTTTTAATATTTAATTTTAAGAAGTCTACCCCCTAAGTCATCTATTTCTTTTAAGAGTAGCTCCCCAATATTTTTCTATCATTTTTCCTTTTGGTTATCTTTTAATCAATAAAGTTTTCTTAATTTTTGTTCGGGAAACCAATAAATTTGAGTCGCTGTCCCACTTCTTGCATTTCCTCGTGTCTTGACCCAATTCGATTCTTAGAACAGCAGGGCTCAGTTTTATTATAAGTTTATTCAAGCTCAAACTTCACAGGTTACACAAACAAACACCAAATGATCAACATCATCATCATGACCACCACTTTAAGTTTTGTTGGGATGTTTATTTTGTTTTTAGAAGAGAACAATTGCTACGAATTTTAATGACTCGCACGCCATACTCACTGGCAGTGACACTCCCCTCCCAGTCCCTGTTCAAAGAAAATGTAGACTAACACTAACAAACAGTACAAATAATACCACATGAAGCAGTGTTGTTGCACACGAACAACTGTGTGGACTGTAGGCTGTGAACTATTTATACGCAGACTTGGTCTTGGTTGCGAAGTTAACTCAGTGCCAGCTCTGCCTGTTCTCCCAATACAATACAATGCAAGTCTGCAACCAAAGTTGTTCGCCACCACGTTCTCTCGTGCAGTTAGTGTCGGGTTTCATACATAAAATAATATTAACGAGCGTTCTCTCCAGCAAAACAAAAACAACAAAACTAATAATAACACATTCCAAGCTTTTCAAACAAACGAAATTGTAAATATGCATAAATTTATTGACTTACGCTTGGTGGTTCACGTACGCCAAGTCCCCAAATCGACTTTGATCTAGATCTCTCTGCAACTTTTTTTGCAATAATGTATTTTTGTTGCTGCGAGTATGGCGCCCTCTATCCATCGCTGGGGAAGAATCGGCAGATTCCATTTTAGTTTAAAATTAACTTCAGAAAACTTTCAACGTACATATACAATTCTAAAACTTTCTTATTTTGTGAGACAATTATTTAATTGTAAAATAACTTTTGAAACAAAAGATTACAGGTGTTTTTTTGTTACCTTTGTCCGTTTTTCTTTTTTAGTTTGGGCGTCTGGAAACTTACCACCCCTCTGTCTGTCCAAATGTAGTAATCCAAAATAAAACCGAGGTAAATTCAATTTCAAAATGGCGACCCTCCTGAAGATTCACCCGCTGCGAGAAACACAAAACTTTTGTTCTAAACCGATGACAGAATCAATGGACGACACAGGTGAGTCAGTTATTCACGAATTGGGACATATCGGATCGGGACCGTGTCGAAAACAAAACAGTTTTTTACGACTACGTGACGATAGTAGAAATTGATAAATTATCATTTCCCTTTTTTATTATTTTTTTATTTTCAATGAATTTCAAAGCAAGAAATAACGTTAACTTAAGTTCAAACCATCAATTCATGTTTTTGTCAATCATTATGGAATACGAGTTACAGTGGCGTAACCAATATGACCAAACGAGAAACTTTCATGGGGGGGGGGGGAAGTAGTTGGTACTAATATTAATAATATATATAATTTTTTTTTCGGGGCTGGGGGACTTTTTCATTTGGTGTACGAAAGGAAAGCATTTGTGCGTTGTTGTTTTTTATCTCACTGTTGCACTGACCAGTGTCAGTGACTGGGGGGCAGGGGGTGCAATCGGCTGAGCGCCCCCTGTAGGAGGTTTAATCACTGTTTTAAAATAAAACTTAAACACTGTTAAAAGCAGGAAGCAAAATTCTGTTTCAGGCAGTAGAAATTTAGATTTCACCCAAATAAAGGTGACCTTTTATTTTTTTAAATTTAAATTATAATAATTTTTATTAAATAAAAGTTGCCTAGGGCTAGGTCGTTGTACTAATCGTAACCCTTCCGACCATTGGGAGGATGTAGGGTTACAATTATCGCAACTAAAAGTTGCCTTGCCCTTACCAAACTAATTATCACATCAAGCCTGCCTACGGCCGGGTATCGGTACACATTTCAATTTTTAAATTTAATCTATGCAGCAATCATTCACACTCATCCATCACAGGTACGATGAATGGCCCGTTTAGAGCCACACAGCGATGGAACAGCATAATCAAGCATCTACAAGACAGCGTAGACACAAAACCACACAAGAACAGAGCAAAGCGTTACGAGGGATGCTTCTCAGGAGCCAATGCTGTGGATGTCCTTCTCCCTTATCTACAGCAGAGTGGATTTGAGCGAGATATTTCCAGAGAAAATGCTGTCAAACTGTGTCAGGTACGTGCAGTTGAATTGTTGCAGACAATATGTTTCCAGTCACTCTAGACTCAGTGTGACAAATCTTTTGATTTGAAAATTTGACCCTCTCACTCTGTAAGTAGTATACAATTTAGGTTTGAGCAAAGAAAAATTGACTAGAGCCTGCGAACTTCGGTTTAACATGCCATCGCTCTCCCAACTGAGCTATCAAGCCCTATGTTGGCGGTCTCCCTAATATTTTGTCAATATCTTTGTTTGGGGGTGCCAGTCAGAAGCAATGCACTACCTGTAACTGCCGTATAGCCAGTGATCACACCAAAGTTTACCATACAACCTCGGAAGCGAGAGCAGAGGGATCACCTTAAGGGGATGCGACTTTTTATTACAAGTATCAAGTAAAATGACTGGGTAAATTTTAAATAGTTTCGGCTTGACCAAAGAAAATTTGACTCCTTACTGCTTATAACATTTGCCATGTTGCGTTTACCAACCATTCACAACCTGCACAGATTGTGTATGGCGAACTAACTTGATATGCATTCACTACATAAATTTATTGCATTCTTGCATGGTGTATTTATCATTCAAAACCACGGTGGACAAGTAGGATGTCGATATTGAACGGTCAAACAGTAGGAGGGTTAAATTAGGAAACTAATGTCACTAAACATAGTGCACTTTAACACCCCTATATTTCCCTACCCATTCTAAACACAACAAAAAGAAAAAGTGGGGGCGAGGAAATATACAAAGAGGAACAAATTAATACAATGTTTTCTCTATAACTTTAAAAAGGGTTAAATTTAAAACATTCTTCAATTCGATCTTGAAGCTGCTAACATTGAGTTGTTAAAAACAAAATATATTATTTGACTTGAGGTTTCCCATTGATTAGCCAACTGTTCTTATCGTCGGTTTCCTTAATCGCACACAATTTTAACAGGCTAATAAACCTTATAACATATTCCCAACAACTAATTCCATCATTTCAGTTACTACTGGAGCAGAATATATTTGACGATGTTTTATCACAGTCTCAGCAATCCATAAACACTAAACCAGTCTTCCAGGACAGCAACGCAAGCTACTACAGGTAATAACAGCACACCTGGAATTTCATCTTTGAGAGGGCAAGGCCATTTTCGTTTTGCAAAGGGGCAGTTCCATTGAAAAAAAATCTTAAAGTCTATGGAAAGTTTTGGAAGGGGCACCGAGGCCAAGACATGGGGCAACAACAGGCCGTGTCCTCCACTTAATTCCAAGCCTGTCACACTCACAGGTCGACTTTAACAATAATCCTAACCCTGGAACTGTTAGACATTCATGAACTCTATCTTAAAAGGGCTGTGTTGTCATGCTCAAAGCAGCCCTGTGGCTGCACTTGGAATTATGAATTCTCACCCAGTTATTGCATGCGCAGGCTCTGCCTCCTTATCAAATCTATGGAGATTTAACTGGGTAAGAGTTCATGATTCCATGTACAGACACAGGCCTGCTTTGATCGTGATGACCCTTTTACTAGTGTGGTTGATAGGTTTGTTTTCACCATCTTCTACGGTCAGTCTCAAGATAAATCTTTTAATCTCTATGATTCAATTAACTCTTTTATAATTAAGCCGGCATAAAAATGTCTAAAAGACACATAAACACCAGCAGTGTGTGGATTGGAGGGCTGAATTTTGTAGGTACTTAGTTAGGTCTTTGAAGATGTCCATTGATGTACTAGACATGACATATATAACATGGTAAGGGGTTGCATTCCTTAATGGTGGATGGGGAAAAGGTTGGTTCACCAAATTTGATTACACAGTAAAATGACAAAGAAAACCCATCTTAAGATGAATCTTAGTTCATGCTGAAATCAAGCCCTGAATCCTTCAAAACAAAAAGGATTTTAGTGGATTCAGAGGGACGTGGTGAATAATTTGAATAAAGCATTACATATAAATACTGCTACAAGATCTCAGACCAGTGATTGTATAGTTATTATTGAGATTTCTATAATTATCATGAACAGATTTGGGAGTGAACAGAGAGCACGCAGCAATAGCAACTTTGACCATCATTTATCACAGATCTCAAGAAGTCAAACAGAGAAAAGGTAACAAGTTTTACCCCCACCCCCACTATATGATTGATGTCCCATAAAACCCTAAGGAGAAATATTAAAAATTAAAATAGTAGAATGCATAAATGTTCGCTGTGGAATATACCTCAAGCTTAAAATATCCCCATTTTGGCAACCAATTAAAAGCTCACTCCGTAGCAGTGAAGTTAATAATGGGAAGTCCCCTCGATCCACTTTACAAAAAAAGTAGTCCCGGACAATTTCCTACCTGTACCTGTATCTGTATTTCTGACTGTTCTTAAATGTTACGAGATGTTGGGATTGATTACTTTTGCAGATCGATTGACCATGACATTTTGAAAAGTTCCCCCTTCGACAGAAGGAAGAAACTGAGGAGCAGCTTTGGTGTTGGCAAGTCAAAAATGGAACATCGGTAAGAATAAATGTCCACATCGTCCCTGTGGCAGTTTGGTGCAAAAGTCAAGGTGCAATTACTAGCAATGACCCCCAAAAGATGACTAATGAAATATCATCACAGATGAATTTTAGGCCATTTGAAAAAATAAGAGGTATTTTATATTTCTGTTTCTGTTGGGATAATCTGCAAAAAACCTCTTGGGTACATCACCGCAGATTCTGTGCCTCAATTAATTCACAAAGAAGGGTTCGAATCCCACCCGAGTAATATGCCTGTGATTTTGTTCACAGAACTCGGGAAAGTACTGAGTATACAGTGCTAACACACATCGGTGTAGGGTAAAACCAAAATTGTTATTAAAACAAGTATTTATGTATATAGATTTTTTAAATAAGTCTGAAGTAGATATTGACACGTCATTGACTTAACTTGTTTTTGTTTTCAGATGTGATGAAAATGACGGTGCCACTGGTTTTGCCAGTTTGTTTGACCGCAAGAAAAGGAAGAGGGCAAGCTTCGGTCTCGGAAAGCTGAAAACAGACGGATTGTCTCGGTACGACACTTCTTTACAGTTTCGTTTTGGCTACAAATTCTGTTGTTGAAAGATTCATCGGAGTACAGAGTTTTGAAAAATTCATACAATTTCAAACCAAAATACATTAATTAAGACATTTTCAGTTTGTTTTGCTGACTTTACAAACGACAGCCTTGTCACCAAGGAGTCTATCATGCGTTATCAGACGTCAATTTTCCTTTTAACAGCAGACAATCTTCAGTACATGTAGCAACAATCCATTTCCCATTTTTTCTTTTCCCCATTCTTACTGCAACAGAACGAGTGAAGGAAATCCGTCAGCAGATACACCCCTTGAGAAAAAGAAGCGCAAACGAAACAGCTTCGGACTCGGAAAACTGAAGCCAGAAGGGAGGTACGCTAATTGTTATTGCAAAACATGGTAACATAGACAGTAGAGGCTTGAATATTTGTGAGCTATAACTAAAGCCCCATTTATGGGATGCACAAACTGCATGTAAAATATCCAATCCTCATAATAAATGGCAATTTGTCATCAAACAATTTCCCTTGTATAGCAAACTGCAACGCAAAATATACCAGTTGCTACCCAAAATCATTATTTGCTGCTTAGTATTTAGCATTCATTACGCACAAAACATGTTCAGTCTAAATAGTTTCAACTACAAATTGTTATAAATGTTGTATTTTCGTTGTTTATCTTCAGTTACAATATCAGTGGATCTCTTGAACACATCCCTCAATCTGGAGACAAGTTGAGAGCAAGTTTCAGACTCTCAAAACACAAATTTGAGCCGAAGTAAGTTTAGTTTATTTGTTTTTTTTACTCTAAACTCTTTTAGCCGTTGAGAAGTCACATTCCTCCATTCCATTTCCCGTCTCTTCATCTCCAAGTCAACTCTATCCCGCTTTGTTTTAGGGTCTGCCTTCCTTTCCACAATAAATCAATCACCTTTTTTCTTCTTCACTTCAGATTTGGAGATCTTGAATCCCAAGGATCCTTGCCAGAGCGTAAAAAGAGCCGTCGGAGTATCGGAAGTTTTCGACTTGGGAAGCGAACAGAAGTCAAGTCAGTAGTCACAATAATTGCTTCTATAAAAAAAAATAATACCCTGAGCTTTTCTTCAATGTACCAATCGGCACTTGCCACAAAAAGAACGCTGGAAACATTTTTTATCTTTTTATTTTTGTTTTTCAAATCAGAAATAAAGACGTAGAGACGGCGAGCGTATCCTCAGAATCCTCCCAAGTTGACGCTAAATCAACAAGTAGCAGGAGCAGCGAGGTGAATATTTACTGTGACAGCACATCGGTTCGGTTGACTAGATCAAAGACGAGCAGTAAAGATGATATCGGTGAGTTTTGTTGTTAGTTAAGAAATTGGAGGAAGGGTAGAGTGTGTGAGAGCAAACACGTCAGATAGCAAAGGGATCAAGAAAGAGATGCAAATTTGTGAACCGAATTCATTTAAAAGGCAATTATTTCCAGGGATACGTTGAAAAAGTTATCTCCTGAGTTGTTCGTTGTAAGTTTAATTTACCAAAGGTGGTTAGTGGTGGCACCACCTCTGATGATGATTGATGAGTGTTTTTAAAAAGAATCGGAATTTAATTTATTTGTTTGTTGTTGATGGTTTGGATCATTTTTCTTTTATTCAAAGATGTGAATCAGATCTGGAAGGAGTCTACAATAAGGAGGCTGTTGCAGTTAGTGGACTTGCCTCTTCTTGAGGACATCTTAAGCTGCACAGAAAAGTTTGAAGTGAGAAATGATATCGGAGAGAATTTAAGGAATGGAAACACGATCAAAGATGACACTACGGGGTAAGTTACCGATGATGGTTTGACATTGTTCTGTTTGATACTTCAGTCTTGTCATGAACTTGACAAAGTTTTCACTTCCCAAGAGTGACTTATTGCTGACAGTATTCAGAAACATAACTAGTTTTTTTTTTTTTTTATAATTTCTAGCGTTGATCCTTGGTTCTCGTCTGCCATCGCATGTCTTCATTCCCACCCAGAGGGCGCTACCATAGCAGCCAGCTTCCTCAGCAGTACCAACAGCCAATCACAGTCCTCGGTTCATGCGCGCAAGCTACTCCTCTTCCAGACTCTGACCAATCACTACGCTGGGAGGAAGCATCACTTGATCCCATCCGAGCTCCAAGAGGTCTTATCGGCCATCTTGGGTTCTCTTGCCCGAGGGAAGACGACAAGGGCGATTGAGTTAACGCAGTTGATGATGATGATTGTGGGGAAGAAGGAACGAGATGAGCTGCAGAGGTTGCTGGGGTTCATGAATGCGGCAAGTACTAAGAACGCTGTGAAACTGAGCTATGAGGTACAGAGTGATGACGATTATAACCCATCTCATAATAATAATAATTAATGCTTCACAAGTTACGATAATAAAGAATAATATCAGTCATTTATATAGCACCTTTGCCACAGGATTCAAAGCTATGTATCCGGTACAAACCACAGTGGATGGTATTGAATGGTCGCATAGTAGGAGGGTTGACTGTATACTGCGAATTTGCATTCACCACACGATATCATAAATGCAGGCTGGCATATTTTATCATTCAAAATCACAGTGGATGATATTGAATGGTCAGACAGTAGGAGGGTTAATCTAAACTATACTAATCATTACAAATCCTCTGTAAAAAAATATACCAAAACATACGCAAGCTCGATACATGTATAAAGCAATCAAGCAGCAGAAACGATGGCAGATTATTCATTTTCAAAATCATTAAACCTTAAAACCTTTTTTTTCCCCCTTCTTAATAGACCGACAACAGAATCACCGTCATCACGTCTTTTACATCGCTTATCATTCCAAGTCAAGTACTGTCCCCAGTCCAAGAGAAGAACTTGGTTTCGTTCATGGTGGATTGTACTGATCGAATCTTTAAGACTCCACAACTTGTCGAGGAGGCAGCAAAGATCAGAATAGCAAGACTGAAGGCAGGACTCAAAGACATCAGTTTAGGTTGGTTTTCTGACTTGTAGGGCCATCAAAAATTCACAAAACAGTTCTACAATTTTCAAATTATTTTTGTATGAAAAAGTCACCCAACGCAAAGGCCAAAGGCTACAAGAAAGAAAAAAAAGATAATCTAAAGAGAGAGAAGGTGTTTGTTCACATTCCTCTTGAACCGGAATAGATTGCCAAGATGGTGGAAAACATGACACAGGGAGGGAGTTCCGAAGTGCAGCAGTACGGGGGGAAAAGCTATTTGAATATCTCCCAGTATTGGCCTTTGGCGCAGATACAGTAACATTGTTACAAAGTTACAAAGTCTGGGACATGAACCAGTCAATGGTTCCTCCTGGCTGCTGAGCTGAGCAAGGTTTTAAAAACATTTATATTTGAAGCAAAATTTACAGTCTGCAAACAGACAAGAATGCAGCACTCACACAAACGCTCGATGACTCCCTCCACACATCTTGAATTCTTCATACAGAGAGGCTCATAAATGATACAAAATTAATATTTTTCGTTTAGTGTTTCCTTTATGGCAAGTCTTCACTGTGACCTGGTGATATTGGTAAAAACAGATTAAGGTGGTCACTGAAAGTATTGAGGTGCGCCGACTCAAGTTTGAAAGGAAAGGGGAAACAACGGACCCCGTAATTGCAAAGTGGATGAATTGTCAGCAGCCGGCGCTTCTGGACAACTCTAGGATTGTCCAGTTTCCATTTTTTTTTTTTTTTCCAGTTACACAGTTCCAAGTCTGGTTGATGAACCCACAATTGCAAAGAACCCTTCTTGTTTTCTAGGAACGCTGTTTATTGAGGTGGAATACAATAGTTTTGAAGTCATTGTAAAAAAAAAAAAAACATATTTGTTGCAGCAAACTATATTATACTCCCTCTTCTAAATACAGAAACCTACTCTCAGAGGATCACACCACAGCAATACCGAATGCAGAGTACGATGGGGACAAACATAGCCCTACATGACCTCACCAACGCCATCATCGATGACCTCAAGACCTCCCTCAAGGAGAAGAAACAGCATCTTCAAGACATGAGGAAACATCATTTCACAGTGTATGATAAACACTTCTCTCATATGCTGTAGTCGCTTAGGTTAGAGTCAGTGGCGTAACCAGTGGCACCCCCCCCTCTTGACCCCCCCTCCCTCATGAGATTGGGAAACAAAATGCACGAATGAATGGTTTGATAGATTAAATAGCCCCCAATTATGTCTTTGCCCCCACCCCCCCCACCCTCTCCAAATGAAAATGTCTCATTACGTCACTGACTGGAGTAATGTTTGACTAATGCTTGCCTTTGTAATTAGTGACCCCTTGTGATATGAGTGTTAAAACAAACACATTGTCTGCGTGTAAATGGAAAAAACAGTTACGCCACTACAACTAGAGAACACACTGGTGTTTGAGTAACAAACCGACTTTCTTCAAAGCCAACACTTCTCAAAAGAGACAACCGCAAAACCTTACATCCTCAACCAGAGCTGCCAACACTGATTCTGCAGAAAAGTTCCCTCAAAATAAATCAATCTTTCCACGTTCTGATGAGCAAATTTAAAAATCTCCCTGATTATGGAAATTTTGTCCCTATTACACTGAATGGAATTCTAAATATCTCCCCGATTGTTGTACAAAATCTCCCTGATTGCAAGATGCAAATGTTGGCAGATCTGCCTCAACCTCCATCCACAGCTTCAAGTCTTATTTTAATTTCTACAAAGTTGCATACATTACAACAATTAGCAACAAGCACAGCCTGGTAAATAGATGACAAGGCTCTGGGGAAGTGCAGCATCATTACACTGACGTGAACGATGGCTATAAACCTTTTGGCTTCATCCATCACCTATGGACTTTGTTTGCACCTTTCCGCTTGACTAGACATGCATTCAACTGATTCATGATCCTCAAGGGTCATTTCAATCTAAGTCAAATGTCTTCAAAATGTTGGCAAACTACAGAAGAAATAGGACATATGGCTTTTACAGATAACATTTTGCCGAGCACAAAGAAAAAGGGACCCCTCAACAGAAGCAAGTTTTTGTCTTGGTTTTTGGTTTTTCATGAAGAGCAGTCCATGAAATGGGTGACTGCTCTGTGTTCCGACAACCCTATGTTCTGATCACCCCTCATGATCTACACACTACAGGGTTAAGATGAGGAAAATACAATCAAGGTTTGTCAGAACATAGGGGTGTAAACCAAGAATCAAGCAGAACATCCATGGGGCTAGCTTTACGCTTGTTCTTACAGACCAATTCCACAATGAAACAGAGAAAAGGCATAAGGGTGATTGAACTATGCCTCACTCAATAATAAAGTGATGGGAGACATTAGCATCACACAACAATCATATTTTGCCGGAAAACAACTCTTACTTAACCCTTGCTAGACCATTCATTTCTGTATACATGTAATCATCACCATACGCCCAGACATAATTTTATTGTTAATTTTTGTTTAATGTCTGAAAACAATAATATTAAACTGGAAATTTTGTTCTATTTTAGAAATATAGATACTCTGTTAACATGGGAAACATTGGAAAATGTCAATGCGGGTCATGACCGTTACTTTGACCTCTTTGGTTGAGTGGAAGTAGGTCAGATTTTGCAGCCGTTTGCGGCCGCTGTGGTCTCTAAAGAGTAAAGGTTGTACTTATTACTCTACATTTGAAAGACTGGATTCCCCAACTAGTAATGTACAAAAGAGACGTGATGGACGGCTAATCCAGATTTAAGCTAATCCTGGAGGCCTAATCCAGATTCCCTGACTAGTAATGTACAAAAGAGACGTGATGGACGGCTAATCCAGATTTAAGCTAATCCTGGAGGCCTAATCCAGATTCCTCGACTAGTAATGTACAAAATGAGAGCTGCTTACAGGCTAATCCATCTGAACAGCTGCAGGGAGGAATGCTATGTTAAAACTCCACCGTGTATAACAGTGTTTAAGTTGGTCAACCCGTTTCCGGAATCAAACACTTTCCATGGTTAGTCGGTTCTAAGCCTTTGACCAATTTCAAAGAAAACAAATTTACGTACTTGGCAGAAGTTGGACCAGAAATCTGATACAAGATATAGGTAGTTGGTTTTAAAGTTTGTCCTTGGCATATCTGTTTGCATTTTGCAATAAAGCTTCTTCTTTTTTTTGCAATAAAAATGCCACATTTTTCCAAATTGCAGGTGGAGGAAAACTATTGGGGTACAACAAGTGTTAATCAGTGCAAATGGAAATTTAATTCTAAAAGTCTAAAAGGCAAAAATTTAATAAAGCTATTGTGCAGAAAACGGTGCTAAGCAGTAAGAACTTTTTTCTGCTTAGCAAAAAATTGCAAAAACTAATTATTTTTAACTGTGCAGATTTGTATAAAAGTTAGACACAGTGTAGTGGTAAATGTATAGCTATGAAAAATTTTCATCACACCACAGGAAAGAAATTGATGAACTTGTGCATTCAACATTTATCATCTTGTAAAAATATTCTCTAGACAATCTGTCATCAAAGTTATTAATTATTCATTCAGCTGTTTATATAAAAAAAACAAAATGTATAAAATATTTTATTAATGCAGATTATTATTTGAGCAAAGTAGCAATCAACAAAGGTCCCCGCACACTAGCCTCACGTCCAGGTCTTTGTGGCTTAGATAGCTGTGTAGCCATGAGGCAGCTGGAATGGGAGACCACACGCTCAGTGACAAAGCAATGATGCCCTTGTCCAACTTGTCAGGAATTTTGAATTTTTTTATTTTTTTTATTTCTTATTTATTGCTACCCTCCTGGGGTAGCAAAATTCAAAACCAATCATAAATGATGGGGTCTGAATACACTAATCTATTATGCATTGGTTAACCTCAGCACTCTACTTATTTGCATCAAAATTATACATAATTTACGTTCAAATCTTTATGAATAATTCAAGTACAACAAAAATGCAAAATCAAGTTGGAAAAGGTGTAGTGGCTTCACCACTAGTGCACGCATGTGGTCTCCCTTTCCCGATACTTCGCGGCTACACAGATTTGTCTCAGCCACAAAGGCCTTGACGAAAGGCTACCGGTACACCCAAGGCATTGTATACAGCATCGATGTATTCACATAAGCTCTCATATCAGAGGGCAATTTAGTAAATGCATGAACTGAATTTTATAAAGTGTGTAATTAATATCTAATGTAAACCTGTTTACTATTTGTAAAGCCAATTAAATGTAATTGTAAATAGTCATTTAGTAAATTTTGAAAAACTGCAGACTTGTTCTTTTTTATATCCCCCTCAAACAAGTGTATCTGTAATTATTAAAAATACAAAACAACTGTAATTTGTATCTTCTGTTTCAATGAATCAAAACAAACAAGAGTTGGAAACAATTTGGTTACATTTTGATGTGGTATTTGTCTTGGCCAAGTGGTCTAGCACATCAAACCCAAGTTCTGGGATCAAATCCCGGTCGTTACACTTGTGTCTCTGAGTAAAACACTTCAGTGTAATCGCTTCTCATCACACAGTAGTAATCGGGTACCTGCGAGGGTAGAAAGTGTTGGTGTAAATGATTAGCAACTTGAGCTCACATTTGGTTGCTGGTGCTGCATACTGCTAAGGAGCTGAGACAGCTTCAGGGGTAGTAATACTTTAAGGTGCTTTGATGGGCCACCTTGGCTTGGAAAAGCACATAATAAATACACGATATTATTAATCATTATTCCAAAAAGGTATCAAACCTGAATTTTCCAAAATTATCCTAAATTCTGCTTCAATTTTGATGGAGTCGGTGTTAAGCTATAAGTTCATCTGTGCTTAGAGTGACACCATGACAAACTGTCTTGAGGTGAAGGAGTTAAACGTAGGGTAAAGCAAACGCTTTGTACAAACCATGCTACCTGTTATTGGATGAGATGAATGTACTCGGTTTTGAAAATTTAATAAATAATCATATACACAGATCAATTTTATTTACCATAGTTTTTAATGCCAGAAAGAAATGTACAAACTGCATGTAACAATAATCACTTATTAAATACAAAATGAGAACATGAGGAACCTTGCATAGACATTGTCTCAGTAGTTATTTGATATTTTCCTAAACACAACCTGTGGTCTTAAAAATACAGCTTAGAAAAAGCTAGCCATGTTTGTCTTATTCTTGGACTGCATCAATGGTAATGGCACGGAATTGTAGAAGGTGACCAGCCTTCTTGTCTGCTTCCAATCTTGGGCTTTTTCCAAACCTTGGCCTAGGATCCGTCTCCATCTCCGGGCTCCGTTTGATGTTGGAAACACCGTACAAAATGTACACTGCTCCAAAATTGATGATGGAGCCCTAGCCAGAGCCCGAGCACAAATTGAAGCCCAAGCCGAGGTTTTGGAAAAGGCCCTGTTTTGTTGAAATATTATATGTTGATAGGTTAACACGTTGACTGCCGCCTACGAGTATGTTCGTAGTAACAGGTGTAACGGATTCTGCCACTACAAGTATACTCATAGAGAATGAAAGGTTTTTGTATTGTTAATTGAATACACTGGCATCACTGAGAACGCAACAAATTCGCTTCTGGCAGTGGTGAGGGTTAGGGTTAGAAATGAACGTATTACAACATGTAGACACCAAAAAAGTACCTATTTGGTATGGGCGCATGCGCACCACACTTGGCAAATGGGAACGCCCTACGAATCTATGACCGGCAGTCAACGTGTTAAAACATATCTTCATGTTGGTGCCAGGCTATATACTGAGGCTGTTAACAGCTCGCTGGATCCTTCCCTCAAAATTGTGCTGTACTCTTTTGTGATTTCAACTATTATTTTATTAAAAGTTGTCCTATATAAAAATTTTATAAAAGTTTGGCTCAAATTGAAACCCGTGTTATGACCGCCGTGGCAAAGTGCTTCATAACACTAACCACACCCTTTCCAAGTTGGCCACCATCGATCTTGGCAGCACCTTATTTCAGACAGTGCAATGCCTGACCACACTCTGTGGACATACCGAGCCCATCTGGCTCGGAAACTTCAGACCAAGCTGAGGCCTTACAACTAACATGGCCATAGTTTACCTCTAGGGGGCGCTTCACATACAGGAACGCCTACAGTCAGGAGCTTATGAATGACAGTCACGACTCTTTGACTCCCTCAGACGTCAAATCTCTCCCAGCAGATACTGTGCCCGTGTTCATTGTACTCGTCTCGTGTAACCATTAGTTTGGAAAAGTTTTTGGATTTGCTGAGAAGCTTGCCGCCTTCCCATGCATCTGTGATTGGGCTGGAATGGGACAATAAAACAATCATTAGAAAGCTGTTTCAAGATTACACTGGAAAGTTCTTTGTTGTCAAAAATGATAAGAGCATTGGGGCAACTAAAAGGTTACAAACTACATTGAATACAGGTATAAAATCCTGGTTTATATAACAATAACTAACATTAATAAAATAAGTCACAAAAGTCAATCAGAAAACCACATTTGCAATATTTGGGGTGTGTTCCACTCTAGTGAACAACGCAAATACAAACCAACATAAAGCTGGTTAAATCCGGCCAACATAAACCTGGTTAAAACATAAACCTGGTTGAAACATAAACCTGGTTAAACCTGGCCAACATAAACCTGGTTAAAACAAAATGATGTGAGTTAACTTTCTGGTGTAAACAAAGTAGGCACTGTCTTCTCATTGTGGCGCAAGGAAAGTTGTGTTGCTTTTGCAACTTGCATGAAGTATGAACCAGGCCAATGTTGGCCAACATTGGTGTTGTTTGTCAGAGTGGTAAAACACTCCTATTAGTCAACAATGAGCAACCATAGAATTGCCCGTATGTCAGGTAGGTACTAAGAATCTTGACAAACCCCACAGGGCATGTTTGTGATTAGTAGTAATGATTAGGCCTTTCTAATCCTAGCAGTCCCTTGTATTAACTCTTTCAGTGCCAAGGTCGTACATGTATGATCTATTTTATGTATTCCGAAAGCGCCTTTATCGTACATGTACAATCTATTTTGTGTACTAAAAAAGTGTCATCCATCCTACATGTACGACCCACAGTAAACATGTCATCACCAGAGGGCAATATCACTCAAGAAATACCATTGACTTTGGGATGTATCAAGGCAACACTAATCAGCAAGATACATTTCGTTTGGTGAGAAAGACTTTTTTTTTACAGAATTAAAACAAAAACTTAAAAATCTGGGCATTTTTTTTTATCAAAACGCAAAAAGAAAGCGGGCACTGAAAGAGTCAATATATATTTTAAGCTGTAAGTTACTACCTTTTGTAGAAACTACAAACAGAAATTCTAGAAATAATGAAGTCAGGAAATACTCAGTTCAAAGCTGACCTACTTAACTTTATTTTGGTCATAACTTGAGCTTTCACAAGTCATTTTAAGGTCACAAGGTGTGTTGTGACCAATGAAAATGCATTATAAACAGGGCCGATTCAATCAGCCCTCCTGATACATAGTCTGAAAACTGGGCCCATTGAATGGGACGCTGTTAGGGTTAAGATGCTCTTTTGGACCGGCAATATGGAGGTTTTTTAAAGAGACTTACTGATCTGGTTTTGTGACGTTGACGTCATACTGTGCAGGTGCCATGGATCTGACATCACTCTCTACTCTCTCCTTGTAACCAGGGAACATTGCATTGCCGCCTGTCAGTAGGATGTTCTTGAACAGGTGTGGCCTCATGTCTGAAACATCAGCCAACAAAACATCAATGAATCCATCAATTTATTCTCATCGATTCACATCAAGCCACAAGATGAGTGCATGTTCTTCACCATCTTGCCTGATCACATAAGATTGGAAGCTTCACATGGTATTGAAATTGGAAAATCAAATTATAAAATCAAAATAAATGAGTGTTAATAACGATAACAATACTTAATGTTTATATTGCTCAATGTGCTTTAAAACTAATAAAAATGCAAAGTAAGCCTATAAAAAAAGTCTAAAAATCAACAATTATTCCAAATTCTCATAAAAGAAACATAACATAAAATGGCGTAGGAAAATTGTGTTCAATACAATACATTAAGATTTCAAAGAAGAAAAAAAATGCCAAGAAAACAGAAAGGAGCACTATCAGGACAGCAATAAACAACATAAACAGGAAAATAAACACGAAAACAAATAAAAATTGATAACAGACTAAAACTAAACTAATAAAAAAAAAATTCCCCCATTCCTATAAAAACAGAAACTATTAATTACCATTCACTTTGTACCAGACATTATTCGACTTAAATTCCCAAAAAGGCTATTGTTCGGACAGTACCCTGAAGACAGAAGAGAAAGCGCCCTCTACTGGCAGCCTACCTGTTGGGCAGTTATTGATGACGTGAACTATGGCCTCCGACAAACCCTGTTCCTGTATGCTGATATCAGACGGATGAAACAGGATTTCTGGAACGGCAAATCTTTCATTGTTCATTCGCACTGTCTGAAAAAGACGACAAGAAATAACTTATTGATTCTCTACAGTCAGGCAGAAAATGATACAATAATGACAATAATAAAACATACTGCCTCACAAACTTCTCTGCTGAGCGAGGAAATAAGCAGGGCACCAGTTGCAGCAATACAAACTTTGTGGCAATCTTTTTGGTTACCTATTTCTGCTGAGCACATAGAATTATATAATAAAACTGGAGGGCATTTTTGTCCATTGAGAAAATGGTGCCGACCCATCGTGTAGCATAGGTCACTCACCAGTTCACACAGCCGACATTTTGTAGGTGGACATCTGTCAGTAATTTACCTCTAGGGATTCGAACCCATGGTAGGACACCACGGTTATGTGTGTGTAATCACCAGTGCTCCCTCTAGTTCTATTATATAACTTTATGGCTGAGCATGACTTTTCTACGCTTAGCAAATTAGGCCTGGATGGGTACAGAAAAACCCAATCAATATTCTAACCTCCAATTCCTAGTGGGATTCGAACCACAGTCCACAGAAATGAAAAGGAAGGTAAAGTACCACCACACATCCTGTAGGGCCCAATGTCAGGGAGCTACTTAAGCAGAAATTATTGCTTAACACCATTCAGCTAAGTGAATATAAGCAGGATACCAGTCACAGATGGGATATGTGACATTGTATTTCGGCTGGTAACCTTATTCTGGTCAGCATAATTTTGCTGTGCTTAAGCAGCTCTATAGACTTGGGTCTGGTCCGAAGCAGTTAATTGATAGAAAACAAGAGCCTCAAGGCACTTTACAAACACAGACTAATAAAAAAACCCAAGAACAAACGTTCAAAGCATACCAGGCGAACCAGTGAAAAGACATTAATAACAATTCTAATTACTGAATAAAGATATGGAGCAAGATAGATACTACTTAACAATAATAGTTAAAAGAAAATACAAACAAATAACTGAACAAAATTATGGGGAGAAAATACCACACAAAAACACCCTCAGCCAAAACTGGCCAAGCAAAAGGTAAGAAAATATAGCAGTCAATAACATATTGCAGGTACACAACAAAAGGAAGAGAGGAGGGGTAGAGGTTACCAGCACATGTACCCTCAGCCAAAGATCCTCAATATCTGGCCGAAAAAGTAATCAATATTACAAATAAAAAAAATGGTTAGTACATAATAAACAGGGCAGGAATTACACAAAGGCAAAGGAGCCGTTGGTCCTGTGTGTTATGTAATGCACGTAAAAGCACCAAGTACACTGATCGTTGAGTTGATTGCAGATTGCTCCACAGCACCTTGTAAACCATTACATGGTGTTATGGGTCTTATAATTCAAACTAAAGCTCTGCATACCTTGTAGGAAAAAAAATAAGCACTTTGAGGCGCCCTCGCGCATGATAAAGCGCTGTATAAGAACTGCGCATTATTATCGTTACATCGGTGAACTCTCACCTGCTCATGTGTCTTGACTTTGGTGTTACTATCTTTCAAGTAGCCTCTCTTGGTATGGGAGAAGTCCGGCAAGATGTAGTCCCTGACGATCGAGTTATCTCCACCTCTTAGCCTAAAACCAGTTAAACAACAATCTCATTTTAGGTTTTTAAACCAACATCAATTTTGTTTCAACTTCCAGTGAACAGACAGCAAGACAACATAACTAACTTAACTATAAAAACAAGGAGATGTGACAAATCCTCCACAAACACAATCAGACAGATTTGTTTTTCCCCACAACTCACTTTGCAGTCTTCATATCTCCGTAGAAGTTCTGCGACACGAAGCACACGTCCTCCTTGACTTGGTTCATAACATAAGTTTCGTCCATAACGTGTAGTTGACGATATGAGATGATTTCCTTCAAGTGGTTGGTCAAAACCTTCCCACCGATGTTCATCCTTTGGAAACAAAATTAGTAAAGAAACAGAATTACTACAGTCCTTTAAAGCATTATGTCACAAACTATAGACGATCCAAAAGTGGGTCAGGAAAAAAAACAGGTGCACTGCCAAACTTCTGCGCTAAAGGTTTTAATAACACTTTTGATTATTTCGTCAGCAACAAGTCTACCTAACACTCTATTGATGTTGGCTACAGTAAGAATTGGCCCTAACTTGTTTTTGAGACACTACCTCTGCAGCAGGGGATTCAATCGGCTGGTGATCGGCGGGCGGGTCGTGGTCAAGTGCCTATTTTTTTCATTGGTACCCCGTCCTTAAAATTTGTGCACCCCTTCTTTAAAGGAATAAGACTTTAGGAGAGTAAACAACCCGAAAAACGTGTAGCAGATTCTAGGTCTTTCTTTAGTACATTATTCAAAGCCTTAGAGCACAACCCGAATCCCCCATCCCCCCTGACCATCAAGAAGCAACTAAATCTGCAGGTTTCAGGTGATTTTGTTACTGTTTAAGATTTTATTATTATCATATATTTCTGGTAATGAAACCAAGGATGCCTCATCAAGTGAACTTAATCACTGAAGCTCACAAGCCTGAGAAACCTGTAAACAAGGGTACTTGCTACGTGAACCAGAAACACCGCTCAGCCACGACACAAAATTAAACAGACAGGGAAATCAATCTTGGCGGGGTGTCAAGCTGCGATTTTACCTTCTTATGGCACTGCCTACTTTCTTGCCGTTATAGTATGGAGCTAAATGAGTGAAGGAGTAGCCGCTGTCCACAAGAAGACAACAAAGCTCATCTGGTTTATCCTGACGGTTCTTATAAGCACTTAGAGTACCAGCTGTAAACAAAAAAAAGTACTTTGTTAGACTGGACCCTATTAAGAAACCCATATTTGTTTCTTTTTCAGCCTGCAATATCTTTAATGACAATTACATATTTCGTTCAAGTGACTTACATATGAGCTTACTAATGAAAAATCCTGAAACTCTGATAGAAATTTTCTATTGGTGTAGAGATGAAGCTCCCTGAATGTACAGATTGTTACATTGTAGAGGTTTACAGCCGTCGATTTCACCAAACTCTTCCTAACTTAGGATTAATCTAAGGACTTAGGACGAGTCCCAGCCTTGCACTGTAACATGTAAACCTTAAGATTAATCCTAAGTTAGGACTAGTTACTCGTCCTAACTCGAGATAGGATTAATCCTAGCGTTTCGTGAAATCGGCTGCTGACTCTCTACATCATTTCGAATAGAAATCTAAAGATCTGGCCATAACAAGTGCCAAGTCCTTTCATTTCTGTGATGGCAAGTTTGCCTCTTTTACGGCAAATCTGAAGGTGCAGGGAAATCCGTCAAACAACCTGACAAATCACATGCTTGGACTTAAAAAAAAGAACTGTAGTAAACAAGTGTACAGATAATATCAGCGTGTCAGTGCAAAAACAACGTTATCTCCTAAAATAGCACTTACATGTACGTTATGTGTGAGTTTGAAAATGTCAAATGTTGTATGTTGCTTAAAATAGCCATGATGTACACACAAAACAAGTACGCGATGAGATACAATGAATTTGCGCAGAGCATTTTCGTGCGAGATACAATGTTTTTTGCGAAATCGAGATACTATGTTTTTGCACTGACATAACAAAATGTTGTTCAAGTCCAGTCCATCTAATCATAAAATGACAATTTCTATTGTGATGATTCTCTTTGTATGGACCCCTTGCATATGATGTCACACTCTCAAAAAGTGCCCTCACTGAGGCCAAAGGGAGGCAGATCATTGGACGAAAGCAGTTTATTGTGCGCAAAAACGTGTGCGTGGCCTCAGCGTACCTGCAGCGTTTCGAGTTACGCAAGGGGTCTATTGTCAATAACAATTTTTGTATTTATTTTGGAGGAGGGGGGGGGGCAGGGAGGGGGGCAAATTTACCAACCATTTGTTCTCAGTATAGCCTTGAAGTTATACTCTTCGAAGAAGATCTCATTCAGGGCTTCTTGGATGGACGAGAAATCAAAGTAGGGCTCGGCAAAAACCACATTGGTTTCCTCACAGTCCAGGTTCAAAACATCCTTACCGAACGTGTGCTCCCAGACTTGACGTTGAACGTCCCAGTTGACTAAATAGCCCTGAATTAAAATATATATATCCAAATCAATTCAATTTAGCGTTTATAGATTGTATAAAACTACACAACGTAGGCATTGGGTAAAATATGCACACATGTGTAACAACACGGCCAACATGTAGGAAAAAGTGTAAAGCAAAATTGCTTTTTATAATTTCTCTAGGAAAGAAAAAGACTTTAACATGACAAGGACAGTTTTACTTAACTTTCCAACCGACATAATTGAGACAAACAGTCACAAAATAAAGTCACACTGCCTAAAGCCTGGTTCTTTCTTACTTCACACGAATTGAAGCGAAACGAATCTCCACACGTCACTAGAAAACACTGTGTGTCGTTGATTGTTTGCATCACATAATTCACTTTGAATTCACTTTCGCATGAAGTATGAACCAGGCTTAAAGATCGCTTTGGAAAATACTATCATTACAAACTTCAATTATCAAGCTGTGATTTTAAACACTTCAAGTTAATTGAATTTGCAATTCATTATAAAGTGTTAAACCACTGTGGTTTGTTATTTGATATCTGAAATAAAATGTTGCATCCCCTTAAGGCGATCCCCTGGCTGCCACTTCCCAGGTTGTAAAGTTCTGTGTGGAAACAAAATAATTTACTTTATGGCTTCTCGTCAGAATTCAGGCCTATCTTGAACTGATATGGAGCTATGTCATTTGTATCATGGGTAAGTGTTCTTCAATACTCAACAGAATTGAAAGATGTTTATCACACTGAAACATGGAACATTTGAACAGACTGAAACATTTGAACAGACTGAACAAAACACACAAGACCACCAGACTTGTCAAGTCATGAGTTTACTGGCCCGATGCCAAAATCACTGGCCTTGGGTCTGCAGCCCAGTGTTAAATTCAAGCCCTGGCTGGACTGGTGGGAGTCCAGCCTATTGGCACTTTGTGGAGCAGGATGTGACCTTCCTTCCAGAGTGATATTCCAGACCTGTTCAATGTTTTTAAAATCTTACCTTCTGGAAGGGCAAGACATAAAAGATACCAGACAGATCTTTGCAGTCTTCAATTTGTGATCCAATGTATTGCTTCCGTCTTTCATTCTTAGCTTTCATGATGCAATTTGGAATCAACCTGTCCAGGACAAAAAAATTGCTATTTAGTATAGTATTATTATTAATGCTATTTATCCTTATTATTTATTCTAGGTAGGGTTGTGCATATCTACGTTAAATTTCCCAAATGGTTAAACGCCCAAACCCTAATTTATTCAGCCAAAACAACACAAAATGTACGAGGAACAAAAGTACAAAGTAAGCTAGTTGCAATGATCATAACCCTCGATGTCAGGAGGATTGAGCGAGGGGGCTATAATCAAAACCCTCAATCCCAATACTGCACTGGCTGCTAAACATGCTAAACATGCTAAAGAAGTGCGTCTACTTCCCATCTGATTGTGAAGAGCCTTTCGTTTCATTTATTAATTCTGGTTGTGAAGCCAAGGATTCTCAGAAAAGCAAACTTAATCACTATAGTTCTTTAGTTCTACGATAGTTCTATCAAGGACTAGCAAAGCACAGACTAGAGGGGAGGAGTGTATGGACCTCCGGCACCAGCACGGCAGCAGACAGCACCACATGACATTTCACTTCATTGCCTCGATGAATTTCAAGGACTGTTTTTAAGCTCGAGAAAACAAGATTGTCCAAAATATGTTATCCACATGATTGTTTATTATAACACTTACAAATTCTGTGTGAAAACAAAATAATTTACCTTGGCTTGTCGTCAGAATTCAAGCCTATCTTGACCTGATACGCGCCATTGTCGATGACCACGGTCGTCGCCATTTTGGCTTTAATGGCAGCAGAGGGCGCTCTTTGTCCTAAGCGGCAGCAGCGTAAAAAAGTTTGTAAAAAAATCATTTCTAAACCACGATCAACACATTTTGACTGCGGCTGTCTCGACACACTACTGACGCGAAATCGTTGCACATACGGGAAGGATTTCAATCCTAAAACTTTAAAAGCACGAGTTTCTCAAGGAACACTATAAGTTATAGCTTTAATGATGTGTACGCCAATGAAAAAACTGGATTATGCGACCCGAATTTTACTGAGCCTGAACGGGGAAAGACTGCGTTTCGCAAAGATCCTACTCCGAGTATTTTCGAAACGGCGGACTGCAATTAAAAGGCTTTCAGGTTTTTTTCAGAGCCTGAAATGGGGAAACCTGCATTTCACAAAGATCACAATGTAGTCATTTTCGAACAGCACACTGGAATTAATCGATTCATCATAAAAGTTCCTCCAAATTCAAACTGAAAATCAATTTGTTAAAGGTTTTTCCTACACTTCAGTTATTACCACTGGGTCAAAACAACTTTAAAAAAGAAGAAGAATATTCTGAATGACTCCTAAATAATAATGTGATGGACAGCCGCCAATAATCTCAAAAGCTAATCTCTATTATTTCAACTTCAATCATAATTATCAAAAGCGGCAGTAGGGGGACAGAGGTGTGTTCCGCTCTGGTGACCGCAAACATTTGCCCACTTATTATTATATTTAGGCACACACTCTTAAACCATAACACATTTTGTTATTTCGGTATAAACTACCCATCTGGTACACCCCTTTTAGACTATACTGAAAATGAAACTTCCATCCAGAACCATGATTTCCTCCGTTAACCGCTCCCCGGTACTACGCTTAGTTGATTGTTCAATCGGCCATCTTTCCCTACAGAGTTACAAAAACACCATATCATCATTCCATCGGCTGCAAGAATAATGTTAATGACTTTGTCTGCCGCTACAATCGCTCAAGTCTACGTGTAATTACAGCTTCCCTAACCAACCTGTTATGAATCAAACTTCCTCAAACATGAAAATTTAAAAATAAGGAATTGTCTACAAAGCAACTAATAGTTTGACATTTGAGTCAAAGTGAGGCATTTATTCTTCTCTCTAATCAATAAGATCATGCATTGCCAAACATGACTCAGTTAAACAAACACATGCATGCAAAAATGTCGACTGAACCACTCAAATTTCAGAGGGTTTAAGGCGATAATCAACGATTTAAAAAAAATCCCATACACTGATCATTTTTACTACATGACTAAAACTTCTGACCTACTCGAATCTTTAGTGCTCAGAGTTTTGCATCTTCAATGAGATGTTGGTAAGATAAAGAGCAAAAAGACGAGTCTATTTCAAGAAAGATTTACCGTGAAATAATAACTATAGTATTTTGTGCGAAGAAACGCACTAGTTTACAGTACACAAAAGATCACATCAACACAAGTAACAAAAGTACCAGTAATCACCCTGAGAATATGTCCATTTCCAAGAAAAATTTACATATATTTGAATAATTCATGCAAAGTTGTTTTCAAGGTGTCTGCGAGGAACCCAATGCAACAATATCAAACATGCTTACCAATAAAAGTTTTCTCAAAGAAGTGAGAGATCAGCACTTTGCTTACAATCTCACAAAAGTTGATTGTATGATAGGCTGTGTCCAAGTTGGCAGCTACAGCTACGGCTACCGCTGGCTTGCTGCGCCATCATGCGTTGAAGTAAAGGACGTCCCTAGCAGCATCCTTTGCTACAGTTGTAGGCATAGCAAAGTCCGCCAATTTCAGACATGACCATAGTTATCATTCTTATACAACAAAGAAGAGGATTGAAAGAATTTACTAGTCCTTTGAGTTGACACTGCTCCACTGAGTACCGTCTTCTTCTCTTTAGTGTCAATCGACCCCTTGCATAGGCGCCATTGCTGAGATCAAACGATGGACATGTGCAACTTCTGCAAGCGTACGCGCCACGCACAACTCTCAACCAACGATAGGTCTTCCTTTGACCTCAGTGAGGGAGCTGTTCAAGCTTGTGATGTCATATGCAAGTGGTTTATTAATTTTTACACTTTCAATGAACAGGTTTGTTTTGAAATACCAATGATACAGTTCCCCTTTGAGTGCATTCTAAAAGCCTGGAGGCAAGTCTACTATTTACTTTCGAGGAAAAATATGACAAAATCCTAAAAATGTGGAAGTTGGGAAAATTTCCACCCATTACAAACGGTTATGAAAAAAGAGGAAATATTTGAAATGACTTTTACAGGAAAGTATGAAGGTCAAGTCGGCTCATCAGTCATGCTATTTGTCCTATCAGTATCAATAAGCAATTTGAAAGTTAAATTTGAAAAACAGTGACTTGTCCAGTCACCGTTAACGCTCAATTTGAAATCCTCAGACTAAAAAAAAAATGTTGCTAAATCACATGGTCTTTGTGCAAGCTTGTTTTTGTTTTTTTGCATAGCAACCTCTAGAGCCCAGTTTCATGACTCTGCTTACTGCGGAATTCTGTACTTACCGCCCATAGAACTGTGTGCTTTACAGAGCACCACAAGCGCAGAATCTTGCGGTAAGCAGAGCCATGAAATTGGACCCGGATCAGCAAAGACCGGTATCCTTGTGTCACATATTTCAACTGAAATCAGGTATTTGGTCCATTATGCAAAATCTTGCCCCTAACCATGTGAGAATAATAATAATAATAATACTAACTAGTTCTTATATAGCGCATTTTACAATAACGTACCAATGCGCTTTACATTAGTGCCCTGGTCATTGGGCCAATAACATTCCTTTAATCTTTCTCAGCTCCCTGGGGAGTATACAGCACAAGATGCTGTGGCGATTCAAAGGCTTTTTCAAACACAATATCAACCTCTACCTTTACAGGTACCCATTTATACCCCTGAGTAAAGAGAAGTAGCGATAGTAAAGCATCTTGCTCAAGGACACAATTGTCATAACCGGGATTTGAACCCACTTGAAACTTGAAATCAATGCTCTAAACCGCTTGGCCACGACACCCTGACAAAGCAACACTGCATGTTGTCTGAGGATTTCAAACTGAGCATTCCCTTACGATCGAACAAGGCATTGTACGAGACTAAATCTTACTCACAAATGGCTTCTTTACTGAGGCAGAACTTCAGGGTACAAATATTACTGTTAAATGAAATTTTAAAAAACTATTCTGATTATCACTTTAAATGAGATAAGTTACATTTTCTATCATACATAAATTATGAGGTAATAGTATGAGGTAAAATTTCATTATTATTATTATTTTTTTACATAAATACAGGAGGCACATTTCATGTCAAAGAATTTAACAAATACTGACGGAAAAAATGTGTTTGGATGAAATCAGGATACTAATAAAACAATTGAACTTGGCAAGATGACAAAGTTTGTATTTGTGGAGACTGTTTAACTTTTAATTAGTTTTTTTTAATAAACTTCACAAAAAAATGTATTATTTGATAATGTAGATTATTTGGTGACAACCGTAATTTTCGGACATCAGCCGCCTGGAATATTAGTTGCAGCACCGGAAAATCTCTGCAATTTTTATCAGAGGACAGTGTATGAGCCATCCGTAACAAAAGCCAGACCAGAAAGTGTCGGATGTTCATATCACGCACAGAAGACAGGGTTTGAAACGAGTCCAAGCCCTTCCCTTTGTTGTCCGCTGGTAAATACACTGAAGTCGGAGAACTTTGCCATTTTAATTTGAGTCAAAATAGCCGAAGCTTACTTTACATGTCGGTGTACAAGCCGTGGAGTACATTGCATGCCGGAAAATCAATTCAAAAGCCACAGCTTATGGTCCGAACATTACGGTATCTCTATTCAATTTTTCTGAGACCCACAAAGACAGGTTTACAAGCTATACTGCAGGGCCTAAAAAGAAGCTAAGCATTACAGAATGTTGCTTACCAGAATAAGGTAACCAGCCAAAACACCTTGTCACATAGACAATGTGTAACTGGTATCATGCTTATTTTTGCTTAGCTGAGAACATTTCAGCAATAACACCTGGTTAAGCAGCTCTATCAAACTGGGTCATGGATTATTTTATTTTTTTCGTGGGTTGGGGGGGGGGATGAATAATAATCAAAATTCTTACCTAGACAAGAGGTATATCAATAAATTGATGAATGAAAAATACTATTCCTGATATTTTGCAACATCATAATTTTGTATGTCATATCTAATTTGAATAACCAGCTAGTTGTGAAATTCAGCAATACCGTCAATATGTTTTGCTGTTATCCTGACCAGTATTTGAAAGATAAAACTTTTGATTTTTCAAAACATGAATTCATTTACAGAAATGTTGAGCTTAATTTTAAAAAAATAATAATAATAAAATAATTGTACATATTTCACATAAGTGACATGATTTGAACTATGAAACTTCTGGTCATACGTTGCTATGGTTTCTGTTTACTTCTCCACGAGAAGTAAATGTCAACAGATGGCATTTAAAAAACAAATATCAAATGTGTGATACGGGGAAAGATTCTTCCTCTAGCTATAAGCTTTCAACAAGAACAGGTCACCTCTTTGGTCCAATAAGAAGCAGATGCTTACTATGGGTTTAAAAAATAACAACATATTATCAACAATAATGATACTAATGAAAATAACAATAAATAATAAATATAATAGAAAAATTCTAAAAAAATTACAATAATTACAAAAAAATGAAATACAAAAAAAAAAAAAAATGGGTGTGTCCAAAACAACTCTACACAAACAATAAAATTTAAAAAATATAAAACTGTTAAAATTCTGCTCTTGAACATCAAATATGGACTAGGGTCAATAATACCGCCGGGTACAGAATAAAGAAATGACTTCAAAAGAGAATCTCTCCAATAACTCTTGAAACATGCGGACTGCATGCACAAAAAATGGTTCCTCCAATAAACAAGATCTTAAGTGACTTCAACACTTTGAGCATTGGACCCTGGCACAGTTTGATTCGTCTGGTTAAAACATTGCAACCATAATGAGGCTGGAAGGCGGAAAAGTCTGGTACCACCTTGCATAACAAAAGTCAACTATCATTATTGTTATTGCAGGAAGGGAACATGACTTAAAGGTAGGGTCATAGATTGGTAAATACTCCACAATTGAATGACCATAAAAACTCATTAGGTGAGAAGCACCGCAGCTGTTGATAGTATAAACTAATTTCGAGAAAGGATTTCCTTTCAAGTAATATGGTTTGGATAATTTTCCACCTAAAAACACTTGAATCTGAGAAAGGATTCATGCATGAATCGTTTCTCAGATTTCCGAGGGTTGGTGTCCGCTTGCGAATGCTACAGCCAGAGATGTAGTTGGTACCCACTGTCACCCACTTGAAGTGGATGGATTCAACGTTCTTGTGAAAATACTGTGACAGTTTTGTTGCCACTTTCTCAGCAAGCAGACCTTGTAATCGGCTGAAACCTTCACATTTGACTTTTATTGTACCTTTCTGTATAATTTTGCCAATAAATCAGCAAAACATTGTCAAAAAACCAATCTTTAACCCTACCTGCTTGATAAAGAGCCATACCTTTTTTTCCCGTACAATGCAGCATTTTTTTTTCCTTTATGACAAACCCACCATCTTCTTTGTACATAACATCTCTTTGCATGCTTAAATTTCATTCTTTAAATATGTATGTACAGGTATAAACGCTTAGGCACTGAGTATACGTGTAGTAATGTTTTTTTAATAAACCCAAAATAATGAACAAAACTTTCATTAGAACCTAAGCAAACGTAATGAGGTAGTTTGGAACGGTTATGTACAGGCAAAAATCATCATAAGGTCTTCCCCTCAAAAAAGAAAATATAAACCCCCTCCCCCCAAAAAAAACCAACCACAACATCCTTAAACTAAACAAAACAAAACAAAATTAAAGAAGTAAAATAAATAAAATAAAATAACATAAAATAAATGGCAGTGGGGTATAGTTCACGAGGAATTGATTTTGTGTTTGCATCCAATGAACTCTGGAAATTAAATATAACAAATAAATCTATTTTAAAAAATCAACAAAAGTTAATCTTTTTTGCTGAATATTTAAAATGTAATACTGGTTTGTTTTTTATTAACTAATAAATTTTTCCTGACAAAGGGACGACTGCTATATTTAAAAACAGCCCTCATGATCAGCAGCTTTGATAAAAAGAGCTTTGGAGGTAAGAGAAGAATACTTCTTCTTAACGTGCCCCCATTTCAGGGAGGGAATGCCCCTTTTTCACTGAGGGAGGTTCTCAAAAGTTTGAGCAGTTGGATTGTTCGTATTGGATCAGTCGAGTAATCCAGCGGGCGTACGTGGACCGGTTCCTTGGAACGCCAGAACCTTTCAAACGCTAACGGGCATACTCTCTCGAGTAGGATTGTTCCCGAAGTTCGGCACAATGTCGCGGTACAGCAGAACGTTCTGGCAGTCCATTGGATTACGGGGCAGGTGCCTACGGGTACATTCCTTTGCGCCTAGAACATGCCCAAATTTTGAGACGCCCCCTAAGTTTAAACTCCCTGATGTGCCCCCCAACCTTTGGGCGATTATTCATGCTATAGTTAAGGTTGATGCAAGTGATCAATCTGATGGATGCTCAGACATTCCATCTTTGGGAACCCGTCTAAAAGATCCACCTGAAACCGTGACATTCCGGTGTTGAAGGTGACCCGATTGGCCAAATTCTGACTCTTAGGTATGAAGCAGTTTAGCTCCTCGATGAAATACTTCATCAGTTCTCGGATGAGCACCCCATGCGCGACCACCAAGACATCCGCCGCCATGCCATCCAAATCGATGTCGTCGTCAAAATCATCAGTACCCTGACTTCCCAGGCTACCGTCCGAGTATGATATCTCAATGGCACCCTCGGACAACTCGCCCCCTCCTGCATGCATGGGAGAGTTTGATAGGGTCACGTTGGGGGCGTACTGATTACTGCGAGGCGACTGTTTATGAAAATGAGGACTCTCCCCTCCGCTCTTTGTGTGCTTCTTGGGTTGAATTGCTTGTTCCTCCGATACCAAATCTTCGCCGCTCAGCTCGCAGCTTTTGATCGGCTCAGCGGTTTCACTTGTTACCTCTTCGTCTTCGCCTACGGTGAATTCTACCGACGGACTGTCCTTTTCAAAGGAAGCACTCAACTCTGATTGTGCAATGGAAGATCCTGGATTTGTGTGCACTTTATCTGGTGGGTTGGAGCCATCGTCGGCCTGGCGGGGGTGTTTAGCTGGTATGCATTTTTCTGGAGGGGTAAGAAGTGCATTGCCTTCTAAAAAGTCATCACACAGGTCTTTGAAGAAATCAACAGCTCGTTTCTTAACCTAAGTAAAAAATTTAAAAAAACACACATCAGAATAAAACCCACACTATGCAATCAGACGACTAAAACATGTACACAATATGATGGGAAAAAGCCCAATGCTCTCTTTTCATTGATGTAATATTACAAGATGAAATTAAAATGATTTCTTTTCTGGCGAATTCATTATAAAAACTTTGCAGTACAAACATTGAGATTATGACACCATCATCCATGATCTAGGACAAATATTGTTATCATTATTATTATATCTTTCTGGTAATGAAACCAAACCACCCTCAAAAGCGATTGGCACTGCGAACCCTAACGCCTGAAAATACCTGTGTAGAGAAGATGAAGAAGAAATGTCAGTTTTTAGATGTGGGAGGAAAACCCCACACAGGGAAACCCATGCAATCAGGTAGGGACTGAAAAACCCACCCACATGCCCAGGCTCCTGTCTAGGATTCAGACCGGGGTCACAGAGGTGAAAGGCAGGGGAAGAAACCACTGAGCCAACCTGAATGTCACAGTGCTGCTTGGGTGGAAAGATTGCTTAAATTATTCATAATTCAAATGATTTGCAAAACTATGAAGGGAGCCAAGATACCTGACTGCTACCCTGACAGGAGTGTTGCAAAATAACAAACTTATTGGCAGCGAAGCGAACAGTCTTTTAACTCGAAAACAACTCAACAATATTGTTCAGTTAGCCTTAAAACACCTTTTGTGTGTAACACAGTCTCCTCCCTAACCCATTAGCTCTTACACGCAACTTCAACGAAAGTCCTTAATCACTAAACAGGGCAGGGAAAAGTAACCGGATTAATGCAGTATCTACCCATCATACTATAACTTGCGCCGTGATTATTTAGCCTTCGAGAAAGACTGTGTAAGGGTCTAAACTTCAGGCCGTTAACTACACGTATTAGTTTTTTGTGGTACAAGTTTGGTTTATTTTTAGACCGTATCCTTATCTTTCAAATGATAAACCTCAGGCCATTAACTACATGTATTTTCTGCATTTAATAGTTTTTGTGGTCCAAGTTTGGTTTATTTTTAGAGAATATCCTTATCTTTCAAATGATTAGCACATTTGTTTATTTACTTTTACTAAATTGACGCTTTGAGCTTGTAAATATAATGACATATCAACTAAATAAACAATCTCGTAGCGTATTTGGATCGCACGGAAAGTTGTGCACACAACTTTTTCAACTGTACTTTTGTTTCAAACCGGAACAAAATGTTAACAAAGTGATTGAAAGAAATCGAATCACACCTTTAGAAGTGACCAATAATGTCTATATTAATTGCTTAATAACAATTACATTTCTTTACAGTGTAAATTCCTTTTAATAACGTGTAAAAAAAAAATAATGGCAAAAACATAGTGAAAGTAAGCACAGTCCCCTTTGCTGCATACATTGTTGAGCCTAAAATGCATTGTACATACAATACAGCCCAAACTACATGGAGAAAATAAAGTGCCGCGAATACGACTTCCGACCTATAAGTAGATAACTCCATTCTTTTCAATGGTAACCATACACTATTTTCAGACCATAAAAGTCTTCAAATCCCACCATATCTACAGCTGTTCGAGGTGACCCGCTAGCATGTGTAAAACCTGAGATACAGGTGGTTTGTCATCTCGGGCGATACAGTGACTGAAGCAGCCATGGTATTTGCTCCTTGGAAATAAGTATAAAGAACATTTCATTGAGTATGAGGGTAGACCTACATGTACACATCGTATAAGCTTTAGAGAACTTTCCAGGCTATCTAAATATTTTCCAAGGGCAAACAAATCAGAAATTAGACTAGAGTAGGTAGAATATTATGCAAGGACTGAAGGGTTAACATATATTGGACTAACTTCTTCAATAGTTTCTCCACCCTCCGGCGTGAACTCGATTCTCTTCTTCTGCCTCTTGGCGTGTCCCTGGTACTCTTTGACCGGTATCCCTTCCAATCGCCCATAACCCTGAAAAGGATTATACAGAGAGAGAAAAAAAAGTCTCACAGATAAGACCGTGTCAAATAGTCATAAAAAAGTGGCATCTACAGGCTGGGTCAAATTTTATAGAGCTGCTTAAGCAGAAAATATAGCTTAGAATTTTTTCAGCTGAGTAAACCTTAGCAGGGTACCAGTCACAGATTGTACATGTGTGATAGTACTTTGGCTGGTGACCTTATTTTGGTAAACATCATTTTGCCGTGCTTAGCTACTCTTTGTGCTTAAGCAGCTTTATGTAATTGGGCCCAGATTCGAACAGGAAGAATTTCAGGCTAGTTTTGAAAGCAGCGATGGGAGTGGCAGTTTGGCCGATTTCCGAGGGTAGAGCGTTGCACAGTTTTTGGTGCTGCAGCTGAGAAAGCTATAGCCCTGTTCGCACTGGACTTATTTTGGGTAAACTAACCGAGCAAATGGGTAACTTAACCATTTTAAGTCCAATGCGAACAGCCCAGGAAGTTTCCCTCCCAGGTAACTTACCCGACCTGAATGGGTAGTTTAACCGACGCACGTCTGCCCGGTTAAATTGACCAGGTCAGTTTAACCGAGTCGAAAAGTCCAGTGCGAACGCGATCTGGGTAAAAGCCGTCCCGGTAAAAAGCCACATCCGGTCCCCCGACCCGCCACGCCACACGTAGTGTACACGTATTATGTAAGTATTTACACGTCCCACGCACATGTAATTTACACGGACGGAAGTTCGGTTGCACTCTCGCTGTCATGCATCCCTGTCAAAGGTCATGGCAATAGCGCCCTCTTGTGTCTGTCCTAAGTTAGTCGGTTAGTTTTACCGGTCGTGTCGGTTAGTTTACCCACGTCAATAATCCAAGTGCGGACGCTGGTAAGTTTCACCTATTGGAATGTTAACCACGGTCTCGGTAAAACATTAATCCAATGCGAACACGGCTTATGTCACCAACTAATGTGGATAGTTTATCCTCATGATGAGAAGAAACTTATCTGATGATATGCGGTCATGAGAGTTGGTTTGTTTAGATGGAGGAGACCAGACTACTAATGGTGACCAGTTATAAATGAACTTTCCAGAATATGAGAAGTAGTTTAAAACGAGTCCACTGATGTATTGGGACCAATGAAACCATTTTAGCGTCAGGACGATGTGTTGAATTTCTGGGTTTGAGTTCACGCACAAAGGTCCCAATTTAAAAGCTTTGGCTATGGCTTCATCATTACACTACTACCTAAGCCATCAGCCACAGCCACATAATCTCAACTCCGATGTAGTGCCTTTATAAATAAACAACCAAGTGTGAATGCAACTGCAATTTGAACAAAAAAACGTAAAAGAAACAAAGCAAAACAAACAGTGAACCACAGACAATGGAGAAGTCCTTACCCTTTCTCTTAACCTGGGATCTGTGATGACCTTTGGCCTTTCAACTGTTCCGAGGTCAACAACAGCTTGAGCAGTCTGGAAGAGAAAATACCCATAGGGTTAACCGTTTTATAGTTTCTACTGCTAAAATCACCAATCTTGGCAGACATAACATGCCATTTGGTTTGTTGATCAAAGCAAACTAAACAAGTCAAAACTTTATTGAGCTTCTCTAAGCCCAATTTCGTAGAACTACTCCAGCATTTAATTCACACAGCTGTTTAAGCCAATTTTAAAGAGCATCTTAAGCCCTATTTCATAGAGCTGCTTAAGCCCAATTTGAAAGAGCTTCTCACAGAGGGGTTGTTGTCGTGATCATAGCAGGCCTGTGACTGTACATGGATTTATGAAATCTAATCCAGTTACTGCAAGCGTGTGCGCCTTGGCTGTCACATCCCAACATAATGATGACAGCGCACTTTGTGACGGGCTGACCTGTCTGCAAATTGGGTTAGAGATCATAATTCGGTGTACAGCAACAAGCCTGCTTTAACATGATGACAGTCTCCCTGTAAGACTTATTTCATAGCCCTGCTTAAATCCCAATTTCATAGTGCTTCCCAATTTTAAGGAGCTCCTCAATTAAGCCCAATTCCATAGAGCTGCTTTAAAAGTAGATAACACTGCTTAGCACACTTCTGCTTGAGAAACATTAGCAGAGAGCCAGTTACATACAGTACGCATAACATGGTATATTGGCTGGTATCCTTTTTTCCGGTAAGCAAAACTTCCTTCTTCCACACCCGACTTATCCTGAACATCTTTTTATTAGAAACGCTTAAGATACAGATCATTACACAGTGTGGGATTTGCATATTTACCTCTGCAGCTCTTTGCAGATCACTGGCGTAGATTTTTGAAAATCGATGATGCTGCAATGCTTTGCCTAGCAAACAGACCTGTTTCCTCCCCTCCTCAGATAATGGTACGTCCATTTGACCTTTGGAAGTGCAAGGTGTTAAGAAAATTTTACATTATAAGGAAAGAACCAAAGTCACTTTTGACACATGCTGAGTTTAATTGAGTACATGTACATGTAACTGTTTCTACAAAATCTTTGTCTGATTTCCTTTCTACACTGATAATAATTGGCATACCACCCCAGAGGGACTGGACTCATTTACCCTTGCAGCCGTAGGCCCTTTTCGAAAACCACGACTTTGGCTTGCGCTCTGCTAGTTATTTAGAGAACATGCGCTTTCCTTACAGGGCTTCAATCACGTGGACAGGGCCCAAGCCGGAGCCCACAAGCCAAAGCCCAAGTCAGGCCCAAGCTGAAGCCAATGGTGTCGAAAAGAGGCTCACTTTGGTTCTGTTTAGGTAAATGGGGAAAAGCAAGATGGCTGCACCTTGAATGCTGGGTATTGGGTAAACCATGTGGGTAATCACTGTCAAGTACAGAATTATCTGTGATGGTGGTTTTTCTCTACTTTTCCTGCCTCTACCATTGTCTCCAGAAGATGAGGAGAGCTTGGCAGACTGTAGAGAAATCCCACACAGTTCTTATAACTTTAAAACCACATCCCATTAGTCAAAAGTGAAATTATCCTTATGGTTTGTGTGGAACAAAAACATGTTTCACATTGCTTGAAACTTGTTATAATAAAGAAAAACGGTTATTCTGTAATGATACTTCTTTATACAGTGTCTCATTAAGAACATCTATAGAACAAATTGATGGAACAAAAAGTATATTCATATTTGTTTTGTTATTTATTCATTTTGTCAGTCGCACCACGAACCGACAAATTGTGCCCAACAGCCAACATTCAGCGTTTAAAGAAAATCCCAATTGAACTTGAACTATTTTTCAAACTGCTGTTTCAGAGACTTTTGCCTTTTTTGGGTTTTTGACAAAAATAAAGCCGACTTCTTTATTTGTAGAGAACTCTCAAAGTATTTTAAATCATGCAACTGCTTTCATGAATTATTAATTCCTAAACACATATGTCACTTCAGGATAAGGAAAAACCAGACGTGCACGTAGAGCTCTGTGTACAAACCAATGCATATTGAGATACAAGTTGCTTCACGAAAAAAGTATTTAAGTTAAATAGGTCAACAGATACTTAACTTCGTGAAAAGGTAGACAGGGCATGTTTGGCACCGGGCCAATGCTGTTTATTTTGATGGATAAAGTGGCATATTCGTGATTCGCCACTTCGTGGAAAAGCAAAATAGCAAATCTAGTGATACATGTACATCAGTCATGCTAACTAGTGTAATTATGAAACTATGTTGTGTCAGGCACTGAAATTGTTAAACAGTAATGAGTATATAATTTGTACAAAAACTGATTTGCCAAATGTTGAGGATTTTTTTTTGACCGATACAACGGTTTATGATGCGACTGAAGATTTCTTTAAACTAATATCGAAATACAAGATCAGCAAATACTAAATGTAATCTCTAAATTATGTTCCTGTTGTTCATTACGGTATCTGTAAAACAAACACGACATCATAATCTTTGATAATTTTGTTGATGATAAGCAAAATAAAAATGTCTTTCACAAACGTTTCGCTTACCTTGTATGATACCATCTTGGTTGTATATTGTCTGGCCGCTGGAATTAAAAAAACAAACAAAGGCAAAATTTAGAACGAATCCAGACAGAAGGGTTATGAGACACCAAAAACTTTCACCACACACATTTCTCAAGTTTTCCGCCTTCTGATAAACTCATTCACCTGGAACCTTCTCGAATTTTGTAATAATAATAAAAATAATAATAACTAGTTCTTATATACAGGTAGCGCATTTCACAATAACGTCTCAATGCGCTTTACATTAGTGCCCTGGTCATTGGGCCAATAACATTCCTATAATCTTTCTCAGCTCCCTAGGGAGTATACAGCCCGGGCTGCCGTGGCGCTCCGAAGGCTTTTTCAAACACAATATCAACCTCTACCCTCGCAGTTACCCATTTATACCCCTGGGTGAAGAGAAGCAATTATAGTAAAGTATCTTGCTCAAGGACACAAGTGTCATGACCGGGAATCGAACCCACACCCTGATGACTTAACCATCGAAACTTGAATTCGATGCTCTAAACCACTCGGCCACATGACACCCCATTGTAGACTGTTGATGCTTAATGTTCCTTTCGTTGCTTCAGATGAGGAATATGTTGCTAAGAGAAACTCATGCGGATTTGGATACTCTTAAAGTGCCACCACTACCAAATAAATGATAATCTATCAGACCAACACAGCCATCCTTATCATTAACTCAGCAAGGAAGTAAACAAATAAAATTGATTAAACAATAGACAGCATTCTCCCTTAACAGTGGTCCGCTGACCAAATGCCAGTTAAAACACCCAAGGACCAGTCAAAATTCACTCCTAAGTGGTCGGACTGGCTAGTTCAGTTTGAAAAGTATTCCTATTTCATTTGATATGGACCAGTGAAATAGGTGATGGACAGTGAAATGCCAAGTTAACTGGTCCTGCTGGCCAGTCACTAAAAAAAAGTTGAGGGCAAACCCTGATAGACCCCTTGAATATGATGTCAGGAGGGGCTCAAACAGCGCCCTCACTGTAGTCAAAGACTTGAGTTGTGCACGGCGCGTACACACATGTCCGTTACCATTATTGATGTCTGGAAGGGGTCTTAATACCAGTGTAACACGCAGTACTTGAACTGGTGCCGCACTTGATTGTGTGTTGAATCCTTTTTCAACATCTATTTTCGAGAGCCCTTGCTACAGAGACAGTACACCCTATAAAAATAGGTCCTGCAAAGCAACGTACATGTAGTTTGGTGTGCAAATGATGAATGTTTATGAGTACAATGGTGAGAATAATTTTATGAACTGAAAGACTGAAAGATGGAATATGCAAAAAAAAGTTAATGGCCTGAGGTTTCGACGACCCTAGCAGAGTCTTTCTCAAAGGCTAAATGACATCACAACACACAAAACAGGTATACGAGTGTAACAGAATTAGCAAAGTGTAAAGATGAAAAGAGAAAAGGGCAGAAATCAGAAAAAAAGACTGGGAAAAATGGAATAAAAATTCCGTCTTTCAAAATATGAAAATTTCCATACCACGAATGCAAAACACTCATTATTAACCTAAGTAGATATTTGTCATTTGAAAACAATTAAGAAACTGTACAAGACTTTACTCAGGCATCCACGACAGGACAGTTTTGTACTGCTGTGTATAATGCATGACAAGGCTAGCCAGCAATATGTAGATCAAAATGATGGTGATTGGAAACAAAATCCACCGTTTATGACCGAGGCCATGTAATGGTTTGACCAATGAATGCCGCTTGACCTACAATCCTCCAATCAAATGACAAGGATCTACTTGGGTGAAGTTTACCTTTTTTCTTGTTGTTTTAATTTTGAGCTTTTACCTCCACAATACTTTTTTGAAAAACTTTCTCAGAAGTATCAGAATCTACCCACAACCTGTTGAAACTGGGAGACATTTAGCATGCATGTCTTAATTTGGCCATGATTAGACTAAGCCGTAACAAGTCAACGTTCTAGATTCAGTGAATTTGGGAGGATTTCTGTGGGTGGTTATAATTGAAAGGATGAACTTTTATTAGAGAAATTAAGACTTCTGCTCAGCGCCTAGCGTGGGAATGGTAAAGTGCTTTGAACCCAGTGATAGCCTCTTCCCCCTCTCTCATCTGATCCTGAGTCCTTGATTAAACCACGCATGCATTCCTCATCAACCCCCTGTAAACCCCTTGAGACAAGACTAGCCAGGGCCGGGTGCCCTTGAGTGTCTAGTGGCCTTATTTCATTCATCATTTTCTCCTCCTACTTATCTAATATTTATAGAATGTCTGGCTAATTTGCCAAGTCACACTCTTAATTTGGTTCCCCCTAATATGGACCTAATTAAAACTGGCACGCACTTGTGCAAGTCACTTTAAATGCACTAGTCCCCCCTCCCCCTCCCAACAAAATGTTTCTCAACGTGTGCAGGGGTGTATCTACAAACGGATTTTTCCTGAATGTGAATATACATGTATATTACCCACAAAAAATTGCTCAATTCCATTAATTATGGACAAGGTATAGACTTCGAACAACAAGTACTAGACTACCGATTCGTCTAGCCACTGCCTCTTATAAGTCATGCATGTCTGTCAAGCATCACTGCATCGCTCATAGAATGTTTATGATACCGGTCTTAATAACCCATTCTAAATCCGCCTCAATTATAAGAGTGAATGCTCTATATCATGACGCCATGATAATATCATGAGCATTTTTTAAGACAGGCGGTAATGCTAGACAGTCTAACGGCGGCGGCGAGGCAAATCAGCCGACTAAACAATAAATTTCAGAGTTGCGATCGGAGTAGACAATCCAACCAATAATTATAAAAACAGTAGTATAAAAAAATCAATATTCATCACACGAACAAACCGTCTACATCCAAAACTGTGGTAAAAACAGAAATATTAGAAAACAGCTGCCGCACAACTCATTTAAAGTGTGCATTAGCGTGGCTACCCCTTGAAACTGAGGACTTTTAACTAAAGGGATCCCGGTGTTTTTACAGAGCGAGGACGTCTTTTACAGTAGTTTCACTTTCGTGTATAAAAACTGATGGGGACGTCCCGAAAAAAGTCCTAGAATTACCGGGTCCACAACCATGTCTACATGTACGTGTTCCCAGTTCAAAAACAACAAGTGGTTTGAGGAAATATGGAAGATAAATACTTGTGAGATCATGTAACCTTTGTTTAAAAAGAGAGTGACTTTGTACATTCCAGGACCTTTCTGGCAGGCAAGATGCTGCACTGGTTATATGGAAAGGTTTACATTTTGTGTCATATTTCAAACATAAATTCAAGAGTTATAGAGGTGGCAAGTTTTGAGATGTGCCCCCTCGCTTCAAAGCAAAAGTTGATAAAATCAGACAGTGCAACAACCTCCATCAAGGTTTAATGTTTTCTTCCATTGAGCTGTACTTTACAAATTGCATCTGCAGGAAGTCCAGGCTCTGTGGCTCTTTTGCAAACATGTGATGTCACAGGTCACATGGTCTATACCTCCCTTGATAGATCTTACAAAAGTATTCTCCTATTTTCACTGTGTGGAATTGAAAGAAGGCAATGGTTCACAACACACATTGTCAGCCAACGCCTGGGGAAAATGGTGCCCAACCTCCTTAAAATTTCAAAAAACAGAGTGGCCAAACCGTTGACTAGGAAGGAACAGGGTCCACATAAGAGAAGATACCCAGGTATTCCTCAAGCTTCAGCATCACTATGGTTCAAAAATCCACAGAGATTTTCCGTGATAGATTTACATTGATGTAATTCACTCCAACGTGTGAACTTGAACTGAAGGTCTCCTTAAGCAGGGTGATGATGTAAAGTAATACATGGGTTTTTTTAAAAATTCAAATGCATCGGTAGTCAAAACAATTTATGGGGAGGGGCTGGTGGACAGAGCAGGAATGGGCCTGGGGAAGCTAAAATTAGGAGTACTTTTCCTGTTTTCTAATTCCTAGGAGGCACACACCCTATGTCGCACTTTTCCCCCCCTCCCCCTCGTTCCGAATGAATTCAAGTGAAATTTGAAAACAAAATCAGTGGGGGGTCGTCACTTGGCACAGGATGGCCAATCGCCTGTCTGACCTTCTCCCAGCTTTAGGTAGGGCATCAGACCTTCACTTGTCTGCGAACTTGACCCCATTTAGCCTGAAAGGTGACCTTCGAAGCCCCCACCTGAATGGGTGTGGCTTAAGATACGCAGTCGAGCTTAAAGTACTCATGCCTTGTACAGTCTCGACAGCCCAACTGCAGTATACCAACACAATCACTACTGCAAACATGCTGAATAAGCCATTTGTGAGTAAGATTTTGAACACTGTTTAGTGCAATGACTTGATTAAGTTAACACTTAAATTGGATTCTCCAGACCATGGAGGTAGAAATACATAGACTGAAGACAGTGTTACCACATCACATTGGTTTGGGGCAAGCTTTTGTAATGTACATGTATAGCAACCTCCAGATGAACAAACCCTGGTATCATTGTTCCATACACATTCACACAGAATTGTGGCATGGTATTATCAGAAGAGAGGGGACAGTAGAACAAAGGAACACAGGAACACAAAAGGAACAATGCTGTCCTCATATTGGAATCCTCTGTGTATTTTAATGTCCTCACTTTGTTCATGCGCTTTGTCTATGGAGAGTGTTAAGTTAGAGGAACAAAGGAAAGTCCTCACATAGACAGCAACAAATTGATGTATCTATGGGTGATTCGCTTTCTCTATTACGCAACTACAAAAAAGCTTGCCCCCAAACCATGTGGCATAACTGTAAGTACCACCCAAACAAATCACTCCATTTCAGGCTTGTTACTCCTTCTGAGCGAAGGCATGGCACTATTTCTTTAGTAAAGAGCTTTCAATTTGTGTTCAAGCAAACATTTTAAGGGAAACCAAGAATCCCAACCCAACCCCTAAGGGTTCAAAGCAATTAATGTTTTACAAAATAACATTTTCAGAATTGCCAGAAACAAAAATAATAATCTCTGTAACATGCACGTCAACTCTGTAAAACCTGGTGATATTTGGGAGCTGGACTTCCTCTTTAAATAGTTTGTATTTCATTTCTACAGTACATGTACATGTAAGTAGTACTTCCCATTTATGTCAATGTTTACCAACAGTCTACCGCCAGTCAATAAGCCTCATAGCCTCAGGCAGTCTGGGCCTCAAGCCCCTCTGGCAGTCTGCCAATAAAAACGAATTCCTATAACCGGCACTGGACTATCGGTCACGACGACAAGATAAAAATAACCCTCGGCTCAATGAAGCAACAAACTCCTTCATGTACATGTGTGACGCAATGTCGAAACATAGAGGCATAGTCAACAATGAACATATTGCAGCCAGCCACAGCGGGGCACCTCTATTTACCAATGCATTAAAATGTCACAGTATTAATTACGTGTTTGTAATAAAGACTGGATCTTCAGGGAGAACCAGAAGGCACTGACCTTCAGTGGTTTCCCCAGAGGCTGATCTTGAGGGACTAAACACATTTGACCTTGACCATGGAAAGTACAGGCAGCTGTTATCACTTGGCTGCAGCTGTGTATTTTTATTTTTTATATATTTTTTTGGGGTGGCAGACTAGACAGAAGGGGGAGCTGTTATCATGTGTTAACATAAGACAATCTACACATGAGCCGATTCACAAGTAATGTCAACATGACGTTTTATACTGGAAAATGTTGTTGCATACCGTTATTGGACTATCAGCTCTCTATACTGGATTACTGGGCTCGAATTTTACACTGGAATGCCGGCTCGACGCCGCTGATCCTAGCATCGACCAGTAAAATTAAAGACCACACAAGTCCAGTGGGCAGCGGTCTTGTGTTTTTCACTCTAATCACAACACCTCATTGTGTAATATCTTGAACAGAAACAAATTATGTTCAAATGTTGACTTTAAGTCAAATACACTTTTCAATTCTATTGAATACTGAAACATACTTAATAACCATAAAAGACAAATGTGATTAATCTTCACTTACATGTCATCAAGCATGCTCAAAAAAATTCAGTCAAATGCATTTTAAACTGCGGTAGTAAAACTTGTTTTCTCATTTTGATTCTGGTCTCGTAAAAATACTTCTAGTCCAGTAAACATTTTGAGATACAAGCCCTTTGGCCTTGTGAATTTGTTCCCCTGCTAATGTATACAAAACAAAGTAAATTTTATTTTAATGGCCATAAAAACTTTAACTTGGTAAGGAGCACTGCATTTGCTGACAATGTATAACATTTTGAGAACTCATTTCCTTCAAAGGAATGTGGTTTCAGAGAAAGGGATTCAATAAAATTTCAATATGAGAAACATTTTTGCATGAACGGTTTCTCACAATATGTATTCCATTTACAAATTATTCTTCCTGTGTAGAAATGTTTCAAAAACACTACCACCTTTTGAAATGAAACTTTCACAGGTTAGTTTTACTGTGTTTATTCACATTTATATGATTAAAACAATCCAACGGTTCTAGAAACAAAAAGTATACATTATAAGCCCCTTTCACACGAGAGCAATTTAGCAAGGGTCCCTCGCTAAATTGTAGCATGGTTATAACATTTTACAAAATGTACCTCATGTGAAAGGACATCAATTTTTGTACTGTCCAGGGTCCCTTGTAAAATCTTGTCAAACATTGCTACATTTTGATGGAGGTCCGGACCTACGACAAAATCTGTACTATGACGACGTGTGTATACAGTACATGTACATGTACGTGTAAATAGTGCGCTGCGTTTAAGACGAGGTTCGGATAATACGAGGAAAACGGGCCAGTCCGGCGGACCTCGTATTAACGAGAGTCGACTGTACATGTAATGGCCTCATGTTTTTACCCCAGCAGAGTCTTTTTTTATGGCCCAAAACATGAAAGTTATAACTTAACACTATTGGGATATTTTCCCGCTTTTGGAGCAAAAGTAAAACAAAGTCTCGTTCAACTTGAGAGGTCTGGGTCCAATTTCATAGAGCTACTTTAGCACAAAAATGTACTGAGTGCAACAAAGTTATGCTTACCAAGATACGGTTACCAGCCAAAATACCAAGTCACATGCACCCTGTGTGACTTGGTATCCTGCTTATTTTTGCTATGAAGCAGGAAATTGTAATTTGTGAAGCAATATTTACTGCTTCAACAGCTTTATGAAATTGGGCCCTGTTGAAAAACAACAGATTGTATGCAAATCTGTAAAATTAAAAGGTATGATTCCTGATTGTTTTTTGCCGAAGAGATCATTCCCACCCTCTTGTTTTCAAATAAATGTTCTCATTTCAAATGAGCAAAAAGGTGCAAATTGAAAAAGCTGTATTTTCCCTCGTGTGACATCATTTCAGATGAAAGTATTTTTCAGGACAGTTTTGCAGTATCGGTTTATAAAACGTAAACTTTCACATTTATACAATCATTGTCAACTGCATTATGCACCGTTTCCATTCATTTTCTGGCATGTCCCAGCCCAACGGTCAAGCACACCGGACTCAACCTCTGGTGTTACTGAACAGCAGAGTGTGGGTTGGTGTTCCGGTCATGGCACTTGTGTCCTTGAGCAAGATACTTTACCATAAACTGCTTTGTGTCCTTCAGTAGGTCCATTGTACTAGGATTGGTAGTGCATGTAAAAGAACCCAGAACACTTATCATGAAAGAGTAAGGGTTAACCCTGGTGTTTCTGGTTCACATAGCAAGCACCCTTGTTTACAGGTTTTCTCAGGCTTGTGAGCTACAGTGATTAAGTTCATTTACGAGCCATCCTTGGTTGTATTACCAAAAATATTTAGTAAAAATATAAATAAATACTCATAACAAAGTAATATTTCAATGAGTTCAACGAATCAAGCAATATAAAAAAACCATTAAATTGCAAGGTTGCCTTCTGGTGATACAGTGTAACAAACTTTTCCCAATTGTTCCAATATGTCTATATAAAAAAAATACAGAAAACATAACAAAATCATTCGGCTCCCAAGGTTCAGGCTTCATACCATTGTGATCGTAGGCTGTGTTCTCATACTGGCCTTTGTTGGCCGTTTCTATGGCTAGCTCATTGGAAAGTTGCAACAGCAGCCAACAGCCACAGCTAATAAGTCACTCAAATCGGAAAAACGTAAAAAATACACAACTTAACAACAAATGTTGCTGTAAAGCTCAGCCAGAGAGCTCCCGACCGGGAGCTGACATTGTGGTTACTGCGGTTTACCTAAGGTTAATCCCAGGTGTCAGAAAGATGGAAAGGTCTACGCTTCCATTGACTCTGGACTATTAAATGTGACACGTAAACATCCCTCGTCGAGCCACCTGGCACGTTTGCAGGCCACAAGTCGAGACTGACAAAGAGAGGTTCAGACCGCAAGATACCTTGGGGGGGGGGTATTAATGTATATCTCAAGCAAGTCTTCATTCGGTTGAAATCTTCAATAAACAATGTTTGGCAACCCTAATCTAGTTTAGGTTTATGTGGCTTAAGATTCAATTACTGGTGGTTGGCTTAAAGATGCTATGTTCGATTTTGGGTCAAAAATTAGATTAATATTTTTTAAATAGCTATTTTGTTATTGATTCCAGAAAGTTATAGGCCTAAGCGTTCATTTTTAAAGGTACTGCATGAAAAATATCTGCCAATGATAGGTGGTGGTTAATTCAAAACTATAATGAATTATTCTCAGGACCCGAGCGTTATCTCACTGTACAAACAATTTTTGTATGTTTAAATTCCCTTTTGAAACAGCACCATCTGTCAAAATTTGTTTGGAGAAGAACAAACTCATTAAAAAATTATCTTGTCAGCAAAAATTGGGCAACTTTAAAGTCACTGTAGGTGAATTCTGGCCGTGTGGAACTACCGTTTGCACATACTGACCCAATGCACAATGCACAGTGCACTTAGACACGCCTATCTTGTCAAGGTAAATACTAGCCAGGATTTAGTACTAAAGAGGTGTCCAAATTTGCTGGGTGTCCAAATTGTTCACTTACAACACATTTACATGAAAAAAAAGGGGAAAAAAGTGTCCAAATTTAAAACAGTGTGTCCTAAAGACCCCCAGACTCCCTCTGGCTAACCCTATGTATCCTGTCCCCCGTTTGGGAGTGAAGAAATTGACCCCCCCCCCCCAACAACAACAAAAAAAGTAGTGGGAGTTGGTACAGTAGACGGGTACTTTGCAGAGGTGCGTTCCATGTCTGCAAGGGGTCAATGACAGTGCCTGCTGTGGCTGATGAACTGAGCAAGGTGGTAAACAATTTAATTGATGATTGAAGCAAAATTTACAAAGTCTGCACTCACAAGAAATTACATTACAATCACACAAAATGCAAACGATTCCATCTACACAATCAAAACTCTGTCTTTCTTGATACTGAAACATAGAGGTCAAGAAATAAGCTCATAAATTACACAAAATGACATTTTTTTATCGAGTGTTTCCTCTATGCGTGACTGAGGAATGACTTTATCTTTCAGGGAACTTGCATTCATGTTGAGACTGTCATACTGTTTACATAGACATGAGGGTTTGCACTATGTGCACAAAAGTAGACAATTTTTTTGTATTGTACATTCAACTTTGATAGATTCTATAATTCACAGACAAGAATCAATGTTATACAATGCATCATGCAAATAGCTGTACAACCGCTGATGCTGTACAAATTGCAAAGTTTTACAGAGGTTTGTACGGAACCAGGGATGCAGGCCTGATGCTTTGTTCTTGAAAGGGCAAGGCGCCGAGGCGAATTCTCCTTTGTAAAAGGGCACCTCGATGAGAAAATTGTAACATTCTATTGGAAGGTTTCATGGGGCATCAAGGCAATGACCAAGGACATGGACTGCCTCCGTGAAGCATCAGGTCTGATGTATGTACCCAAACAGCATCAAAACATAGGAAGAGTTTTAGCACTCCAGTCAGTCTGGCAGCTTAGTAGCGATAGGTAACATAAAAAGCAACATGTCACAAGCAGATTTATAAAGAAAGTTTTGAACTGATTTTTTCATGATTTGCTTTGTAGCATAGCAAAATGATGCACAAAATGTATGATCAGTTGAAAGTATAAAAAAAAAAACATTTGTTACTCAATATTACTTAGCGTTCAGTTTGCACTAAACCATGTTCTGCTTAAATATTTCGCTAAGCAAAATGTGCTGAATGAAAATTGTTCCCAGGGATTTTGTTTTCTTTTTTTCACATTCTTTATTCCATAGAGCAAGGTCTGTTCCTTGCTCTATGTTTATTCTAACAGTAACACTCAGTGTTTCATTATTGAAAAGTTGTTTTTCAAAAGATAAAACATTTTTCTTTAAAACACTTTCCTTTTTATTCAATCCCACTTTAGAACTCCATCCCAGCCACAGTACATGCTGTAAACCCAGTCTTGATGCATTTAGGACTGGCTCACCATAGCGTGACCATGGCCAGACACCACTGTAAATATTTTCACTGCAAATTTGTTCACTGTAGATGTTTTCACTGTACATTCGTTGCAATGTATGCTTCAAGGAAGTCTGCACTGGTCCACACATCTGCACACCATAAAGCAAATTGATATCCACTTGGTTGGATGCAGTGTCATTTATCAACAAAGAAGAGCTAGAAGGAGCATGCAGGGAACTATTTCCTTGCGGCAATTTTGCTCAGCAAAATATTTAGACTGAACATAATTTGTGCACACTGAACACTAATATAATATTGAATAGCATTTACATGGTGATTTTTGTGAAAATAGTTCTTAAAAGGCCCCCAAATCAATGGTGCTTATTTTGTTTGCCGCAATCAAAAAAAATTTTTGTTCACTTCAATGTGACCATCTCATTTTCTGTCTTCACCAAAAATTAAATATTCTTCCATTTTCACAGGCTAATCCACTGTGAGTTTAAAATAAAAATTAAAAACTAGAAGGATATAAATTATATTAATTATATTATAACTTGAGACAGCCCGATAATAAATATGGCCCTACAAATAATTTTGGCTCAGTTTTAGACAAATTGCAGCCATTTATTTTAATTTCTAACAACACTAAGGCAAAACAAAACCAAAACAATTGTTATGTTCAATGTTGGCGTAACCCGACTGACCCTAAAAATAAGGCTGACCATGGGAATTTTTTTGTTCAGGGAAGAAAAATAATAATTAAAAATAAAATCTACAGAATTTAGTTTTTAATTCTGCTTGAAACCATTTCTGACCGTTTCTCATCAATTGTACGACGAGTGCACATTGTTTTTGCACACTAAACATGCAGAAAATTGCACAGGCTAAAACAATGTCATTAAAACATGTCATTTTCGTTGCTTGTATGGATTTTAAAAATAAAATAAAAATAACAAATAACAAAACCTACCTACCTACCCTATTTTTTCTGGCCCGTAACACCATTATTAACATTAAACAAATTTTTTTGTAGGCCTAAACAGTAACAGCCTAGTATAAATGGCTGCACATTGTTCTTGAATTATGTCAGTGCTGCTAAGAAATTCCCACGCAAGTTAATGTACAACACATGCATGACATACTGCTCAGTAATTGGAGGAGTACGAGCATGCAGTTGCACCTTAACCCAGCCGAAGATTGAGCCTCTTCACCCCCCACCCAAAAAGCACTTCTCTCCGCATAGAAATAGGATAGGCCGCAGTCAAGCGGCACGAGGGCAGGGTTCATGCTAACGTTAATTAATCAACTTACTGTCTCACGAGAGTTAATATAAATCGTGCCATCTCTGTGATGAGCCTTCTCCTCTTGAATGCATAGAGTGAAATGTCAAAGTCCTGCAAAGTACTTCGGTTTTCACTAGTTTTTTGACCGGCTATTTTTGGGTGCATGGACACTTTTTCAACGTGCCTTGCAAGCCAACGTCAGGTAACCCGCACTCGCTGCTAAATTGTCCCCGCCGGTGATCACGTCTGAATAATCTGTTTGAGTCGAGGTGCCAGACTGATTACGGCAGAATTCATTTTGACCTTGTGACCTGTCTGGGCGATACGTCTGGGTCGTTAGACCGTGAGACCGCAGACCACTGATTCCCTCAACGCTGCAGACGAACTAATTGACTGATAACACTCGCCGAGGCATAATCACTACAAATTATGCCAAAGTTTCAATGATGGAAATGCTTACGGTATAATGATTACGACTTAACAAGGAAGGCCTTTTTAACAAAATGGCTGAGGCCGGATTAGGTAGGAAACACAAATTGACGGTCCGGCTGGCTGGGGGATGGTGTGGGTGAGGCGGGGGTGGGGTGCTTAGGGGGATGGGGGGGGGTATACGCTAGGGGCACTGCTGGCAATCAATTATAGATTCCATTTGCAATTTTTTAAAACTAAATTTTGATCTTCTTAATGGCGGGTTCACGGGGGGGGGGGCACTAACATCAATTGGGGGCACGTGCCCCCCCCCCCGTGTTCCCCCTTAGTTACGCCACTGCCCTCTCGTAACTATCTCGCGAAGACTGCTGCTCCGCGCGAAACTCTCACTATCTTGAGAGCAATAGTCTCGCGCGAAGCAGCAGTCTCGTGAGATAGTTGCGAGAACGCTTTTATGCTATCACCGCGACAGACATTTTTAACGACTTCTCTACAAGTCTAATAACACTGTGGCGGCAATTTTAACACCCTTTTAAAAACCCCGCTCTTTAAATAAGAGGTTTTTATTGGATGAGAGTAAACTGAAATCTTTCGAAATGTCCTACTTTGCGAGCCGTATAAATCACTGCAATCTGGCGTCTGTAAAGAACGTGATGACCAGTTCGTGATCTTCAATCAGTTCAGTAACTAGGTAACCCCCACACTGTGTAGCCGTTCGTGCTTATTGTCGTCCCAATAATTGTATGGGGTCATGACGCCGATTTCACAAAGAGCTAAGATTGATCTTGTATTCTTACTCTTTATCGATACAGTACAAATTACTACGGCAACATTGACAACCCATATTTAAAATGAATCATAGTCCTTGTGGAATCGAGCCCTATTGTCTTTTATTGAGATAAAATCCATCATCGATTGCCCGATATGGGCTAGAGAGTTATCCCTCCAATGTTCCTATACTCACACTACATGTACATGTATTTTCCTCTTGTACAGAAGTACTCCCCCGTAAAATCATCTTAAGAAATGGTGAGGTTCCAAGCACACAATTAAGACACAATGATTGGGGGGGGGGGGGGGGGGTACACCATGCCCCATATCGAGCGCTAATGGAAAACAAGAAAGTTTCTTCTTTAGTAATTTTAATGAATGAGGGCGCTATTTCTAGTTTACGGTGCGGGCAACAACTTATCTGGCACCTAGACTCCACTCCACGAGAATAAACGCAACTGCTGTATTTAGATAACATCGATTTGAGTTCTGCGCAAATGAGTTTTCTCCCACCAAACAAGGTTTTAAAGTCCCCAAAATTATTTGGAATTTCATTTATTTTCATATTAAACAATGGCAGAAAATCTCAGATTCCCAAGTCATGGTGTATGCGCTCCTGATGAAGATCCTTTCGACTCTATAGTTATGGCGGAAGAAAGGTAAATAAGTGTGAAATCTCATAATTTTATAAACGTTAACGATTGCTGCAAGTGCAAAACTGCAAGTGCAAATCAATGCTGTGTACTGATATTCTTATATTTTTCAATCTTATCAGACATATAAGAACTGTGGCATGACAACATTCTTTACACCACAGTAATGTGCAATGAGTCGGTGACTGTCAGTGTCACTTTGTCTTTTGTCAGTGTAGAGTAGATATTTGATTTTTCATAAACTTTTAGTAAATTGTATTGCATTGATTGACCCATTTCAAAACATGCACCGGGCACGTTCCTATCCTGTCAGCCGTTTTGGGAGTTAAAATGTACACAAAGGAATTGACTCCCAAAATGGTGGAAATGGTGGACGCACACTGTGCTGTGGTGCGTTTCCACGTCATGCAAGGGGTAACTCAAAGGCCTAACAATTCACACAATTACAATTCAATGAATACAAGGGTTCTGTTCACATGTTTAGCGTGATTATGTTATTAACTATTCACAGATTTAATGAGTTGGGATTTGAAGAGGGATTCCAAGCTGGTAAAGTCACTGGGAAGCTAGATGGATTCAAGCTAGGTCAAGACAAAGGACGGCAGATTGGATCAGAGTATGGATTCTATCTCGGCTTTGTATCAACATGGCGGCAGCTTCTCCAGAAACACCCTGAGCTAGCCAAACTCAAGTAAGGCCATGACGGAATTGGCTGCTATAGCTATGTCTATGGCTTGATCTTTGTGTCATCATGCGTTGAAGTATTGGCTAATAGGATGTCATTAGCAACACCCTTAGCAACAGTAGTAGCCAGAGCCACAGTCGCTAATTCTGCTTCAGCCATGACCAAATTGGGGCTGCGACTGTGGCTGTTGCTATGGGCTTCCTATGCTTCAACGCTTGTTAACTTAGCGATCAAGCCGCAGCCGCCAGTTTGGACTTGGCTTTGAGAAGCAAGTTGTAACATAAATTGGGAAAAAGGGTGAATTTTACTTGATGCTTAGTGCGTGTAAGCTAGTCAAACCACATCTTTTGGGTACATAGGGTCGAATTTTATAGAGCTACTGAAGCACAAACAGTAGCTAAGCACAAACAGTAGCTAAGCACAATAAAATTATGCTTATCAGAATAAGTTTACCAACCAAAACACCATTCCATATTATGTGCACCATCTGTGACTGGTATCCTGCTCATATTTGCTTAACAGAAAATTGATAAGCAATACTTTTTGGTTTACAGCAGCAATATAAAAATCTTTAAAAATTTTATGAAAAAAATCAACATCGATCTTCCACGTTTAACCTCAAATCTTTCCAACAGTGAAATGGCGTTTTTTTATAGGCAGGGTCCGATTTCGCAAAGGCTCACTATGATTTGCTGAAGAATGTCTTTAGGTATGCAAGTCCAGTTTTAAAAAGTTAAATTTTCCAGGCAAATCACAACTCTGTATTGTGTTTTTCAATTGCACAGCTGAGAAACTAGAAACAATGAAATCCGCTGATTAGCTGACAAAGTTGCACACACCTGTGGCTTCAAGAGGATTCATAGCACGTTGTGTGAAATCGGGACCAGGTGTTTTCTCACAGGGTTTTCTAGAAACGGAGTGTCAATTTGGCGCTCTATGCTCGTATGACCATAGATCACCTACTCAGATAAACCTTTACTAGACCAGAAATGTGATGCTGGAGAGCTTGCTGAATTCAAGGAAAGCGCCAAAGACCGTGTTCACTTCTGGGTGTGTGTGGACATGATAAGAATAAGAAGACCTTTGATACAGAAGTTTAGGTCTAAACGATGGAGTGGTTATAATGTCAAATTTGTACTTGTTTGGTACAGAGCGGTGAAAGCGCTTGGCGTTCTGCACTCGTTGCTGGTATCTTTTCGCTTGGACAATGTCACTCAGGAAAACTACTGGGAAGATTTCAAAAAGATCAGAGACAAATTCAAACAGGTGAGCAGGGGCGTATCTACTCTCAATTTAAGCGGGTAGTTTTGTTTTTTATTTGTACACGTTTCAACTCCTTAGGATCAATGCTCTCACCACTCAAGCTCTGGTGTTTCTGATCAGCAGAGTGTGGGTTCGAGTCCCGGTCGTGACACTTGTGTCCTTAAGCAAGACGCTTAACCATGATTGCTTCGTCCTTGGGACATAAAGCCACTGGTACCGTGTGTTGTGTAGCACACGTAAAAAAAAGAGAAGTGCACTTGTCGAAAAGAGAAGGGATTCGCCCCGGTGTTCCTGGTTTGATTGGCTGCATATTGCGCCACAGCACCTTGGGAACCATTACATGGTGCTATGTAAAGGAGTAGGTCTCATACTTCAAACGTAGCCCCACATACCTTGCAGGAAAATACTGAATGATTAAGCGCATTGAGAGCACTGAGTGACGGAAGCGCAATATAAGAAGCCACTATTATTATTTTTATTACATCTGATTGTTACTCCTTGGAAAGGCATATCTAGTGAAATCTTCAATTTCAAGGTCTTTATCTTTTCATGTCCAGGTCGCGTCACTTCTGAATGTGACACTAGATTTCAGTGACAAGGCCACCCAGAAGCCGCCACTGTCATTCTGAGGTCACTGACCTCATCTGCTGTGAACGAGAGAGACGAGAGAGGCGCTTGCCTGTTATTGGAGCACGGCTAGAGTTCCCCGATGATGCAAAGACGAAAAAGGTATTTCGTAGAAAGCAGTTGACAAAGCGTCTGTAAAATCTTGAACTGTATTTTAGGGTGGGGGGGGGGGCTGTCAAACAAACAGTCAGTTTATCTATACTCACCCTCACCCGTGTGTGCCTTTTTTAGTTGGATGGATGTTTCCAAACTTTAATAACATGCAGATGAAGCTGGATTTGTCGTTCTAACTGCGTAGCAATTTCCTTTAAGGTTTCGACTCAATAAGTGGGAATATTGGATTAGACTAGGGCATGAATTTTACACTGGACTGCAGGCCAGAGGCCATTGCGTCAGGCCCGTAAACTCATGACCGGACATTTCCGGTGGTCTTGTTGTTTTTCAATGGAACAATAATATGACACTGTGTAATATCTTCAATAAAAACATTTGATGTCCAAATGTTGACTTTGAGTCAGATAAATAAAATACCTTTCAATTCTAGTGAGAATTAATGAAGTGTACCTAATACCCATAAAGGCTAATGAGATAAATCTTCTCTTACATGTCTTTGTACAACGTTCAACACTTGTGCTTGCTCAACGCATGTTAAACTGTGTCAGGAATTTGTATTTTTTATTTGTAAAACACTAATACTAGGTTCTCTTATACAGCACTTTCTCACACCCCTAGGGACGTATCAAAGCGCTCATTGTTTTGCTTTTCAACAGGATGAGCAGAGCTATGTTTTGAGTTATGAGACCCATTTATGTAGCACCTTCTGATGGTTAACAAGGTGCTGATGCGCATTCAGCAGCCATTTTTTTCTCCTGTTGATTTTGGCCTAAGCTTGTTAAAATCAATCTGGGTCAAGTAAACATTATGAGCTACAAGCCCTGTGGTCTTGTGCATATTTCCCCAAAGTTTGAGCCCTGTAGACTCACAAAATCAGCCACTTTTCAACTGCTTCCTTTTTTTACAGTTTTAACTTATACATTTTTCTTTGAAGACTTATTTCTAAATGCGTGTGCCTTTTAGAAATGTTTTTTTAATTTATTCTTCATAGGTACAGAGGTTTCTGTCTGTGAAGCCTGCTCTATGGGTTTTCCTTGGCAGAGGGCCATGGTGGTACCCATGCAAGAAATAGTCTGGCTCCTGTGATGTTGTGATCGGCAAGTTATTCTACCCTTGGGTAAAGGGCTCCAGGCCAAAGCAGTTAAGAATATTATAGACTTTACGCATATACGTTATCCCGCCACCGTCATGGAGGTAAGCAGTGATGAAGAAATGGAAACGCAAAGCTCAGTACACACATCGCTCAGGATGGAGCAATGAGCAACCTTCATTTGACCTCTACATGAGGGCGCCCTACTGCAGAGAGGTCATGTGCTTAGGGTCATTACAACCGGAGAGTTAAGGACAAATCACAGAGCTATTCTTGTTCGATACTGCTTAAAGAATGTCTATTTTAACTACCACTTGACCTCTGATCAAGTATTGTTGAACTGTAAAGTAGAAAATAATGCCTGACAATTTTCTCTATTAGGCAACAAAAACAATGGTGGGAACCAGTCACTGCTGCATACCATTTTGCTGGTAACCAGTACATGTATGCTTTAAGTCAAAACTGTCCAATGCTAAATAAAGTAAAGCAGACAAATCATGCTTATAAAACTCATTTGACGAGCACCAGTTAGCAGGGAATCCGTAACAAACTTCATGTAGATTCGTCACGAAGCACGTTTGCTACCAACCAAGAAATCTTCGTCGAGATTTGCAAATTATGTGGCCTTATCACCTCCTCTGAAGTAGGGTCCAGAGGGCAGACTGATAGAGCTGTTGAACACACACGTTGGCCATGCAAAGTTTAATTTGGCCGAGTAGTAGTAGTAGGTCACCAGTAATAGTGCCTTATCATTCCTGTTTTGTGTACTTGTTTGTACCTTTTTAATATTGTTAACGGCCTCACATTTTGACCCTTGCAGACCCTTTCTTGAAATGCTACAATTAGAAAAATGTTGCCTTTGAGAAAGACTGTGCTTGGGTCAAAACTTGTGGCTGTTAGCATTTTTTTTCTTCTGCATTTTGGATAGTAAGTAGTTTGCCTCTTCACTTTTCTCATTAGTATTTTTTATGCCAAATAAAATACTTTATTTAACAGTTCATATTCTGGCTGCTCTGTTATTTGAGGTGGGGGCTGATTCCTATAACATTATTGCTTAGTCATGTAACTGTTTTATAGATGTAATAACTGATAATTGCATCTGGGTTAAAAATAATTATTTTGCCTTACACTGATGCATGATAAGCATTGAGTAAACAGTGGTTATCTTACACTAAGGTTTAACTCTCCTCTTGTGACTGGCGCGCTGGGTGGTGTAGAGGTTAAAATATCTGCTCTAGAATATTGGAATAAGTGGGGTGCGAATCCCACCCGAGTAGTATACCTGCAGATGTGTTTGCCAGGCACAATCAACGTGCATTACTTAACATTTTGGGTGGTACCCAGACTTCGCAAAACCTTGCATACACTGAGGAAGCTTTAAAGGGGGAGGTATACGTTTGGTAACCACTCTTAAAATGAATGGCAGTAAAAACTTACTTGGTTACTTACTTCACTTAGAAGTAATGTGGTTATGTTAAATTTAAATCTAGGGATTATTCTTCGTGCGTGGACATATTCGCTCTGGATTTTCGGCGATATCTAAAAAACGCGACCACCTTTTGAAATGAAACTTTCACAGGTTTTATTGTAAACATATATCTACATTTATATAGGATTAAAACAATCAAACAGTTAAAAAAAAAACCAAAGATGCACTTTGCCTTTAAGCTTGACATTTAACTTCTATTTCAGAATTATTTAAGAGAATCTCAGACATATTTATTTTTTGTTAAACAAAAAATATATAATAAAAAACATAAATGAAAACCACTGTCCTGTTTCTTCTCAAATCAACACAATCAGTACAGTTGAATTCAAGTGTAGTGGCCAATCATAGCTGACATTTATAGAATTATGTAAATATAATCATTGCTCTTTGAAAAGCATCCAAATAAATCTGTTTCTTTTGTTGCATTTTAAAAACTGTATGTTTACACACAAAATAATTCACAATAGAAAAGTTGGAAGAACTAACCGTTTTACTGCGTGAAAAGTGTAAGCATTAATTTCGATATACTTTTTAAAGTTTTTGTCTGAAACAAACGAGACGATTAGAATGAATGGGGGAAAAAAGCTTGTGCTCTTTGACCTTCGACCTGACTATCACCTCCATTACCAGGCTACATCTCGTAGGGTCTTATCTATATATAGTTCGTTTATCGATAGGCTAACACAAACTGCTGGAGATCGAATGTGACCGCTACCCTGGCACTTAATAATCTAAATTAATAATTATTTTACAGCACAAAAATGCGAAGTCAAAGTCAAACTCGGAGCTAACTGGCGAGAGGTCAACACCATGTGAACGCTGGTGCAAAGTACATTGAACTCTACACGAATTAATTTTGTCTAGCATTTTGATTGGTCCAAAGACCGTTTTTGTGATGAAAATAAAATTGTTCTATTTATATTTTCGATAACACATTTAGAGTAGGGCCTATCTGCAACGGGAACCAAAGCCTTTCAATAGATTTTTTAATTTGTTTTAATTGTGCTATTTTAAGAAGCGAAATTAAGGCCTGGAATTGCACGTAGGCCATGGCCGCTGTTGCCCCTGATCTTGGCCTTGATGTCCCTTCAAAAGTTTCCCATAGACAATGGAAGTTCCCTTTGTAAAATGAAAATGGACTTGCCCTCTCAAAGATGACATTCCAGGCCCGATTGATTGAATTTTCATTTCCACAAACTTAAAGATTTAATGTACTTTTCATAAAAAAAGTATATCAGTGAAATGTTCTGACAGATCTTGTTTGTGTATAGCAGGAATAAAGCTCCCTTATAGAAAAAATGGTAAAATAATGAACACAACAAACAGTTAATGGTACATTTATAACAATTCACACAATGTGACCTCGACACACAGCGATAGTTCATTCACGGAACTAGTCTACTTCTGTTAGTACTTCCAATGTCTGTTTGCGTCGACTCTCCATCGGAGTCGGTGGAGGCTGCCTCGGGAAAAACAACCCCGAACACGGACGCATTTCTCCCATGGCCTCGCCGTCTCCATCACCAACAAGTTCCTCCTCCATTGCCGGAGCTTCGTCGTTCTCCTCTTTACTCTCCTTCGTAGATTCCAACTGGTCTGTTACTGCGAGCCTTACATCCCTCACACCTACTGACCTCTTCGGGCTCTTCCAGTCTCTCCAAGTATGTCTCGCTTTGTCCCTCAAATCTTTCCCTTTATCTTTGGGGAACACTTTAGGAAGCTGAAGCGTACAATGTGTCGCCAGACTGTCCTTTTTGTTTGGCGCAAATCTTTTAACGGATGAGTTTGTCATATTCATCAACCTCGCACCCTGCCCGACACGCCAGTCGTACATTGGATACATCTGTCGAAGTTCGTCCCTGCCCTTTTGAAGAAAATTATCGGGAAGCACCCCTCCAATGTCAAACTTCAGTATCTTCAGACGTCCCCTCGTGTACAGGTCTTCCAGTTGTGATGGTAGAGGCTGTTGGGCCGGTCCGTGCTCACCAGCATTTTCGAAAGAGTTCAACCTCGGGAGGTGCGTACCCGCAACCTCCCCACTCTTGAGTTCAGACAACTCGGAGGAAGGGCTGTTATTATTCTGGTTTCGACTCTCGGCCATGCCGTCGTCGTCGTTGTTGTCCCTGTTACACAAGGCTGATGTCAGTTGAGATGCCCTTTTAAGAAAGTCCTCGTAAGTAATCTGTCTCTTTCTCACGGCGGAGTTTAACAACGAGAGGATGAACTTCCGATCGGCTTCGCGAGGCATGGTTCGGGTTGACAGAACACCGTCGACCCGGGGTGATTCAATGTCTTTTACTTGTACATCAGTGGCCGGTGGACCCGGAGATGGGTCATCTCTTGTTTTTGTGAACTCTAAACTGCTGCTGAGAGTGGTATCAGTCTCGCTGATGACGTGTTTAGGGAGGTGGATACCTCGATATCTTGGAGTGTTTCTCTCAGATGCGTCATGTTTGTTCACACCGAGACGGGATGTGTTTGGCGGTGTCTGAAACTCGAGCTCTTGCGAAGAGCATGAGGGTTTTTGATGTGACGACGACTTCTTTATGTGCTTCGGGAAATTCTGAACAATCTGCCAGTTCTGTCCATTCTTGTCGGTCACGTTCATTTTCTCCGGTAAATTCGACTGCCGTTTCAATCTTTTCATCGGAGAGGCATCTCCCAGCATCTTGATCTTCGTGCAGTGTGTTGCATTGTCACGCGGAACAAACTCGTTCTCCAATTTCATTCTCGGAGAAATAAGTTTCGCCGTTGATGCATCCCTTGCCGTCTTGTGTCTACCCACACACCTGGATCTGGACACGGACGGCAACGAGTCGGCAGTGGGTTGCCGGCTGCACGCCTCGGTGACATTCGTCGCAAAAATGGCGGGATTACTCCTCAGAAAGAGTTCGTCTGCCGTGTAGGATCGTCCGCTGCAGCTACACGTCTGCTTGTGAAGGGCCTGGCTGACGCTGTTTGTAAACTGCTGGAGGAAAACACCTGTATCCAGCTTGTATGACGTCATCGTGACGGAGGCAGTGTCTCTCAGATTGGGTGGCTTCTCAAGAATGGTGTGTCTGTAACGCAATAAAATGGGATGACATTGAAATTAAGCGGTCATGGAAAGTCACTGGCTGCAACCAGCTACTTGTAAAAAAAGTGTATGGCCTTTGTAACTCAAAAGTTTAGTTCAATCGACGATTGAACTAAACATTTGAGTATAAAAGAAAAATAAATTCGAGACCTAAACACTCGGCCATTTACGACGATCTAACAAATTGGACAAACTTGCTCAGTCGTAGTGTCACCACAAACTGTGTATTGCTACTGGTACCAGTCTTGACATTCAATCCAGACTGAACAACAAATCACAGAGTCCCATAACCAACCCCCCACCCCCAAACCGAACCGTCAAATGTAAGACGCTAGATTCATTCCTGTTTTCTTACCACACAGAGACTGCTATTTCCCCTCCATATCACACGTCTCTCCTTCACCAAATAGTTGGGAGAATCTCTGCAGCAGTGGTTTAAACAAAAACTCAGAAGTTCTTCTTGAAATCGAACTTTACATCCTCATGTCGGTCAACTCGACTCTCACTTCAGCACGCAGTCACACAACATTACCCACCGTTAAATCCTAGTTACGGATTTTCCAGTCTGGTGTTGTGGCAGTTCACCGAAGCGATTCAAACACAGGACCATAAATTGAAGCAGGAGACTGTTTACCCAAGGGATTATTAAGTACGCCTACATTTTGCCATATCCCTGTAAATGGTATTTTGTATTACTCTATATAGAAATGTAACTTTTTATTTACTGTACAGGAGTCCTTGAGAATTTGGTATGTACAAAAAATTCCTGGCTTACAATTATCGGGAACAGACAATTTGAGAAGTGTTTTTTTTTTTTTTTTTTAAATCAAATCCCGTACCCCCATGGGAGGTGCATATAGACTGTTGAGGTATTTGAGGTCAAATTGGATTGTTCCCATTTTTCCGGTGATTTCTCATGTGACAATTGAGGCCCACTGACGTCACCGGCACCCGGGCGAGATTTTAGCATTGGGCCCCCATAGTTGTGTATACTCGTAACCATGGCTACCTATACGGCTTTAGTTTAGTTTCAACAATCGCGAGCACTTTCAACCATGGACTACTGAAGTATAACTTAGTGTATCGTAAATTTCGATAAATTGGTTTTACCATGAAAGTTTTTTCTACCTCACTGGTTTCACAGAACTAGGGCCAAGTAAAAAAACAACAAGGGAAAAAAGGACAAAGCAAGATAACTGATCGTCCCCGTCCTCATTCTGTTTTGAAGGTGCATTTAATTATTTTTTGTTGTACCCGAAAAGACAAAACTTTTCATGTATTTTCGCTTCATCTTGGCACATTCTTTTGACGATTGATTTCATTAACCAAATTTTAGACTTCTAATTTCTACAAAGCCAGCAAGTCTGGCTCACTCCCCTCGAAAACAAATAAAAATCATAAATCAAATATATCAAAAAATATCAAAAGGCCCCCATCCTCTTCTTTTTGGAAAAACCCCAGGGCAATCAGCTGGTGTATATATTTTTTACATAGCCTAATAACATGCGGTGAGCATCATAGCTTCACTCTTGGGGAAAGTCAGCTGCAAGGCATTGGTGTTTTTTTGATAATTTTTATAACAAGGTTCTGTGCTCTTCTCTGACCCAACAAGTCCAACAACACTGGACCAGCTCCGTTTTATATCCACTGCCTCTTTCATTTAGCAACGGCAACCATTGCACACGCAGTTGTTAAAACAGTTCGCATATTATTAGTGGTAGCCATGAGGTAAACAGCACCGAAACTGCTGTACAATTTTAGGGGGCACGGGGGGGGGGGGGGGCATCATTTTTTCTACTTAGGGGTGCACTTCTGGTCAAGGTTTTTTCTTGTTTGTTTGTTTGTTTGTTTTTGTAATTTAATATTTTTTATAAGATAATCTGGCCTTAGTATAAAAACAATTATAAGTGTTTAAATGGAAGAATAGTTTTAAAAACATCGAAATTATTACATTAAGGGTTTAAATGTAACACTTTACTCTGGAAATGTCCGACCTCAAAGTCCAGATTTCAAATGGGGGAGGGGGGGGGGGCACGGACATCAATTGGAGGGGCATGTGCCTCTGTTGGCTAATTTTGGTGGTGTTTGGAAACTTTGGGGTAAGATTCTTTATAATTCATTATTTGCATGGACATGGTGCAATACACTAACCATTGTTCATTTATGCTCCCCACTTTTATATCTCCATGCACCCAGGTTCCTATACCAGCTCACCGAATTAACTAATTATTCATTCATTACATTTCATTAGCACATAAAAACGGACTCGAACTTTTTCGGTCCACGTGGAAAAGAAATAATAATATGAGCAACGATACACTGCAAGAACTGGGGTGTTAAAATTGACTCCATATTATGTGTTGCCAAAAAAGAATCAACATTTACATCACACGGTGTTAAAACAACACCAATTTCTGCCAACACAATAACATTGGTGTTATTTTAACACCATTATGATGTTAATTTTGATTCTCTTGCGGGTATCTCTATGTGAAAATACCCATGGTGTCATTTTTAACTCCCCTTTTTGCAGTGTACATCCTTAGTGAGTGAAGGACCAATACAATACCGAATGATATTTAATGTTAATGTATAACAGCAACCCCCCGCTTTTTAAGTTATTAGTTATCTTTTAACTCTACTAATAAAATTAATAACGAACATAACGTTGCTTATCATTACATCTGTACATCAGAACAAAGTGTGTATTATGCGTATGACTCAAGTACACGGGTCAAAAGGTATCAAAATGTATCTGTAAAACAAACCAGTGCAAACAACCTACTTTATTTAAAGATTTCTCGGGGAGAAAAAACTATATACGGGCATATAAAGGTTTGCAGAAGCAGATGGATTTCGGACTAACTGGTAATACATTAATAGTTAATAAATAGAGATAACCGTGCTATATAGCATAAAAGATAAAACAATGAAGGCTGTGTGGTAATACTCCAAGACTAACTATCAAAACAAAGTTCGACTATGGGTCCTATAATACTATTGGCTAGTTACCTCCACTGCACTACTTCTACTTCGTTACAGGATCCATAAGTTAGGATATAAAAGCCGAGAAGCAATTATAGCTAAAATGTCTTGCTCAAAGACACAAGTGCCGTGACCGAGATTCGAACCCTCATTGTGATGACTCGGCCACCACAACTTGAATTCGGTACTCGGCCACGACACACTGATGAAGTGGGCCGAGTTGTTAGCCACAAAAGCCCACGCAGTTTTTTAGTTAGTCTTAAAGTATTACCACTACATTCATTGTCTTGACAGTACATCAAAATTCAGTAAGAAAACAAAAATAGATGATGTATTTAACTCACCGCCGATTGTCTGGTTGGTTGTCGGAATTGTGTTGGTTGCAGAACTGGATTACGCTCGTTGCGGTAGCAGATGGGATTTGTTTGACAAATGTGCCCACGTTCTGGCATGTCGGTCCAACCAATCCACCATATTCTATTCCACAGATTCCACTAGTTTTGAGTTCGGTGGCCATGGCCAAATTGCATCCAAGACGCAAGAGGCAACTAGATTACACAATCTCAAGACGACATCGGGTTTGCCAAGATTAGACCCACCCCCGAGTTTGCCCACCTCGGACAAGGAGTTGCTGTTTTTGGCTGCAACTGCCTTTAGTCATGAAACGGGGGCAAACATTAGGCCAATGATTATCAGTATCTAGGAAATCGAGGAAATCTAGGACAGTCCCATATAATGGTACAATCAAAGGAGCAGGTTGATAGCATTCATCGTGGATTGGAATAAAACTTTAACCTCATACCAGTAACATCGAATCCCGTGCGAAGTCCACATCAGCACGCTCAACCGTCAAACAAAGCCTGGTTGTAACACGTTTTCAATCACTGCAAAAATTGGAAAACTCCATTCTTGATTTGAAAAGATACCCTTAAAATAAACGTCTTGTTTATGGTGCCCCAAAGTGAGATATTTTTTTCAAAATTTAATCTTGGAATATACAGTTATGACCAGAGGTTTTTTTATTCAACCTTCAAGATACATGAACAATCTTTCTAAAACTTCGTACTATTCCAGTTTATTATCAGAAGGCACTCACAAATTTAAAAGACGTCAGGGAAAGTTTGTCCATTTTGGGGTAACACAATTTATTTCTCAACTGGGCACATTTAAGAGGGTTCCGTCTAGTAAATCCAACGCCTTAACCTCATAGAAAGGGATTAAGGATGTTTGTCGAGATGAGAGCTGTTGGTATGGAGTTGTACAATGCTCGACTGCTCATTGCTAATACATGTATTGACAGCTGAATGCATAAAGGCAATCTTGAGACGGTGGTTTATGATGGTGGACCATTCAATAGGCGCAAGTATGCCCGGGGTGAAGAGGCGATTTATCCTCGCATTCCCAATTTCGTAAATGCATGCGATGCTCCCATGATCAGCACACGAACGTACAAAATGGTTCATAGCAGACGAAGTAACAAATGTATTTCCTAGTGTGTAAGTATCGCGCGTATATCGAAAACGAAAAAACCCCAACTCGAATGAAGATTATGTTTCTATGAAATCAAAATCTTTTTTCTTCTTCAAATCTTCTTTTTAAATTCTACTTAGGCCTATACAAAATTAGTAGGACGTCTTTAACATCCACAAAAGTAAAATTATGGCGAAGGTAATTAATAAGAAGATAATCGATGAAAAGCTAATACAAATGGGAATTGATGAAAGGTTATCAATAAAAGCAATCAATAAATGAGGTTTTATATGAAAAGGCAATTAAAACAAAGATAGCAGAAGAGAAGATGGTCGATGAAAAGCTACTAAAAAGGGAATCGATGAAGGGTATAAATAAAAGTAATACATAAAAAGGTAATCGATGAAAAGTAGTCAACAAAAAGTTAATCGATAAAAGTAACTAATAAAAAAGATAATCGAAGAAAAGGTAGTTGTTGAAAAGCTAACAAAAGGGAATCGATGAAAAGGTTATCACTAAAAGTAATCGACAAAAAGGTACTAAAGAGAAAGGTAATCGATGAAAGGTACAGATACGAACGTAATCGATGAAAAGATAATCAATTAAAAGATATTCAATAAAAAGATAAACAAAAAAGTAATCGATAACAGGAAAACGATGAAAAGGCGATAAGGTATATCGATTATACTTTGTGTCTTTTTTGAACTTTGGGATTTTACTGTTGCATCTGATTGATTTTTTTTTGGACAATTTTGGTGAATATCTCGGAAAGTAAGTATTTCAGTTTAGAGGGTACTTTAAGCTTGGCTAAATTCTTTGAATCGCATGTGTGGGTAGACAGCCTACCAACCACCAATTCTCCCCCGCCTCACTATGTAGAAATGTGCGCACCCCTGCACTGAGACAATCGAGAGGTGAAGTGGTATCGGTGTAGTGTTGCGCCGAGCCTCACTGCTTATTTTGAGGCCCTCAAAACTTACGTTCCATATACAAAATTTATAGTCAAGTTGCACCCAGGGGTTCTGAAGTAACCTTGGGTGCTTTGGGGTAGTTTTCCCTGGGTTCCCATCGGTTCTAGACAATGGGTACTATTATTCTGGTATAACAAGCTTAGCGCCTCTTTTCCAAGATGAATGCTAACCTTTTTAGAAAATGGCACTCGTGCGTGTGTAGATGGAAATCGAATATAGATCAAAGGGTCTGTATACACATGATAAAGTTCAACAGAGTATTGCCCAGACCATTTATTTTGATTACTTGTTTTTTTATATTTAGCATTTGCATGGATAAGTTTGGAATTTTATCTTAATGTGGTGGCGAAACTACTAAGTTTCATCCAAGATGTGGGGTCACGATGATAATGCGAAGTTCGTACAGATAACAGTTGTGGGCCAAGTAGTCGAGACTAGCGTTGTCCATAAATCAATGCAGACCCGTCCAGGTTCAAATAAATATTCTGTACTTTAACCCAGGGAATGGTACCAAAATACATTTCAGCGTAACTCAAAGTCAGGAAATTTGTGGTGGTGTGACCATTCTTTTTGACGGTGCCTTACTGCGTGGGGGTCCCACCTCATCAACAGCAGCAAAATGGTGTCTCCAAAGTCTACGGTGTTGTACGTTTTAGCGCCGGTCTTGCTCGCCGCGATGTTTACACGTCCCGCTTTCTTCGATGACTACATCAACCGCTTCTCTGCCGAGACTGGGAACTTCACCATGGAGAAGGTGTCAGAAAAACTCACAGAAGTTTACAGCTGTCCCTGTTCCCAGTTCTTGATCGCGTACGGAATTATTGCTGCGCTGTTATACCTGGCTTTACAGCTGTACAAGGCGTTCACCGAGCCCCTTTTTATACACGGGGACGAGGCAGGTGTGAATTACTTAGTTCATGGGCCGGAGGGAGGCAAAAGTAAGGAGGAACGGGTGAAGGCGTTTAGGAAACATCGAGTGGTGGGCAAGGTTCCTCCCGTATACCCAAATGGGTGGATGGCCGTCATGATGTCATCCGAACTGAAGAAGATGGAAACTAAATTCGTGCACATTGCAGGTATGGCCGCCTTTGACTCTTTCATACTATTTTATTTACGTTTCGAGTAAATTATAATATTTCCTTTTTAAACCTTCCCCTACCGTTACATCAATTATGGCTCTATTGTTGTTTCCCATGTAAATTTTACATATTATAGGCGCCTTGCTAGTTATATACTTTTTACATAGCTACATTTAGAGGTGTCTGTCTCCTGCAAGATCAAAACATGATGCCAGCACGGTTAGGCTTATGTAATAACAAAATGTTAGTTCCAACTGGGAAAGGAAAAATAAAAGTTGCTTATTTAGGCCTGCTTGCAAAAATGCGGAATTTTGCAAAATGGTAATGGTAATGTATTCGATTATTTCATGCATGAATCCTTTCTCAGATTCAATACAAAAAGAAAGAAGATATCTAATCAACATTTCAGAAGAAATAATTTCTCAGGATGCTTACTACCATTACCATCTTTACAGCTAAGTTTTTGGATAGAAATTAAACAACTTTTCGGTGTCAACTACCAAAGTAAGACCCCATACCTTTAACTATTGTGTTTAGTAAATGTTCAGAGTTTTTCTCCAATTGCATGATATTTTAGGTCAAAACCTGTCTGTATTCCGTGGGGAGAGTGGTCAAGTGTTCATCGTGGATGCGTACTGTGCCCACCTGGGGGCTAATCTAGCGATGGGTGGTACGGTAAAGGGCGACTGTATCGAGTGCCCATTCCACGGCTGGCGATTCAGAGGAACTGACGGCAAATGTGTCAAGATCGCCTACTCTGAAAAAGGTACAGATTGTCATTTGGAACCTTATATCTAAAAAAGGACAAAAAGGGGGAGGGGACGGGTCAGAAATGGTCCGGTTCCTGGTCACATTAGGGAATCTGTGTGAAGATGACCCAGCATTGGGTCAACCTGACGCAGAATCTGAGTTAAAATCCATTTTTTTTAAAACCAGTTTCCGAGTCAGCCTGATGACCCAGGCGGCCCCCTGGAACCTTTGAACCTTGGATAAGTGTCAATTCTGACCCGGGAGTGTTGCTCATTCCACTACAAATTTAAAGGGATGGTCCAATTGTATTTGGTGGTGAAGTTCATTCCCACCCCTTCATTTTTAACAAAACACACACCATAATGACATCACCAAATTTGGTGACGGGATGACGTTTTAGCAGAAACACCGAAAACGATTCATTATTGTCAAGAGAGATCTTTATAAATACATACGTACTTCGATTGGAGCTTTCAGAATAAGCAACGGTGATTTATTTTTAATTGTTATATTATTACATTTTTTGCTTAGCAAGAAACGAGAAGAGTACCAGTTGCAACAATGTAAGCTTTGAATGCATTTTGGCTGGTAACCTGTTTCTGATATAAGCTCCTTGGCTAATTATGTTTACTTGGTAAACACTTGTTTCACTCACCTATGACTACTGTGGGTCTATTTATTTTTTGTTGATAAACAAACCACGCTGGTTGGCATGGACGGCCGAAGGTCAGCAAAACATTGAATCGCGTTAGCACATAATGTGACCAAATTCAACATTTCTGCACACTTTCATTCAAAATATATATAATATAAATCCCATGATTGGTTGCTTTGTTTCCAACAAATTCAAAACTATTTGTGTAACATTGTTACAAACTGTAGCTGTCTGTATTTTGCTTTGCATTTATGGCTTCCCATAGTTTTTCAAAACTCGGGCTGACGTTGCAATATCAAGGTTAAGAGACTTTTCGATGCTAAGTTCACGTACGTGCGTTGAAATTCCTTTCTGTAGTGACCCGAGTGTCATAATGTGATAGTTGGGGGCATGTATTATAACCGTTTTATACAAATAGCGATAAAGTTCGAGATATTGGTGTAACCGGTTGGATAGTTAACTCGTCAGGTCGGTAGCACTCCTTGTACACCATCGGTATGAACATTTACATGTCTGACCCCTGCCCCGTTTATCATTAAACAATGAGAAAATTAATCCAATAATAGTCATAGACGATGCTTTGAAGAGACACATAAGTATGTTTTTAAAAATTAATCAATTTCACAAAGCATAAAGAGTTGATAAAGTTGTAGAGTACAATGGAATGGTCTGAGTGTTAAATGTGTAGCATTGTGATCCACTGAGATAATTTTACTGACATTTCTATTTCAGTTCCTGAGTTTGCTAAAGTTCCCTCTTATCACTGCTGTGAGAAGAACCAATTGATCTATTTCTGGTTCCACGCCGAGGGCCAGGAACCGACTTGGCAGATTCCCAATATGGAGGAAATTTCTAGCGGGAAGATGTGGTTTGCAGGCTCCACGGTATCCTACATTGATGTACACGTACAGGTTTGGATACAAATCCTTTATAGCTTGCCCTCTTACGCCATGCCGTAAGAGGGCGCACTATTACAACGACAAAACGGCAGAACATCTCAATACAACGAAAGAGCAGCAAGATGCGCCAGAGCTATCCAAGTACAGTGTCCAAACATCTCAAAACAACGGCCGAGTTCTTCCAAACACAACGAAGAGCTCTCAATAAGACTGAACATAACACCGCTGCAACACACCAACAGAGTTCTCAATACGAACTACAGAATATCGCATTACAACGACAAAACATCTCAAAACAAAGACTGAAAACCTTTTATACGGAGCTCTCAGAACACAACTGAAGAAAGTGTCTTCAAAATATTTATTTAAAAATTTATTAAAAATATCATTTTAATCGATAGAAGGGATTTACGCTTCATTGTTTTTGTTTGTTTACAATAGGATTGCGTCGAGAACGGAGCAGATATTCCACATCTTAAATATCTTCATGGCCCGTAAGTATAGAGGGCGTGTTCAAATTCACGGTGGTGGACCAAACGGCAAGACAGCACCTTTAAAAAAAATTCAAACGGTGCAAATTGCTTGTTATAACTAAACAACATTCAGACACTTTGCTCAAACAAATACAAATAATTACTGAAATCCCTACAAGAAGGGTGCGCACAGCATTGGAGAAAGAGTGCAAGTAAAATATTCTCAGACTCTTGCCGATATATAACTTTTAGGTTTGCTTGAAATTTTATAGTTTTTGGGGAAAATGAGTAAAACAATACTAGTTTTGATCTCACTGGTCCAAAACCCAATGTTTTAATACAATGAAACAAATTAAGTTTGTTCACTTGAGATGATCTGACCGAAACTTTCACAAGTTTGGTACTTCATGTACATGTATTATGTTGAGTCACATAAAGTGCTGATACTGGGTTTTTGACACTAACCAGTGTTGGCCGCGTGCGGGGATGATAAAACTGGGAAGAAAAAAAATCACACTAGTATTAATACCTCATGACTGTCTGAGTTACTGTCAAAGTCGACAAAATAGTCTTGAAAGATCCCTCATCTCTGTTCGGATTACCGCAAACGAAACAAGCACGCCTGAACGGGCACAAGACGAAAACTACACACTGTTTCTATTTTTGACTATTAAGATGGGATCACTTGAAGACAAGTTTTGCTCACCGGCCTGGGTTGGATGGTGAGCTTCTTGAAGACTATAAAAATGGAAATGAATTCATAGTCCCGTAAACCATAACCAGGAAACTATTGACAATAATATTATATCTTTTTCTGCAACAAACAGGAGAACAATGACAGGAACTTGCGATTTCCGTTCCACGTGGAACCCGAGTCCTACGGAGAAGCACATCTCGCATATGAGCCTGACAAACGAGGAGAAGATATTTGGAATGATTTCAACGCCAAAGTTTGTATTCGAGTTTGATCAGGTGTGTGTAAACCCCAAGCCCAAAATATAGTCTGAAATGTCATCCTTGCTGGGGTCAAATGTAATATTAAACGGGTGAGGGCGACCTCTGTCGGTCTTGACACAGTCGGCGTAAAATCGCAATTTGACACCTTGAGCCGGATGGCGGAGGTCAAGCAATATTTCTTCATTTCCTCATCATATTCTCAGATTTCATTTTAGTTTTATTTATTACATTCCTAGTTTTCAATGCAATCATTAAATCAATATGTTTTTTGGCGTTGGAGATGTGACAAAAATCAAAATCACACAAAACAGCACCCATGTTAATCTCTCATAGCTGATGGCTCAAAGGTGACCGGAAGCTCAATGGTGACCTTATCGTCGCGAGACTTACGCAGTCTACAACCTATTAATGCTTTGTCCTTCGGATGGGTTGTCAAAGTTTTTGTTTTTTGTATTTTTATTTGCTTTTATTGTTTCAATTTTTCTATAATTGTTTTTTATAAATGTGTTGATTGTTCCTCCCCTTCAGATCGGTCCATGTCTCACCCAGTCTTATGTAAATGCTGCCGTCGTTGGTAAGATGATCTTCATCTTCGCAGTCACACCCATCGGTCCAATGAGACAGAAGTACCTGACTACGGCTTTCAGTCTGGCGAACCCCTTATCCTTCTATGCGGCAAAGAAGCTGCTTTATGGACAATACTACGGCGTAAGTTATGAACTTGAGCACCAGGGCCCAATTTCATAGAGCTGCTTAAACAGCAAATTAATTACTTAACAGTTTCCTGCTTAACAAAAAAAAACCAAAAACCCAAAACCCCCCAAAACCAACAACAACAACAAAAACAGGACACCAGCCACAGATGGTTAACGTGGAATAGTATTTTGACAAGTATTATTCTGGTAAGCATAATTTTGTTGCGCTAAGCTCCTAGCTATGCTTAAACAGATCTATGAAATTGGGCCCAGGCTGTTTGATGACACAGGTCCCTTTTCGAATCCATGTCTTCGGTTAAGTGTTTGGTTTGGGCTCCGTCAGTAAAACGTACGTCACATTCAGAATGGGACTTCAAACAATTGGACGGACTCTAAGCCGTGTGGCTTTGAAAATGTCTTACAGGGACATTCACTGAACTTCTTTATGTTGTTAAGACTGCATCAACATACGAGGAACCCAACGAGACGAGACGTCATATATAAGTCATCGTGCCCCCCCCCCAATCAATTCCAAACAGTAACATTGAAAACAGTGTGAAGATTATGGCCAGAGCCGTGCTCACTAGAAAACAGAGAGACCTTCAGAAAATAAATGTGCTCTCTCTTTTGCTCAAAGCTAATTAAAAAGGAAAAGAGTGCGGTCCACAACTTGCGGACACAACCTTTAAGTTAAGTAAATATGCAAATAACAAAGCTTCATCAGACCCAAGTAAGATTGAGGGCGCACTTGTGTTCACGACATTAATTGAAACGACAAAAATGGTGACAAGTATTTTCTGGTTACAAAGAAGACAATTGTTTTAATAAAATTACGCATAACGTACATTTTAATTCCATCCACAGTTCGAAGCCGACGTGACTGTCTTTGCGAACAAGACGTACATGCCAAAGCCACTTTACGTAAAGGAGGACGCGCAGATTGCCAAACACCGTAAATGGTACTCACAGTTCTACTCTGAGAACAGCCCCAAGTACTCGCCCAACGAAGCTACCGTTGACTGGTGAGGAAACACGGTATCATAGGGGATCATGTCCCCAGTGTGTGTGTCCCAAAACGGTAAATACGGTAACTTTGCCTGCGCGCTTTGGGCTATACAAAGTGTTGTTTTTTTATGAAAAGAACATGGTTGTAAAGATGGTTTAAAAGTAGACAATAATGATCCACACAATATGCCTTGAAATTATGTGGTTTTCCTTTTATTTCGTGAACTAACACGGTCTGCCATTTTGTGCCAAAAATGTGGTTCTACAAAATGACGATCAAAGCTCCTACCATCGGGGGGGGGGGGGGAGTATTTTGTCAAAGGGACGGATTGGACAATAAGTTTTCTCGTGGCTCATTGGAAATGAGGATGGAGTTAAAAGCGCAAATTCGATTGGAAAGGACAAACCAACGCAAAAGGTGATTTGTTTACATGACAAAACAGAGTTTGCAAATGCTATTGTATTTTCAATCGTGTGTTTTTATGCTGCCATAAATAATTGTATACAAGACAGTAATCGGCCAATTTTAATTAGAAGTTCATTATGGTCTGCTTCCCATCCAATATATATTTAGTTTAAAACTTAATTTTGTAGTTTTATTATTTAACGAATGTTTCTAATTGACATGCTCGATAGTTAAAATATAAACTCTTATTTAATTGGTTTTCCTTTTGTAAAACGCAAACTGCAAATTCATTTTGAATCTGTATAATAAAGAAAACATACTTTTAAAAATTTTTATGGTTAAAAGCAAAATATATTGCCATTTAAAAGTTTGAAATTGTTGCATCGTTAAAACATTTTGTAAAATAAACAATTGTGCATTATGCAAAACCAATAAAGTGCAGACTGGGCATCAAGTCCTTTAAGAAAAAACCCTTAAATAAATACATTTAGTTTTCAACAAATCCATAATTGTTATTGTTGTTTCATCTGCTTCATGCTTCATTAGCCATTTTTAATTATGGTGGACACATTATGATGGATATGGCACTATTAGGTTTCGGTAAATTTGTCTGTGTACATCCAAACCAAACAGTGCACTCATAATGTCCACCATTGACCCAAACAGGAAATGTGTTGTTATATAACGCTCATAATTTTTTTGAGCATAATCTCAATATACTAGTTGCAACACATCATTTTGTGTTTTGGCGTTTGTTTGGGGTTATTTATTTGTTATTTTCTTGATTGATTGGTCAGGATTTGTCCTTAACTTTTTCAATGACTAGCCATCAGGACCAGATAGTTTGTTAGTTCACCAGTCCGTCAGTGTTTTCACTAGTCCATAGTATTTCAAATGAAATAGGGATGCTTTCCAACACTGAACTAACCAGCTGGATCACTTGGAAATAATCTTGACCGGTCATCAGGTGTTTTAACTGGCATTTGGCCAGCGGACCACTGTTAAGGGAGAGCACTGATGGTATTGGGGGTGGGGGATACTTTCCAGCACACAACCTTCCCTTCCCTCAAAAGTATTTATTGTCAGATTATCCGGTGTCAGTAACAATGTCATTGGGCTCGTCCTAACTAGCGGTAAAACTAGAGTTGTTTGGTGCAGTTGACTTCAATCTCCACATCCAACTCTTCTTTTTCAGGAGAAGTCTCACTTTTCACGGTTTGTTTCCTAAGACTCGGCTTCAGCGAAGATGTTCTCAATAACATCTTCAACTCCTCCTCCCTCTGTGAATTTCTTATTTCGTTGGTAGAGGGTATAATCACTCCCTCAACGTTCTCCCAAGAGGTATCCACCATCCCAAGAGATTCAGTCGGTATATCTGACGTCATTGCAAAACTCCCGTTCTCGCGAGCAGAAACCATATCCTCGTGAGTGTGACATCGCTGGTTGTTTAGGGGACGGACATGTTTAGCGGGGTGGATGAGGGCGCTCTTTGCGAAAGAGACATGACGACGATGACGAGAGTGCTGGGATGTAGATGTGTTTGGCATATCGGGTGTGACGTAGCTTTTTATGTTCCCAGTTCTCACGTCAGAGCTGTGCTGTTTCAATGGTTTACCGACGGCGAACCATTCAGATGGGGTTGTTGTACCGATGTCAACACTGATTGGATTGGTTTTACCGCGTAGGAATCCACCGTCTTCCCCGGGTAGACTGTCCGCTGCATCCGCCCGTTGAGATGTTAAAAGATCCCGTGTAACTGGGTCATTGGTTGACGCTGATTTGTGAATAATCCCACTTTCAACACACAAACCACGAAGCTGCTTTTCTATTTCCGCCAATCGCTTCTTGGCGTTATCGAGGAGGGATTGGAAATTGGTGTCATCTCGCGGGCTTCGAGCTCGGCCAAATTTGGCGACCTCTTTCGACCCCTGGGATGACTTGAGCTTGAGGGCGGATGTGTGAGGCCTTTTACGGTCGTGTAATCCCGAGTTCGGGGACAGTTTGAGAGGAATGGAGAAGAGTTTGATTTTACCGGCACAGTTCTCACCTTCACTTTCTGTTTGTGTTGACTTAGAGTCTGTGTGATGAGTTTTAAGAATTATTGATTTTTCCCGCCTGGTGCTCCGGTCGTTTTTCTTAAAAATCCCTGTAGTCGTCAGCTCAGGCAGAGATTTGTCGCCCGCGATGTGTTGTATCCACCTGTCATAAACGACTACTTCACTGTCGTGACGTGGGCCTTTCTCCTGCGCCCCTGGTGGGAAAACGAATTTACGAATTTTTGGTTGTTTCGATGTTGCACGTGGCTCGCTATTTCGAGGTGGAGTCAGATCCGGGGAGTTTTCCTGCGCTGCTGTGCTAGGGAGCACAGTTAATTTGTAATCTGCGGGCTGTTTCTCGGCAACCTTTTGGGGTCTATGGTGTGTCGGCAAAAAACTCTTCCCGGTGTTGTCGGCAAAAGTCTCACTACCTAACTGTTGATCGTTGTTACTGGAACCAATCTTGGAATTTCTGGCAACTGCTTTCTGCCGCTTATAGCGTCTCATCGCGTCTGTCCCATCAAAACATGGTTCTTTAGATGACTTAGGCCGATTCTTCTCTAGCTTGTGTTGCGTGTGCGTGTTTCTCTCAACTGTGGGATGTTTCAAGTTATTATGGCCTTTGACCTTTGGCCTGTTGCTGCCCGTATGAACAAGAGTATTATCAACGCTAGACATTGTTGGGTTGGTCTGGAACCTGATGCCTTTTCGATTTGAACTACCATAGCTTATGTGGAGTAAATCGATCAGATACCTGTGCGTATCCGAGTAATACCACTCCCTTGGATCGGTCAAATCGGCAACCATTTGCGAATGCGTCTTTGATAAGATGTCACTAACTTTCACCATGTTGTCATTGAGGGCGTGCTCCATTCTTTGATTGAGGGACGCCCTCAATCCATCGGTGTAGTCTTCCATAGACGCCATGATTTACTGGAGTAATCTTTTATGAGATCATAGCCTTTGATTGGATCAAATCTGAAGAAAAAAAACCCATAATTTTTTTTTAAATACTAGTGAATGAGCTTATTCTTAGGGTGGTGTTTTATTTTGAGCATTTCTAGGCCTACATGAGCACAAAGCGCAAATCTATTACGGTAGGCCTATACATGATTGTTGTCATCATTGTAATATTTCTGATAATGAAACCAAGCTTAGGATGTCTCATAAGTGAACTGAATCACTGTAGCTCGCAAGCCTGAGGAAACCTGTAAACAAGGGTGCTTGCTATGTGAACCAGAAACACAAGGATTGACCCCTACTCTTCTAGGATAAAGTGTTCCAGGTTCTTTTACGTGCACTACCAATTCCCACGGCTTAACGTACCATCCGAGGGACAAGGCAATTACGGTAAAGTTCCTTGCTCATTGAGACAAATGCCAAAACAGGGACTCGAACCCACACTCTGCTGATCAGAACCACCAAAGTTTAAGTCTGGTGCTCTTAACCGCTCGGCCACGAGATTACCGTAATTCAGGATTAAACAAACAGTGTTTTTACCCCGAGCACCGGACAAGGCAACTCTTATCAAAAATCCACAGTCACCTCGGTGATTTCGATCTATTTACACAAGTTATAGGTTGCTTGCAATTAATCCAGCACTCCTTCACAATTCAAACGATCAAAGTACCAAATGATAAGCTTTAATAACCCCAAATCTGCCCTTGGAACAGCCGATTAGGGGTCGTTTAAACTTTTTGGCGAGCCTCGAAAATGATAAAAAAAAAGTAACACATTGTCTAGTTATGCTTAGGGGACACCAAAAGTCAATTTATCAATACCTGTAACACAGTTTTGATTGCGAAGTCTAGCAATTAAAGAACCGCTTGTTTGATTTATTCAAAATGAATCGCTCGTTTGTTGCGATTGTATTCGCTTTGAAAGATTGAAGCACAATATCGTCTAAAGTTCTAACGACACACATTCTTCGTGACCCTAAATTACAGCCATTTCTCTTATTCAAACATTCAAGTGTGTTTACTGGACCCTATTTCAAAGAGCTAAATAAGCACATTTACTGCTCACAAATTACTGCATGACACCGTTCACGGAAAAATAGTTCTGGTATGAACTTCATCAGTAAGCTTTCAGACTAAAATTAAACAATGGTGTTTTTATCCTTACCAATCCTGTATAATACCTTTAACAATTATCTCTCACTAGCCACGAATGCAGAGAAGAGAAACCCGTCAATCGGGCCGCCATTACGCGATTGAAATAACAAACCAAACATATTTAAAAAAAGAAAAAAAGAAACTCATATACACTACCATTATATTAAAGCTCCTTCCGATCCAGTATTGATGTCAACACACTCTAGTCATTATAATAATTCAGAATTCAACGTCAATTCAGAATGTCGGCAGTTTCACCCGCCAGAAAACAAAACGTGCACGACCCCCCGATAGCCATGGCTACAACAGATACAGATACGGCCTCCGTGTAATGAGCCAATAAGCTCAGAACTGCAGATGCATTAGAGTTCCTTTACCAAATACCCCCTCATTGTCTGACTTCTGACCTTCTATCTTGCATGATGGGAGGTGATGACACCCAAACTAAACACGACATAAAGATAATTGATGTTTGATCACTTTAGAGGTAAGAGCCAGTGTGGATTAGAGGGTAGACATCGCTGGCCAGATTGTTTGATTAAGAACAAGGGAGCTCTGAGCTTGAAACCCTACACAGAAGTCTTGGAGGTACCAATGTTTAAACTGCAATTTACCCCCCTGTTTCTATAATGGGAACAATAAGTTTGTAAAACACTGAATGGGTGTTGAAGTATCCTTATCCCTAACCCCTTATTTACCCCCGCCCCCATCCCACACACTCCCATTCACCATCCCACCCGTCCATCATTGACATGTTTGCCATCGTTGGTCTTATTCCCTGTTTACATTACATAGGTTTTGTTCGTATGCAGTTCTCATTATGGTAACCAGACTAACTTTGTGTACGTTTGAAGTGACCGATATAAGAGCAGAGGGTGCCCCCACCCCCAAAAATTGATTCCATTACTTTAGCACACTAATTTCCTCTTGTAACCCCCCCCCCTCCCAAATGAAAAAACCTTCTCTTTCAAAATGTCAGTTTTTGCTGTGAATTAACCAAGAGAGCGGCATGTAGCTCTTTGTTCTTTGAGTCAGGCATGAAATGGCCGTTTAACTATTGTTTATTTTGGTCAAATTAACCCCGATAGGCCTACATGTTTCCCGTTTGGAAAAATGAGGGCTGAAAATAGTTCTGATTGATCTCTCATACGTATGAGATCTGCTCTATTAAATGTCAAAGGTCGTGGGTTCAAATCCCACCCTAGTAATATGCCTTGGATTTTTCCATAGGATTCGGGAAAGTCCCGAGAATACAAATATTTTAAAAGCAAGTTGAAATTAAAATGTGTGGGGAAGTGCATGGAACAGTGACATGAAACGGTCATGTTTACACCATCAAACTCAGGAGCTATTTCATGAACACCTCTCAGATTGCAGGTGGCTCTTTCTTATGAACATGTTAACCAATTTGTTTCTGTTAACCAAATTAAACCTTTCTGTAAACAATGCAATAATCAATCTACTCCTCACCTAAATGTGCAGTCTTAAAGCATTTTGACAACTGTTAAACACAAATCGAAATTCTTTTGTTTCAAAATAAAATCATTTAAAAGAACAACCTCTGTTTCAATATTTAAGGTCAAAATAGTAAATACAATTTATGCAGTTGAGTCTTAAGGTTCTTGTATTGCTATTATGCAAGCACTACAATTGACATAATTAAAGGTAAGTGAATTATTTTAACGGAATCATGCATAGGATCGGTAAGGATAAAACATCATTGTTAAGTTTTCGTTGGAAAGATAAATGATTATGAAGCTCACACTAAAAGCATTTTTTCTGTATTACATTTCCATCGGAAATGAAGTCCTATTCGAGAAAACTCATCTGAAAACCTTTAAAAAAAACCACCCAAAACATACAGACACGTAACAGCTGATTATGGTTATAAACAAAAACTTAGGACAATGTGTTTACATGCTGAAAACTGTGCATGTTTTCCACTATTTTCTCCTGACTAACACAACGGATTGAGCCCATATTTTTACAGGTTTGTTATTTCATGTATATGGTTGATCACACAAAACATGAACACTGTGTGCGACTATATTGTCAGCTCTACCAATCCTGTATAATTATATAGTATTGAGGGCCTTTAAATGCAGTTTTAAGCAAAAACACCACCCACCACTTCTTTTAGAAGAAAGATGGGAATCGAAGTTAACATTATTTTTTGAAATGATTGACAAAAGAACAAAATCAAACTTACCCAAGTAGACTCTCCAGCAGTGACACGAAATCATGAATCAAATTGGTCGAAAAAAAAATCTCAAATGCTGAAAATCAAACGAATTTTCAACCCTCAAAATGCTCGTAACTTTGATTTTCCATTAGAAGGTTTTGCTAAAACGCCTGGTCGCAACACAAATACTGTAATTTGTTTGCGTGACTCGATTTGTATTTCATGTAGCGTGCCCCACACACACGCATGGCAAACATTGGACGACGAAACACGAACTCGACGCGGAATGGAGACCCAATCTCGTCGAGCATTCACGCTGATTAAACGGTAAGTATCGTGTGACGTGATTCGATAGTTACAACTGGTGTACCCGTACAAGTAAACACGTGTATTAATTCACAACACCATTGTTTGATTAACATTATTGTCCAAGTGAATAAAATGTGTTTAAATTGAGGAGAGGCAATATTTGTTCGTAGTGAGGCTGGTTGTCATAGCAACCATGCATCGCTGTTCACCTCACAGTTGAACAACTGTTAGACTTTTGTTTCTTTCTTCGAAAAATGGTACAAATGGGAGCTTTGATGAAAGGAAAGGAACGAGTGAGTTCCGAAACGAAGAAGAAGATGGATTAAAGAAAACCCAAAACTCCGCCCAACTGCCCGACGGACAGACGGACAGACAACACGTCCACCCAACCACCTTTTACAAGATATACATTGTTGGTTTTATTTCGGAGTTTAGTTGTGGATTTTCACATTGAGAAGTTAACCCCACAATGTTTTTAACAAGAAAGATTAAAGAAAAAAGGTATAACAGAAAACGAATAGTGAAAGCCCACAATGTCGCTCTACTAAAGATGTCTGCTCGACAGACAGACACACAAATCCTCTGGCAGTGGTAATGGTAGGTAGACGAAATACACTTAAATAGATATTATGCGTAACAATATAATCCATTATTCAAACAATTGACATAACAATAGTCCTTCGATTTTGTGGTGAGTTGTGTGGATAAACAAATCAATTATGGTCCTTTTTGAAAAAACAAATATTATCGATAAATATTTATTGTTACCGAAGAGCTGCTGCGTAATAATTGTGCATTAAAATAAGTTTTATATAATCATAAATTCCATATACTTTATAAGAATTTGTCATTGCTTCAATTACACAATCATTTTGAGTTGAATGACTGTCGAACTGCTAAGCTTAAACCCTGGTCCTAATGCTTACGAGAATCAGCAATTCCCGCACTCTCGTAAGCTTATTTTATTGGCTAGCAAGAAATTTAAGCTAACGTGCATTCTCAGAAATAATATGATAATTACCGTGAATTAATCTGAGTCTGAAATAAGGCTGCGTAGCAGCTAAATTTACTGAACACATTTATTGGCTAAACAGACGACTACCAGGACACAAGTCATATCACTGTACAATAACACTTGCAATTTTCTCTGGCAACCTTCTTCTACCAAGCAAGAGTTTTCCATGCTAAGCAGATGCGCTTACCAGCTTGATGTTGGGCTCACGAGCATGGCGATCGTAAGCGAAGAATGCTGTGGTAAGCAATGCCAGCAGACTGGGCTCGGATGCATAATGTGGTTTCATTTTGACGTCATTGTAATAATAATTATTCAGAACATTTTCCATTCAAAATTACACAGTTGTACATTTCAGGAAGTTAGGCCGTGTCCTAATTAGCCCTTCCCATGAAATATGCTAATTACATTCACGCATGCGTACAGACAGTATTGGTTGGCAAACGCCATAGAGATGTGCACTAAGCAGACGCACAAACGCGTATGCATCACGCCACCATCAGCCCCATACAAAACGGTGCGATGTTCCTCCGACGTCACACCCCGAGGCTCGTGAAAGATGCCTCAGGTACCAACCTTTCGTCTCCGAAATCATCGGAGATGCACCTTTGACCTTTTGGTTGGTGTCTCATGTGGCCATTACATGTTTACGCGGGTGTGAGTGTCTGTGTAACTAACAATATTGTCCAATGAAACCATTGAATTATCATGCCGAAGCCTGTGTTTTTGTCCTGAAATACAACGAGACACTTGGGGGTCCAGGTCTAAGGTACACACATAGGCACTAAATCAAGAGGGCGCCCTATAACCGTCTTCGTTGATGCCGTTTGTAAAGAGCAGTCAATGTCTCTCTCTGATAGAGTTAATTATTCATTACCATATGGAAACGATTTCAGGGTTGCATCAGATGTTATTGATTAATTATGTTGATAATTATTTCATTTGCGGTAAGAAAATGTTAATTTTTGCCTTGCTCTCTCCGTGTGATTCAATCCTGACTTTACCCTTAACTAAACCACTAATACTACTGGCGCCTTTCGTGCGATAACTCATCGACCATTGGTCGGTTTCATCATCCATATTCACGAGTTCGTACTCGTCCTCGGATACGATACTGACAGGCGAGTTTGCCGGTGGTCTCATTGGGTGAATGATGTTAACGTACTCGGCGAATGCAACTCTGTGGTGACTAGGTTCGAGGGAATCCCGCCTGTCCATCTCGCTGTCGGTGGGATGGGTGCCCCAGCCGAAGTGCCGTGCGGGACGAGATGACCGTCTATGTTCTCTACCCTTCCGTCCGCTGCACGTCCGGCAGTGCTGGTGTCTCTCCTTTTGACGGTTCTGCTGCAAGAGGAGTGCTGCGGTGCTCCGCGGTGTGTTCCTGTCGCCAGAATCACTCGAACGACTACTCCAGCAATCACTGCACGATTCAGAAAGACAAGAAGACAGGGCACCGTCGTCGTCAAGGCTCTCGAGGGAGAGATTGTTGACGCGTGTCGGCACATCGTGGCGCGGTGATGAAAGCCTCTGACTGATCCTGTCGATGACCCGTTGGTCATGGTCCCTCCATGTTCGACCCTGCGTGGTAATGTCACTGGATACTGTGTCCCTTGCTTGGCACTGATGATGCTGCGAGTACAAAGCCTGCAGCCTGAGTTTGTGCTCCCTGTTTCTACTGGAAACAAGCGGTGGTTCACATCCCACCACATCATATCTCTCGTGCGTGTAGTTTAAAGCTTTCGAGGTTGGTTTTTGTAGGCGGGAACTGCTATGAGTTGGCACGTTCACATCAATCCCGCCATCACCTTCTGGTCCGTTGGTAGTGTTAGGTTCTTGGCAGCGATCAGTGTCTTTAGCATCCAGTATCTTACGTTTCTCAGTCTCGGATTTACTCTTCAGCATTTTCATGATCTGAGTCATACTTAACTTATCTGGATCGGGTCCCGAAGCTTCTCTACTCCGCCTACCTTTGGCACTGTTTTCCTGAGATTCACGGTGGTACTTCAAGTCAAGCTCACCCGGCGTTGGTCGGGACAAGAGTCTCATAAAGCCCGTCCTCAAGTCCACTTTGGACTTGGTCAGAAATGAGGACCGTGACTTGGCTGCTGCACTTGAAGACAGAAAAGCCGACCTGCTCTTCAGGATGTCACTTGGCGGAACTGGTTTTCCAAATGTCCAAGCTGAATGGGACTTAGAGATGTTCTCTCGTAGAAAGGACACCTTCGAGGGATCAGTTGCAGGCGGCACAACCTTATACCCAGGGGACTCCTGCGAGGTTTGTGGAGTCCCCACTGGGTTCAGGTGACCCTGGAAGCTTCGACGAGTGACGGCCAGCACGGGGCAATACCGCTTCTCTGGGCTGCTCGGTGCTGGTCGTGGTTGCTGCCCGTTGCCTGTCGTGTTGTTGGACTCCGGGTTAGTGGCTCCATTTGACGTATTGGTGGTTGTGGGCCACGAGTTGTTAACCGGAAGCCCGGTGACGTAAATTGATGCATCCTGGGGATTCTTGATCATAAAGCAGGCCGCCATTTTGACATCTTGCAGCTGCAGCAAAATAAAACGAACACAATATGATAATGCAAACATAGTTAATCTTTATTTATTTCAAAGTTACGGCATTGAATTTGTTTAACAGCGTGTCCATAAACGTGTTTCTCGTTGCTTTTTCGAAATTGATGGAGGTTTGCATTGGAAAAAAAAAGTTCGCGGGGGAGGGGGCGAAGGACACCAATCCATATCTCGTGACGTTGGTCTTTAAATTACCTTTGAACTCTTCGTTGTAACCTCTTCTCGATTGGAGTTTTTATGTCCACAAAAATTTGCGTTGCACTAAATAATATTATGCGTGCTGATGGGTTACCAGCTACAATACAATATCAAATAAATGCTTGTAAATGTATGAATTGACACTTAAGTGTTTGTAAACTGGTACTCCTGCGGCAATTCCTGCTTACCAGATAAAATTGTTGAGCAATATAAACAGTAACTCTCGGAATTTTGGCCTGTGGTTGATATAAATTTCCAAGATTCTGTATACGATTGCACTTAACATGATAAGTACATGTACAAGTTGTTCGTCTCGTGTACGGTGACTTTCTCCAGCTAACAACTTTCATTGCAATGAATTGTAGCAAGCCGTGCTTTTGTATCCGTTGTCAACCGATACAGCACTCGACACTTACCAAGAACACAAACATTACCAAAAATCACTTACAAATGTTTTCCGACTATCGAGTAAATTGTCTTCATTGTGCAGTTTTGTATAGTATCCACGGGGAAAAGCGGCCGTGAACCGTTACGGCTTGTAATTCAGTACTACCGACCGATATCGCGTAACAAAGCAAAATACCCTTTCATGGTTTTGACAATCCGTATGTAAAGATCACCAAGCTCAGAACATCGAATACTTTGAAAACCGGATTTAATTTTGAGGTATACGATCCATGGAAGGAACTTACAAATTAAAAAAAAAGGGAAATAAACAAATAGACTTTACTTTATGAATTCTAATAGTATATAAATAATGAAAGTAGAAGTTTCAAGATGTTATTCTTACTACTACTACTAATAACTAGTTTTTATAAAGCGCTTTCGACGGGCGTTTCAAAGCACTTTTCACTATTTATTTTCAGACAGGTTTTTGAAGCAATTTAATTATGAGACCAATTTATGTAACACTTTGTAAGGGTTTACAAGGTGCTGCGGCGCATTCAGCAGCCACTGCCAGAAACACCAGCGCAAACCCCTTCTCTTAGTGATAAGTGTCACTGGGTCCTTTTACGTGCATTACACAACACTAGGGACCTACGGCTTTACGTAGATAACGGCCGAAGGACGAAGCAATACTGGTTAAATGTCTTGCTTAAGGACACAAGTGTCAAGCCCATGACTCGAACCCACACCCGCCGATCAGAAACACCGGAGCTTGAGTTCGGTGCTCTTATCTGCTCGGACACGACACGCTCGGCCACGACTTACAGTTGTCCGATTGACGCCGTTCGTTCAAGATATATTTTCCTTGGAAGTAACGTGACCAGACGTTGTCATGGGGGAAGGGGGGGGGGCAAGCAGGGGGAAAGACATAGTTTGTATGTGTTTTAAGGGTATTGAATGTATCAAACCATTAAATTATAATTGCATGTTTTCGGTCTCATGTGAGAAAGAGGGGGGGGCTCCATCTACCCCTCTGGTTACGTCATCACTGATTCCTAGGGAGGCGGTAAGTGCAAATTCGTCAGAGAATTAGGAATTAGGAATTAGGAATTACCAAAACAAATTATAAAGTGCATGGCCCAAATTTCGCCCAAATTTAAACCTTTTTAATTTTATTTCTGAACGAATGCTGACAGATGATGCGGTTTCAAAACGAAAATGAAAGCTTGTAACCTGCCCGAATTAGCTAACTAAAGATTTAAATCGAAATTTCCGGGTCAAATCGGCCTAAAAAATCTTTTATAGTTTAGTGTGAAAGCTCACTAATGTGTAATAAAATAATTCACACCAGTTTCAAGTTGAAGAAGTTACCATGAAGAAAACACAAATCACCGTGGGTTATTTAGATCGCTGCAATTGAATTAAGACCAGTACAAACGTTTAAGAAAAACAGCGCAAAGCATAAACCGCGTTTGGTTGTGTTTACTCACAATGTCGATGAAGTTTTCACGGGTTAGTTGTATGGTGCGTTTACTGATAAATGGAAGATGGAAAATAATATACTTCCCCCCCCAAAAAAAAAACACAAAACAAAAACAAAACCCAAAACAAACAAAAAACCAACAACAACAATGTACTGTATGTTTCAAACAACAGGAAAACCATGCAACATGCCCCACCACGAGAGCGAACGGTACCATTGCAACCCAGTCGACCTTACCTGTGCACCGTAAGCCAGGACACTAACTGGGTGTCGACTCGGCTTCTCCATAGTAACTCGCATCTTCTGATCATCAAGAAATACACTTCTCCACGGATTAAAAACAACTTTTTAAAGTTTGAGAAAGAGTGAGGCCAGATATGACAACAGCACCTTAGAGGTTTTTCAGCTCACTGTCAATGTTTGGGGGAGAATTACTGTTCCCATCGCGAACTCCTGTAGCTCCTATAATCACCAAGTTGATATACACCGGTTATTTATTATTAACGATTAGACCTGGATGGGTATTCTCCGACCACTGACTTCATCAAGTTTTAAAGACACGCGATTGTGTTATCTATTGAGAGTTAAATATCGCTGTGTACGAGAATAGGTCCAGATCGAACGCAACCATGCCCACACGAAGGGGGGGGGGGGGGTGGAGAGGCAGCGATGGCCCCATTGCGCATGCGTCAATTCTGTCACTATCCCCACTTGTCCGGATGGGTCTGTATACACAATCATAGTGACAGCACTTCAAAAAACACACGATAACTTTACTATTCTAAATTAATGGGAAGTGTAGCTTTGACAAAAAAGGGGGAGATGAAACAAGATGAATTTAAAATAGAAGGCGTGACTGAAAGGTCAACCAACATGATAACAGATACGCGAAGAGTCAAGTTTTGAAGTAAGAAGTAACTATAAATAAATGAATAAATAGAAAACTTGCGGGTACAACCATTTTTTTTCACACGATGCAAAGCTTTCAAACACCACTTAAGTTTTGAAGTATTGTGGATAAGGGTCCCACTCCAATGCCCATTTATAAAGGGACGTGGATGACCTTCTTTTCTTTCCACCAAAGGATACACAAACTTTGTGTATCAAGACTTGGGCAAAAATCAATATTTGGGCAAATATGTCCCCGTCCAGCCTTTGTGGACCAGGGAACATCTTTATCGAGCTGTTTAATAAGAACACACAATTTGTTCAGCAAAGAAAACCATTACTCAGACCTTGGGGGAAATTTGTTTTAGATAGGCCAAAATGCCGTGCGAACATTTCTTGTGACAGACCCCTCACGGATTTTAGTCCAATCAACAAGTAAATTTATATGACAGAATGCTTAATAACAGTTCTCTTAATGCTCCCTTAAGTTAGCAATCTTTCCAGAAGATGGTGAGCAGAAAGCTACCAACATCGGAGAGCAATTGAAGAAGATAGGAAACTAGACATCATTGTTTTAAGGCGGCTTTCTGCCCCTCCCCCCGAAAAAAGCCCCTCCCCCAAAAAACAAAAGGTTGTTCATGGTTGTATTTAACACCGTGCCAAAAAAATCCAATACAGGCAGCTGATGCACCACGGGTGTTGTATTTGACAGATAAGTGACCTCCCTGTAACCATACCAACGGCATCTTTATCACCTGCCTTAACAACTGGTATCTACGTAAAAGGAAACACACAGGAGGAGAAGCCCGCCTCGGGATGTCCTCCAATGGTGATGCTGATGGGATGTGGAAACACGTTTACAGGGCCCTTTCGAAAACCACGGCTGTGCCTTCGGGTTCCGGCTTAGGCTCCGTCAGCTGTATTGTAAACCGTGTGCTTTTGGTACGGTGCTTCAAACAGACGGACGGAATCTAAGCCGGAGCCCAAGCCTATAAACCCGTGGTTTCGAGTTTTCTAGTGTCATTGCCGTTTTGTAAAGCGTCAAAATTATAATGTGGTCGTTGGCAGTAGCGTTTCAGACACCTCTGTTGCAAAAATCTCACCGTTTTAAAACTATAATTATTAACTATTATTATTATCAAATAATGATCAGTATTAGTTGACCTTTCAACGTTTTGTGTGCATTTGCTTGTTGATCAAAGATATGAAATAATTACAACTATAATATTCTTGATTGCATGATTATGAAAACGGAAATTGTTTAAAACTTGGTTGTTTTATGTGTTTGAATCAGATGTGAGTCCCTCACCTGTGGATTCACATCCATCGACCTTTTCTTTTGTGAAACCGTGTATTCACTCGACTCATTTCCTTTTAAAGGTAACTGTTCTTTTGGGGTTTTGTAAATTACACTCAAAAGATTAAAATGAGTGAGTGACTTCAAAAGATGGAAGGCCGTGAAGTTTCAAAAGCTGAATTAATCAATTAAGAAGCCATCTGCTTTGCCCCAGGCTTCTTCCCCATTGTAGATTAAATTCATCAAAAACAGAAATCAATCTTCCTCGATCACTTTGACTCCAGAGCTGGGTACGCCACGCTCACGATGCCCGTTATTATGCATTCACAATCTGCCGGGGAAATGTACCACTGTATGAACAAAAAATAATGGCTGTTGCATATTCTTCGGTCCACGCTTGACATCACTCGCTTGAATGTTCCCCGAGCAAACAAAGTTCTAGGTCAAAAAGCTTTTAGTGTAGCTGGGCCAATGATTTGGAACAATCTTCCTACTGTCATTAGGGAATCTGTTACTTTATCTACATTTCATAAAGCTCTAAAGACTCACCTTTTCCCATGTTAATTGATTTTATGTGCGCTATGATCTTGATGGAATAGCGCCTTATAAATTTGAATTGTTATGTTATGTTATGGTATATTTAAGGAGTAAACTGAATTCCCCTTCAGTGTCCGTACATAAACTAGAGCAGGCTCTAAGAACCATAAAATACTCTAAGAACCATAAAATACTCGATAGTGATTCCCAAAGAACCTCTCGGAGACATTGACATGCTATACATGATGAACGGCGAACTAAAACCCATACGAAATGGTTCTTGTATACTTAATGCTGTATCAACTTTTATTCATAACACATACCCTCGCACATTAAAACATCCATAACAAAACGCTTTGAAATGCTTTGAAATAACAGTTGTTGAGAAAAATACATAATTAATAAGTTTGGTCATCCACCTGTCTTTCCGCTTGGTGCAAAAATATCTGGTTACGTAGCGTCTTTCCGTATTGATGGAAGGATTCAAGGGAAAGTACCTCATCGTGGTTGTTTTTGTTTTTGGCAGAGTGTAAACTTTATTTTCATCTTCTAGTCTTCGATTAACACACCAGCCTAGCAACTTGTCAAAAAATGTCATCAAATTAGGCGGTCAAGTTTATATTTATGCTTTGTCACACTGGGGTTTCGTGCGTTTCCAAACTGGTATGGTGGGCAGATGATGGCGTTGTGCCTTTAATGATACAAACATGGAATTTGGCACACTATCAGAGTATGTCATGAGAAAGATATTTGGCTAAAGGGCCATCTCAGATTTGTCCTTTGAACAAAATATAGGTAGAATAACAAGCAATGGCAGCCATTTTGAAAATTGTAGAAATTGATTGTTATTCTACCTACATTTGTTTCAAAATCCAAATCTGTTGGAGATTTATGAAAGGCAAACTTGCTCATCAAAATTGTGTGCACAAAATTGTTTTCAGCTCACCCACGTTGGTCTGTGCTCAGCATTTCTTGTACAACGAATGAACGATTGTACGCACCGTACACAAGCGTATAGTATTTTATGATAAGGTGAACTTTGTCATGTACCTCATTGGTTACATTTTTAACAATGCAGTTGCTTTTTTAGGTCAATGCATCAAGCTCACGGTTGAAATGCACGGCAAATCAAATAAGCTTAACCTTAATTCGATGTGGGATTCACTGTTGAAATAATCGTGTTAAAAAAAAGGAGACAACTCAATCCATCACAATATCCACTCTATGGTTAAAACACCACAGAACCTTGACAACACAGCCATGCACATTACGGTAAAAGCCACAAGAACATTGCATGAAATTTGGTGTCACATTATTTTTAGGTTTTACATTTTAGTGACGGTTATGACTTCAAAATGCATAGTTGGATTACGCCAAAAACCTGGTTTCCGGTGAAACCAATATATAAATACTCTCCTCGATAAGCTGTGGTCTGAAGGAAACTCGACGTTTCAATCAGTTTGCTCTTATATTGTCTTCATTTGAAGATTTTTCAACATAAATATAATAGCATGCCTAGTTTAATGTTTGCTAAGTTTCGAATGCCACGAATCTAATCGCTACATTTTTCGAATTTTAAACCAGATGACTGTTACTTCTTCCAGTCAAATTACTCCCAAAAACATTCAAATTTTCCCCCAACTTGGCCTCCCCGTAAGTTATAACGTTCAGTGGGTACTCGTCTCGACTTACCTGTAGTTCTTAAACATGGCCACAGATCTTCCGTTCACAGTTACTGGAAAAGTAAAACAACCCAAGCAGCAGAGGTTTGCAAAGTGTGTTTGAAAACATATTGATTAATTGCTCCTTAGTCTTGTGAAGTGGTCGACGGCGTCCGAATCCTTATTTACCGATGGCTTAACTTATTAGTATTTTACCCACAATATAGAGGCCCATCGTTGAACCATGGGCCGATGAATAGTGTGTGCCTAACAACGGTAAGGCAAGGAAGAATTTCTGGGTAGCAAACAGGCGACAATGCACTGTGTCGACGTGTGTGTTGTAAACCAAGGGTATATTGCTGACGACTTGGCAACCGTGGCTTGATCAGTTGTGTTGATGGCGAGGGTTGGGTTTTATTTGTGGATTAATGAGCGAAGTAACTTCAACTGGCTATCATGATTGCTATCCGAACTCTATTGATAATTGGTGCCAATAGGAGCGTATTGGCAATAAGAAAAGGTCGAGTGAAGTAAAGGGGTCAAAAGATTAGAGTAGGGTTTGGAATTTGAAGAAGAATAGATGTGTCATGTAGTTTAGGCTCCTGCTTCTGCTTTTCAAACTACAGAAGCCTCCAAATCACATAATTTGATGTGTGGATCACGAGTGGATTACGTAGGCTTCACTTGTTACTCGAGGTCAGTTTGAAGTATTTAGTATACATACACCAGTCAATTAGCTTGCAAATCACGCCATTGGAAACATACAGAAGCCTCTTGGTTGCTTTATGGTGTTTTTTCCAAACAAGTAAACATCACTTACTAGACAATCAGCCGGGGAAGGGGGGCGGGGAGGGGGTCGAGGTCGCTGAAAGTCGAGCACTGAAAGTCTGAGACCGAGACGGCAAAGCAATAGTTTCATGATTGGCGCCGGGGTTATGGAGAGGGGTGGCTGATACAGTTGATATCGAGTGGGAGACAACAACAAGACCTTCACTGATACCATTGAGAAATACAGAAAATACTATTTAGTAGGAAAACAAGTTTTGTTTGTTTGATTACGTTGTGTTATGTAGAAAACTTTATTACAACGATTATAATATAGATATTGCACAACAAGCTAAACGTCATTTTCCACTTACAGTTTGTTTTCTCTTTAGTTTCGATTTCATGACAGTTTTTATAGCTTTTGAAACGAACTATCAAAAACCTACTTTGCGAAAGTGACATAGAAATGTGCTGATGCTCATGTAGTTAAAAACGATTTTTAATCAATGTTAAATCAAGATAACTTATACACATGTTACATGTATAAATTATTACATTTGCCGAAGGCATAATAGGCTTATTAATAATCAGCATTTTAAACAAGCTCATTGACGGTTGGGGGCGCTATAATAGGCTGATGCATTTCGCGGTGTGATTGGCTTTTGGTGCTGTTTGATGGGCGACTGCTCTTTATTCCGACACCTCTATGTTCCGACAATGTTCCGGAAAAAAACTGTTGATCTACATACTAGGTTTTAGGGTTAGGGTTAGAGTTGGGGAACGGCAGATATAATAGGGGTTTCGGAACATGTGTGTAACCGTTTGATGGTACAAAAAGTTTCAAAAATCATTTGATAAAAAATTCATTTTTAACCAATATGTACACCCATTAAAGACAGTTTAGAAGAAGCATTTTATAATATAGATAGATTACAGATTATATTTCTGTGTACAAACGGGTCAATATCAAACAATTATATGAAAATAAATATAAAACAAATGTTATATCAATATTTGTTTTCAGTCAAAACATTTTGTTTCACAAAACTATACTGGAACTAGAAATCATTCTAACAATTTATACATTATATAGAAAAATCATTAATCTTGAAAACACAGTAAAGTTTTGATTGCAATAATACTGATTAAAGTTCTTGAATTTTGAATTGCCAACAAAGACCTTTCTTTCAGCAGTCATTCTTTTAAGAAGTGAATGTAAAATGATAGGTTCAAACATAATGATTTGTAGTTTTGTGGGAGATTAATGATTCCATTAACGCTTTACGGGTCAGCTTGAAGTTGTATATAACTTTTCAATGAGAAGAATATCGATAATACTGACGTGGTTATGGTTGCTAATCAGATTAGCGATTGCGTTCATGGGAGACAAAGCGGGGAGGGGAGGCGTCCTTACCGGGAGCATTAATGCTCTGATTTCCTTGAGTTCTTGTGGACTTGTAGTACGGTAAGTAGGTGGTTGGATTGTACCTTTTGATGATACAAGCTTGGAATTTGGAACACAGTCAGAGTATGTCATGAGAAAGACATTTTGGCTATAGGGCGATTGCAGATTTGTCCTAAAAACAAGCAATGTCAACCATTTTGACTATTATAAAATGGAATTTGGAACACAGTCAGAGTATGCAATGAAAAAAGACATTTTGGATATAGGGCGATCGCAGATAATAATTTGTCCTAAAATAACAAGCAATGTCAGCCATTTTGACTATTATTAAAAATTGCTTGTTGTTCTACTTTTCAAGGGACAAATCTGTGATGGCCCTAGAGCCAAATATCTTTCTCATGACATACTCTGAGTGTCTGCCAAACTCCATGCTTGTGTCATCAAAGGCACAATTCTCCAAAATATTTCCCCGATCTGCCCCACTATTGTTAAATGGATGTTGTTCTCTTTTGTTTTTCTACGTATACAGCTTCGCACATTCAATAGGTACTGTGCTGTGTTACTCCGTTTTGTTTTTATTTATTATTGTACATCTTTTTAGTACAATAGAGAAGCTGAAAGTGAATTTAATGAGAGACTTTGGAAAGCTAGGTAGCTGCAGAGTTACCAGGTTAATTTTTAATTGTTTGAGTAGTTCTGAGCATGCGTCCATTACCGAGAACAATGGATTTACCTGGTAAGTCTGCTGCCGCCTAGCGTCCCAAAAGTCCGCCATTGGTAGATATTCTCGGCTCAAATGAGATTAAAGAGGGCTTCGTTTGGTATTATTCCAACAAATTAGTTTCTTCATTAGCATTTACATCCAAGTTTGATTTTCTTTCGTCTGTCTTCCCTTGATCAACGCTTAAGTTCTCATCTGGCAATGGCGATTTCAGACTCCGAAAAGAAATGTCCGAGTCCGGGGTGTCTGAGCGCAGCTCCAGCTGCTGGAGTTTCTGATGCCTCGCCCCCGTCGCCTGCCTGACGATCTCGTCAATTGATGGCGCTTCCGGTAGCTCGTACTTCCCTTGTGCGCCTGCGTAGAAGCGAGGCTGGCTTTGCTGACGTTTGATCTCTTCACGTGACATCATGGGCGGGCCGAAATAGTTGGCGGGATTTTCCCGTTCACTCTCCTTCTTGGGTACGACCTCAACGTTCGTGATGTCTGGCAGATTGTTCATGTTCTGTGCGCCACTGAATCGTTTTCCCCTAGTGTGATTCTTGCCCTGCCTGGCGAAAATCTGAGCTCGCAGATCGGTGAAGTTCGTAAAGTACCCTTGTCCATCTGGAACGCTAAAAGCGCTAATGCTGATCTTTCGTTTGGATGATTTCTCGTCATCCTCTTCGTCGTCACCTGTTTTTGAGGTGCCCTTGCGGTGTCGGAGTGACCGTGGTCTAGTGATGTCACCCTGGGCAAGTCTCTCAAGCACCTCCCGGGAGCTCAACTCGGGCCTGACTTGATTGACCATGGATATCGTCGAGAAGTTGGCCGCCGAGATGTGGAGACTCGGAAAGTTAGCCTCGTTTCGAAGCGCGGAGTTACTTCGCCTGTTGAGCCTGTCGCACTCATGACATGCCTTGGGACCTAGTACGTCACAACACTCGCGAGACATGTCATTCACCTCATCTGCGAGATCCTGATTCAGAAAGCTTTCAGTTCGCAGACATGGACGCTCGCGGAACTTCATGCAGAGATAAACGTGTTCTCTCTCCAGTCGTTTCCTGCGAGTGGTTGCACCACCCAGGCTCGCCGGGCGAGGAGACCCGTGCTGCCTGTCACCCATTGCCGAGGAAATTGTCAGACGCCGTTCCGCTTTGAACTTCTCCTGCTCCTTTTCGATGCCGACGGTGGTGATATCATTTGCACTCATGTTCAAGTTGGCCAGATCCGAGAGTTTGAGTGACAAGTCGACGTAAGGTGGCGCTGTCGTGCTCCGTGTGGCAGTGTCCGCATCACTCGCCTCGAACGAGTCAGCGTTTGGAATCGGCACCGACTCACTTCTCGAATGGGATCGAGACGACGCACCGAGATCCAGCAGGGAATCATGATCGAGTGAGATACTGGGGAAGTAGTCGTGTAGAGGGTCGTCATATAGCCTGCTGTTCGGTCTTGTCTGGGCCTGGTTGTCTCTCTGTATACGTGAACCTTCAATGGAGAAGAATGAATCTCTTGGCGGGGATCGGAAAGGGGCCGGACCCACTCGATGGCTCTTCGGAGCAGACCTCGACCCGCTGTTGGTTGAGGCCCTTACAATAGGCTCAGCGCGGCTTCGCGTTCGGGGCCCACTGCTACCAAGGACCATCATCTTGGCTGAATCATGACACTGTCATCTCGATATTATTTCCGTCAAAGCTCACTAGATTTACTCCCAAATCTACGTAGAAAAAATAGAAAATAAAAACAATGTCAAGAAGCAGTGATTCTACACAAACTAAAACGAATACCCACATGATCTGTTTTAAGTTGTGGTATTGACTCTTTAGTTTGTATGGGGAAACACTGTGGCAAATAGTTTGTTTAACATTCATCGAACTCGTTTATCAGATACCAAAGTGCAATGCAGATATTTGCAACCAAACTGGTTATGAATGGGAGTATGGGTGACAATGGATCCCCATCATCAGTGTTGTGGCAGCCATCTTTGTTATTCAAACAAAACAGTTCAAGCAACTGGGTAAAATCCTTCATTATTCGATGGGCTAAAGTCACCCCGGCGGCCTTGCTACAGTATTACTGGAAGGCCAAAACAAGATGGCTGCGTTCAATGCACTAATCTGGTCCTGTTTCCCCATGACAAATTCTCATTAGACTTTGCAAGTCTCGTGACCGTTATTTTGGGGGTTGAATTTGATTTCTAACTATATTGCTTTACAATTCTCAAACGAGGCACTTTTTGGTGCAACGTGCCTTGTACTTTGTCAGCAGTACGTCCAAGCCTTTTCCGGAGGTTCAGAAGGTTTATTTTGCCCTTTTTTTTAAATAAATTTTTAATCCAATTGTGTTGTTAACACGTCCAGATATCACCTGGGTTAATCTAAGCTTTTTATCATTTGTTTGCTTAAATAATTAAGTTTCATTTGCCATTGACAATAACTTGTGCCAGCAAGTGCTCACAGCAGGCCTCGCAGCAGAGTTTAACCGGGGGGGGGGGGGGGCGGCAGAATCTCGCACTTTAACGGAGCCCAATGCTCGAATACACGCGAGAGACCTGCACAGTTTATATCGTGTACAGTAGTGAACTCGTTGGAATTTTCATGGACCCAATTTGATTAGCTTTGGAAAGTGATAAACAGAACTTGAATGCTAAAATAGATCAAGCCAAAACCAACAAGGAAATTGTCCATACTACCTGTTTGTAGCCACTGTGTTTACAAGTTACGATCATCAGTTTATGAAATTTGGCTCAAGTTAAACATCATCGGACCCAACATAAAACACACATTATTTAAATCTGTCTTGATTAATTAACACTAACAATCAACGTAATAGTAATTACATGTACTAATTACTAAACGATTTTAATTAGGCCTACCCGGAACAATGTTCGGACGTTTCCGTGTGACACTGTTAGAAACTAAATTTCCAAGAAAAGAAGTAAATGGGTAGGTAGAATCATGGTAGAATTAAACAAACTTTAAGTTGTCAAAATCTGTCCATAACCCAGTTCGTGTTGCCCTATTCCCAATACCACAGTACCACGAGTCCTTTACTTGCCATGCACAATATTGTATAACAAACAGTTTATTTTACAGTTAGTGTTCCCACTTAACAAACATCAAACCCATACATACCTTGATAAACAACAAGTGTTACAGCCATCATTACTGAAGTGGTCGATTCAACAAGACTTCCATCACTGTACAACAACACAACAAACACACCAACCGATTCTTCTTGGATGTTCTACTCAAGTTTGCGAGAACTCACTTTCAAGCTGACATTTTGATAAAATTCAACCGTGTACTAATTTTACACTGACAATAACCCAGTTACGCGCACTGGTTTGTGTGTATGAACACTGCAAACAAAACCGACGCTAGGTGAACCTTTTGACACTGTGCCGGCAGTGCTTGGTAACGGGGCCCGCGGGCCATGCAGTAAGCCCCCGTGAGTAAATCATTGAGCATGCTAATAACATGCAGAAGCGCTGTAGGACGTCTTACGTGTAGCCGTGATCAGACCAACCTCGGCACGACAAAGCCCGGACAATGTGGGACTTGAATCGATCAGTAGCGAGGAATCGGTGCGGAACAGCGCGACGATACACGGCGTAGGGTCATCCTTGGAATCACCTCATTAAGACCTACAATTCCTTCCCAAAAGTTCACTGATATTTAAAAAACCCAAACAACAACAAATTGTCCTTCAAATTTTTTTCTGGTACGAATTACATTTAATTTTTAAAATGGTTCAACTTGTGAAAAGGGAAGACAGCGACATGACGACCCAAAGCGAAAAGGGCATCACTTATTCATCTTGCTGAATCATGACAAAGCATGTTATCCTGTTGAGGAATGCGAAGGAGTGTTTTGTAAGAAAGAAGTTTAGCCTTTAGCTTCAACCAGGTCCCACAGAATCAATTTGGCTTAACCAACAATTAGGGTCCTCGAGTTTTACCCCCCGTCATCATCCTCTGCAAAGCGATTATCCCCATCGGTCTGTGTCCAAATTAAGCGACTTCAGCTATGGCTACGGCTGCTGGCTACAGCGACCTCTTAAATGTGGACTTATTGGCGTTTCGGTCGTAGCCACTTCCAAAACCATCAATTTGAACACGGCCTTAGTCAGAAAACTGTAAACTGTATTCTACAATCTTTGATTTTCGGTTGAGTTCATTCATTTATTATACAATTTGTTTACAATGTTTGAAAAAACCCTCATGGCATCCCAAACACAAATAGTGGCCTTATGGTCAGGGAACCCATGTAGATTGATGTCCGTGCTTTTAGTGAGGAGTGTTTGGGCACTCAGTGGCCTCAAACGGAACAATTTCCTCAAAGAATTCGGCATCAAGTTTGTTAAAATCATTTTTGTGGATTGAAAATAGTTTAAATGTTTTTATCGATCACTACCAGTCATGTGTTATTAAAATGATATCTCCAAGTCTGACTCTGCTCAATATTAATGTTATTTTTGTGGATTGAAAATAGTTTAAATGTTTTTATCGATCACTACCAGTCATGTGTTATTAAAATGACATCTCCAAGTCTGACTCTGCTCAGTATTAATGCAATTTGTTTTTCTATACACTATAAAAAACCGGAAACTGGTTTTAAAAATAAGATTTTAGCTTGGATTATTCGTCAGTTTGACCCACGTCTGGGTTATTTTGACACAGCTTCCGGGTCACACTGACCTGGGAATGGGTCAGGCCCCCTGTGACCCTGAACCATGACCCGAGAGTTGTTTTTTGTTTTTTTTAGTGTAGCATCATCTTGTTGACGTCACTGAGTAACTTTTAGGGACTGAAACTTATACATGCCATGATGTATTTACCTTTGAGCGCAGCTTTTGTTAGCATGGAGGAATGGCTCGACAGGTGCATGGATGTTAAAAATAAAGTAGTGTTTGTCTTTCTTCTTGGCACAAAGTAAACAGGCCTGAACCGGTTGCAATCGAGAGGAAAGACCGATTCAAATTTATGACTGAATTGATAGGGGTTGGGACTTACATACTGGAAGGGATTTGTCGATGAGGGCGGGCTAAGGATGATAGTGAGATGGGAGAGAGGACATGTGTTGGCAACACAAAAAGTTAAGGGAGCACCCCACTAAATAAGGAGAAAACAGAGCGTCAAAATATTCTCTATTAGGCAGATTTGAGAGCCCAATAAAAGGAAAAAAGTTGTAAAATTTGTTGTTGACTTCCAACTTGGGGTATTTTGGATGATATAGGCTCTGAAATAAATGGTCCTATTTGCTGAGAGGTGTAGGAAATTATTTTCAAGATTGATGCTCGGACGTTTGGGAAAATTACACCGGTGTAGGGGTGTTTTTAATTAGATGGGGAATACCTCGACGGGCCCAGGGACTCCCAATATTAAATTGAGCATGGGATAAAAGTTCAACAGTCAATGGATAATTTCCCTGTAAAAAGCTGTGAGACTTCTAAGATGTTTTTGTATGTACATGTATGTGAATATTTTGCATTTTGCACTGTATGCCATTGGAGTTTATTAATAGTGGGGTGCACCCTTAAGAATATTGGTCTGTAACCCAGACTCCATATAGTGATTTACAAGGGTCCTTCTTCACTCTAACAGAACCCAACACAATGAATATGGTAAGTCAACACCCAAACTGTTGGGCTCCAATTATGGTGGTGTGCCTGATCCCACGTAAAGCACGATCAGTTTACTATAGTTCAGTCTTTAAAACATGCAGTTAGATTTTGATTGATTGGGTATGGTTAGGGTTAAATTTCATTAAAGGTTTTTACTTCCTATATTTGTTTACGAAGAGCAAGTTTAATACTGTCTTCTAGTTTTCAGATGCTAGGTCCAATATTTGGGCAGATTTGACCCGGAAATTTATGCTATTTTTATAGACTCGAGAAAGTCATTTCATTGCACGAAAACAAAACCCCGCCAATGATTAATGGTAGCTAATTTCAAACTTAAAATAAATTATTGTTGGGATCATCTGTCAAAATTCGTTTAACGGAAAACAAATTCTAAAAATTGTTTTCGGTGAAATCTGGTCCACCAACTCTAAAGGTTGGACCATAGATTGGTAATACTCCAAAAATTAATGACCATGAACTTTACTTGGTGGGAGGAGAACACTGCAGTTGTTGAAAGTATAAACTGTTTTGAGAAAGGATTCCCTTCGAAGTAATATGGTTTGGACAATTTTTCACTTATAACATATGAATCTGAGAAACGATAATTCATGCAAGAATCGTTTCTGAGATTACTGAGAGTTGGTGTCCGTTCGCGAATGCTGCGGCTCAGAGATGCAGCTGGTACCAGCTGTCACCTCACTAAAGTGTGGATGGATTCGACTTTCTTGTGAAAATACTGTGACAGGTTTTGCTGTTTTTCCTCAGCAAAGACATTGTATGCAGCTGAAACTTTTGCATGTGAATTTTCTTGTATCTTTCTTGATATTTTTGCCAATAAATCAGCATCAGTCCAACCTCTTCCCCAGGGTGTGTCGAGCAGTACGAGGTTGACTGCTCTCTCTTTACTATTTACAAACATGGTTGGAAATAAAGTAAACCATGGAGACGAGGTTGGCATCAGTCTAACCTTTAAAATTCGTTCAGAGATATAGAAAAAGGAATTATTATTTTGGCAAAATTTGGGCCATCAACTTTAAACGGTTTCAATTACTATTAATATCAATATGCCCGAATAAAGTAGTCAAGCTATTGTCGCGTGTAGCTGCTGCAAGCACCAATAACGCAATTGGCATAAAGGCACCCCATCCTATCCAGTACCAAACAACAACATGAAAATTGTGTAATTAAAATAATCCCTTGTCATCATACAGGTGTACCCGACTGTCGTATGTTGTTAGTACCATCCTGGAGTGCTTTTGTCAACAAATACAAGATACATCGTCGACGATATCATGTGCAATCCAAGCCGCCATTTGCATTCAACGTTGCACAATGGGTTGTTGAGATTGAGTGGTAACCAGGGGTGACAGTTTGCTGTTCGCATTTGGCGCGCCAGCAGGCCAGCGAGGTTTTGGTTCCAATCTGACTCCTAAACGGCTGTTTTATGGTGATATTAAAACACACGATGAACAACTGCTGTGATGGGAAAAGGGGCTACAGTGACAAACAAATTCTTCTTAAACAAGGTAGCAGCACATGCGCAGAGCAAAAACCATGAATTACTACGAACGATTTGAACTAAAGCAATGTACGGCAACAAAATGCTTAAAGATTCTGCTTTAGTCCACCCCCTCTTTTGTCTTCAGAGCAAATTAGAGCAATGGCCGTATGCGAATTAGCGGCAAGAGCTACAACTACGACTGTTGCTATAAGGGCGTTGCTGAGGATTTTAAATACGTCAACGCACGATGACGCAGCAATCCAGCTGTAGCCGTAGACGCCAATCGAACTTCTCCGCGCTCAGGCTAGGTATCTCCATCTCCATCTTAGTTAAGGAGTTCTAATCAATTCCGACATGCAACAGGCGTTGCATATAGTCCAAATAACCCAAGTCAACTTTTTGACGTAGCTATTTGCATAGTGTTTGTGTTGTAAAGGATAACGCGTATAATAGATATCCAGGTTTTTTTCGCCTAATAATCAGCAGCGTACTCCATGTTGCTACAACCGATTGACTGATACTATCCCATAAGGACAGGATTAGCCTAATCTACAGTCCTATCTAGCTGTTAAGTCGATAAACCTCGTCTAATGCAGAAAGAGTTAACACTAATTATCAGTGTTCATGGATGTACAACTAGCCTTTTATCAAGAATGCAAATTATTCATGGAAACTGAGTTTTCCCTGGTTAGCTGTACCACGGTTGTAGCAGGCGAAGCCAACCTCCCTCCACCTTGCTAGATTGCTAGAAACACCTCGGAAATGATGGGTTTCTTTCTCGACTATTTGGTAATATTCACGGGTTTCTTCTAAACGCAGAAGCTGGCGTTGTGAAGTGGTTACACCCCGAGTGCTTGTTCAACCTACTGATGAAAACACCAGTAGCATTCACGACGACTCTTCAACCCAACCATGAAACTACCATTGGAAGGTGAGTAATGCACTCAAAACAGAACAACGTAATTTGACATTCCTCTTTTAGTTATTTAGTTTTTGGCAAACAAGCATTCCGACAGAAAGTGTTTTCTGACTTTGTCTGAGATGAGTGCAATCTGTTGCTCTCTGCAAATAACATTTCAGTGTAAAGACAAAGACAGCTAGAATGGGGGTGGTTTGAAAAGAGTGGTTTCAATATGAAATCTCAGTTGTAATCAATTTTATACCAATCACTAGAGAAATATTCTGTCTGAAACAAAATACAGTCACAGTCCATGAAGATAGCAATTTGAAGACCCTGCAATTAATATACTTTTTTCGATCGTCGCAATCAAAATAAGCACCTACATAAACTTGTGCACAAAAAAATCCTGACAGAATTTGTTCTTCTTAGTTTTCACTCAAATTGTAGCAGGAAAACTTTCAGAGAGGTTGGGAATTGATGGCGTGTGGATTGGAAACGAGAGGATGGACATAGATCTCTTCCAACCATTGCAAATCCACTTCAAACAAATGAAGAAAATAATACTTCTTTTACGGATTTTTTACTTTCTTAAAATGTTGCCAAATAATGTTCAGGGTGAGGCATTACAATCATGTATATTACAATATTTTGGTCGGTGACCTGTTTCTGTCTTAAGCCGTATATTTTGTCTGTGCTCAGCAGATTTTGAGCTTAATTTTAATAACCATTTACAAAAGAAGACAAAACAGAAAAACAACAACAGCTGTGTAAAAGTGTGTATAATAATGGAGCTCTGTTGTCCAGCCGCACCAATATTCACTTCCACCATTAGAACAAATTTGTTCCACCTTTGTAATATATATTAAGGAATTGGTATAATAAGTCAAGTGGGTAATAATTAAATATTACAATATTGGAATGATTCCACAAAATAACTGTTGGGTTGTTGTTAATGCTATCTTCGACAATGATCTCAGTGTACTTCGGGCAGTGCAGCTTGGACGTAACCAAGTAACTAGCGATCGCTTAAATTTTCAAGAGTTCAACATTTGCAACAAGTAGATCGCAACTCAATAAAAAGGGGAGACAAATGGGGTTCGTTTTCCGATTAGTTTTCAGTTGTGTTCTGGATAATTTAGGCCAAGTTATAATAACCTTATTTGCGAATAGTGGAGCTTAACGAGCAGGTTGCCATTGGGAACACCAAACAACATCGTTTTGACGAATGTGTTGCTACTTTTGATGAGTTCATAGTACAAAGCCCCTGACGAAAAAATAAAAATAAAACTGAGCATACAAAAAGACTCTACGATTTCAAAACAAACATAGATAACGTGGAATATTCCACAACTTTTCATTATTAGTTTGAATTACCGGTTATGTAGACATGGTGAACCTTTTATATAAATGAACAAAGTGGTACTGGAAAGAAAACAAATTACAGTGGAGATATTTTGTTAGGAATAGTTTATGGTAGAACCACGAATAATATCTCTCAGGAGTGGTTTGGGTAACGCAGTATCTCGACGTTTCGATCGATTTTAACGGGTCTTCTTCAGAACTTCTTATTTGAAAATATACATGCTATACTATACTGTATAACACTTAGAAGTGGTTCGAATAGTGGAACAACGTTTCGATGGAATGAACATGGTCTTCTTTAGTACGTTGAAAACATATGTTGCTACTCAAAACTCATCAAAAATTACCAATTGCTTAATTGCAATTGTTAAACCTTGGTGGATTTATTTTCCGTAAACCTCAAACCACCAACTCTAAATCGATGGCTGGCATTCACCACCGACCTGCGTTTGACAGCCACGGTAGAGTTCTGCTCCCGGCCTCGACCAAAAATGACTCAAATTCTTCAAATCTCACAAATTATTAGATCACAGGTGTCAAAAGCAATTAGAGGGCCCCACCAGCTTCCCATTGTCTACAGGCAAACACACAGAGTGAGAGTACACACAGCGTATTACCGTGGAGTTACAGCAAACAAAACACAAAAATGACAAATAACCCGTCCAAGCTGGCAATCATTATTGACTCCTGCAATCGGAAACATTCAACTGAAATCATGCGGCATGTCGAGAATGCAAACGGCGAGGGCCTTTTACAAGAAGACGATCCCCGTCGGTAAAGATCAGATCTGACGAAGACAGTTTACATCGGTGAATCACAATGGCAAAGTCATTCACTGATAAGGGTTATAACTGTACCAGACAGTCATAAATGGTTTAAGAGCACTTTAAAAGCAATCAAGTGGTTTGTGGCCGCTATTAATAGTGTGCTCTAAAACCTAACTGGTCAGACAGTCTCCAGGCATCTTGGGACTTTCATGGGAGAGGACATTTTTTTCCTCGGTAGAAAACATTTCGGTGAGTACAAGTCATGCTCCGTAAGCCCTTTTTAGATATGGTGGACACATTGTAGTTGCACTGTTTGGGTAAATCTGTATACACACACCCAAATCAAAGGGTGTACTCGACCTATATCTCATGAGCTAATTATGTTTTGAAAGTAAAGGACCGCAAGACTTTGGTTCAGTTTCCTTGAGCAGCTAGTCTTCACTATTGAAGAGTCCAAAGTCAATAAAATAACCCTGATTCTTATGGCATTATGTTAATAAGTTCTACTGACAAAATAAAGCGATACTACGTGCTAAGCTTTGCGCATTTCGGTTTGAAGATTCAGTTTGAAAGTACGATGTTCATTTCGAATGCTTTGTTTAAAAATAGGGAACAATCAACAACCAGACGATTCGTTTCGGCAGCTTTGTTGTAAGTTATGACCGATAGGAGCTACTCGACAGCCCCTAAAAGTAGCATGAATTTTTGTTTTGAGTAAACGCAAACACGTTCCATAAGCTACGCCATAGAAAGTTACATCAAACGTCAATGCAATAGTCACAATTATACTATGTTCTTGTACATAATCCACAGATGCTGTGCAGACACAAAAAAACGGATCAGACTTGAGGATGAGACTAAGATGACACGATGCTGAAGGCGGATCCCCTCCCACCAATTCTCACCATCTCGTCCCAGAAGTCCGCCTTGCGGTTCAAAGAGCAAAACCACACCCAACCCCAACGTGACCACACTTCGCTACGACCTGAGCAGACCCATCAGCTAGAACCCCAGCCTACCTCGCTGTATTTGGACCACGCCGTGCCGCAGAGGCACACAACGCGGCTGAGAACCGACTTCATTTCACTCCAGCCCGACTACAAGTCATTACAACCCGACCACACGGTGCTGCAACCTTACCAAAGCTCACTCAAAACTGGCCATACTCCAAGACCTAATGACCACACCCATCTTGAAAACGCCAACTCTTACTTCGACACCGTCGATATCACGAGAACAATGAACCGACCAGTCTTTCACACCAGCAGGGGAAATGTTTTAATGAAGTCAAATATCAGACCAGAGGACGACATCGCGGCCCTGTCGAATGCGTTGTCGACACGAATTCCACTGGTGCAAGAGACTAGCATCAAGGATTTTGAACGTTCGAGAACCATGTACACAACGAACGCAACTCTTGTCGATCGTAAGAAACGCAGTGACGTCAGAGCAGAAAAACAGGACAATCATATAAAGCGACACTCAACCCGAAGGAAAAAGGACAATGTGACGTCACTGCACAGGGGAGGGAGCCACTATTTTCCCCCGGGTAATGTAATAACGCGGAACGACAACTTGATTCCAAGCATGTTTCCGAAAGTTCGACGTGTCGACAGAGGAGGGGCATGCCCTACACAGCTGTACAAAGAGACAAAGTTATCGTACACGGAGAAGATCAACGGCTCGGTTCAGCTCGATCATTACGTCAGAAGGAACTCAAGACCCCGGATGGAGCCCCTCGGCCGGGTCCCTTCAACTTCAACGGGGACATCCGTGGGAGCAGAAAGCCTCGAGTCCGTCATCTCTTCAAATAAGATGACGATAGAGGGCCGGGTGTCTGAAAGGCCGACTCGAGACTTGCCGCCGGTTTGGGGATTCTCGCCCATCTCTAAATACGATTACCTTGATGAGGGATTGTCGGTGCCGCCCAACTCCGAATATGGGCCGTCTAGATTGCAGATGGTGACCCCATTCGAGTGATGATTCAAAAAATGTTCACAATTTTCTGTTATTACGAGAAACTGTACATAAATTTGACAAGGTACTTCATCTCTCTTTTATTTAGGAAGCTATTCAGGTTGTGTATTTTTGAAAACACAGAACCGGGTTGTCATCAATATTGTGTGTACTACATTTTTAGACCTACCAACTCATCTTTAAAATGACTTTATAGATACAGAACATAAACACCAATTCAGATAGAGATATTTTATGAAATTTTATTTATAATTTCGCGTCTTAACATTTTGTGATATAAACAGCAAAACCATATCAACTCTTTTTCTCATCAGCCGATAACCCATATGCATGTCCCAACGCCCATGATCGGCACACAAAGGATTCTGGGTGAGATCCTAGTCCAAACAACACCGTCAACCATCATGATGTGCTGATTTTGAAGCAATGCAGTACACAGCTATAAAACCTGGCATTATAGTTACATGTAAACTACAGCATGGCGTCCATCTTGGCAGCTTGATTTATTTTCTTACTGCACTCGGTTTCTCAAGATGCATTGTGATATATATTTTTAAGACAGAACTTGTGCATATGGGCTATAAATATTTGTGACAATGACCATTGTATGAGATTTGATTGGCTCGGTGAAGTGTAAATAATAATAAAACCGACCATTAAAGTGACTTCGCTAACCAATTGAATCAGTCACAGCTACAACTCGGTGTATTTTGGTTTGTACCTCTGAGATTGATCTTAACCTAGACTAGCCCAGTCCTCTCGGTGGACAGTAATCTGGGTAGCATGTGATTTTTATATGATTAAATCCTTAAAAGTATATTAAAGACTGTAGTATACATGATTTTCTTGTGCTGGTATTTTCAAAAGTAAATAGATTTTGAGGCTTATAGCATTCTAGCAAATACCTTGTTTAAAGTTTGGTGTGAAAAGGTGATGGGAATAACAAAGAGAAGGCCATTTTTATTCCAGTAGTCTGGCTCCTTGATCATACTTTAGACAAAAAAATGGGCAATTTATAGACAGTTTGGAATTCTCAGGTTGGAGGACTAGTCTACTTCTGAAGATTGTCGGCCGACAATCGTTGAAAAAATGCTATAAATTCCCAGTTATCTTGAAAACGAAAACACACCAGGTGCCATGATTTCACAGGATGCTTGAGAGTCGAGATTGCTCTTTCCTAACTGCTTAGTGAGGTATTTTGTAAATAATTCAGTAGTTGTGTTTGCAAATAATGACATACTACCTTCAACATTCAACATCAATTTTAAGGCTTATCTGTTACTGTTGTGGTCTCAAGTTAAATGTATTGTTAGGAAGACTGTTTTTGTCTCCACTCGATGAGAATATTTCAATGCTGATTTTTCCCCTTCCCTTCTTTCTTGCTGATGACCTTTCATGACCCGTCAGTCTTCACCCCTCATCCCAGAATAGAATGTCCCAATCTAGTTGTCTTGCTTGTCCTCCGACTGATCCATTTTGGCATCTTCCACTGTCTCCTGGGTGGTGATTTTTCTTCGTTTTGGAGGGTGATACGTTCCCAAGCCTGCAGCTGCCTCAGCCTCTTTCTGTGTGTAGGGTTCAACTTCGAGAGCTTTCATTCTGCCACGAGACACACACAAAAATGTGTTTAGTTTTCCCGACTTCATTCAAAATATAAACTTCAACATCCAGGAGCAATTTCATAAAGTTGCTAAGCAGGAAATATTGCTTAGCAAAATTATTCAGCTATGTATGGCAGGGTACTATTACATGGTACATTGGCAGGTAACCCATTTCTTATCAGCAGCATTTTCCAGTTAGGAAGAAAGTCTTAAAGTAGCTGAGCTAATAATGATAAATGAAAACTAATAAGTATTTCAACGAATCATTAAGCAGGCCTGATACTTCGCTCTTGTAAGAAGGGGCAGGAAAAGGCACCGCGATGCGGAGAGTTAATACTTCTACTGGAACAATTCACAGGACACCCAGGCAATGACCAAGGGGCATGAAGGTAGTTGCCTCCGTTGCCTCCATGTGAAGTATTAGGCCTCGGGGCTTGCCCCTATCAATAGTAAAAACTGCCAGTAAGCGCCACTTCTCAACATGCCCAGTGGGCAACTAAAACCTGTGCAACCTTGGCCCAATTTCATGGCTCTGCTTACCGCCAAACTCTGCGCTTGCAATCACCATTCTCCGCTTACTGTGCAAGCGCCAAATTTCTGTGATAGCTGTGTAAGCGAAGAATGCCTAGTATAGTGGAGTACGCACGCGCACAAGCAAGAATTCTCTGCTAACCAGTAAAATACGCTTGACGTAAGCAAAGAATTTCTGCTTCAGTAAGCGCCGATTCTTTGCTCACAGTAAGCAGAGCCATGAAATTGGCCCCCGTTTGTTTATAATGTTCAATATTTCTTCCTTTTCAGTGTTAAATGATCTTTGAGTGTGTGAATGTAACTTCATTTACCCAATAAATTGGTTGCGATCGTTTAACATTAATCAGAAAGATACATAAATGACAATAAATGCTTGAAAATGTGGGCTACTTAAACTTCCTTGGGGCAAGTAGAACACACAGTTGACTAGCCTGGTGGGCTACTTCACGAAACGCTTAAGCGCAAGGCCTGGACCCAATGATTGTGATTGTATTTGGATTACCTTCTTTTGTGCAGCTTTGATCGGAAATGCTCCTTTAGTGCTTTCAAGTTTATGAAATACCTCCTGTACAAGACAAAAATGAAATGATATTTATTAATAGGATACAAAATTAAAGTTGAAACATTATTCGAGAATACAAGTAGGCCTGATGCTTTGTTCATAAAGTTCAGTATAAAGGGGCAGTTTTTCTTTGACGAAAATGTTAACTTCTACATTTAAAGGGCACCAAGGCACTGACAAGGGGCATGGAGGTAATTACATGTACCTCCATCACCTTCATGATGAATCAGGCCTGTAATAGAATATCAGTCACCTGTGTGGATTGCAGAATCCCAAACTGGCATAACTACAACCAGACTGATCAATAAATCAAAAGGAAAGCTTAGTGATGTAAAAACTAAAATGGAATCTTAAATAACCCAAGAGTATGTCAACAATAAACAATTGTTAAGCAACTCATTTCCTCTCGGTTGCCATCTCCTTACAAGGAAGATACAGTATCATAAACTCCTTTGAGTGTCACATTGTCAAATAGCGCCCTCGCTATTAGGTGAAATAAGGCAAACAATTGATAGTTGGGTTGTTGTGTGTGTACACACTTTTACATGTACACTACTCAATAATATGCACATTTCTACTGCCTGACTGCAGAATTGTCAACGTACTGTACATTTATTACAAATAAAGACAATATATTATTATAATAATAGACCAAACATGATGTTACACTTCCAGGCTTGTGAAGCCTCAGCCCAGATTGGACTCGTCCATTGCAACGAGACACTAAAATGAAGAAAGGCAGGGAGTACAACCTGGGCTAATGAAGCCCTACATCTACATTGACATAAAAACAATCAATCATCCAAAGTCTTAGAAATAGAACAGGAAGAATGCAGCTCAATTGTCATAAAATGTGTCTGCTGTACACGTCCTGTCAGCTGTAGCCTGTAGTGTTAGTGTGGGCTTAGATGATGCACACAGTTAACATCTACACTACAGTTACTAAAATTATTACACGACACAGCAACCTCTGTCAGTTCTATTCAGTAAAAATCAAATGGCTAAGGCCAACACAACAGAACACTGTTCTGTAATCATTTACTTAAAATAATACATTTGAAGAACAAGTCAAACAAGCAGAAGCAAAAATACACATAAATCATAATCAAGCATGTCAAGTAACCTACTGTCCCTACTGTTAGTGTTACTGTAGTGTTACGTTAGTGTTAACTGTTTTGTGTTACTGGTTAACAACTGTTAAAGTTAATGTTAGTGTTTGCGTTACTCTTATGCTAGTGTTTACTTTACTTTTATATAGAGAAACTTGTCTAAACAATATCGCACACAAACCCAACCCTCATAATTTTAGTTTTAAAAAACCCGGTAACATTAACAACACTGTGTGTGTGTGCGTTTATCAAATTGGTATCATATCGATTGTATTAAATGAAAGAGATACAATGTAATCAAAGTACACGAAATAGTAAAGAGTGGCAACTTACGCGCAATGAAGGCAGTAGTGCTGGCCAGATCCCGGTTTATCATGGTCGATTTCTTGATTCAACAATTTCTGCGATTCTGCAGGTTGTAGGTCTTTGTCTATCTGGTCTAAATCCTTCGTTTTCCGTCGCGTTCTGTACTTTTTCTGGATGTGGGTGTAACCCCGGTGGTGCCGCTTTCTAGCAATACGTGTCATTGTTGCGCGGATATTTTATAAAGTTGATGTTAAAAGGACAAAATTATTAGAAGAAGTTTACAAATGTGCCACACTCCAATTGCGAAATGTGTGCACGCGGAATACTAATAACAGAGCGCGCCCTCAAGAGACGATATCAATTTAATAATTGACACACTAGAGGGCGTAATATTGTTCAACTGAGGCCTCGCCTTGATGCACACAAACTTCCCATCATAGCAACCAATGCTATTGCTAAATGCTAAATATTCAAAAATACTCAAAAGTTACTTTAAAGTCTCAAAGCTTCTTGAAAGCTAACCAAGTATATTTTCGGACATCTAAACTTGAGATTTATTTCCAACTTTTGGCAGGTCAGCCTTTTGGAATTTTTTAAAATTACCCCAAACAAAACACCCCCGAATTGTACTTTTTCCTAAACCGACTTGTTGTCACAGTTATCGTGAAGCATTCTTCCACTTCCCAAGCCAAATAGGACAAACCAAGCGTAAATGAATCAAGTCTCCTCAAAAGGTAAAGCACAGAGCCCCTTGGTTGTGCTAATTTGTAATCATTACAAAATATATTAATTGCAAGCCCCCACCCAAACAAATAATACATATAAACAATAATTATAATTAACATTATTTTAAAAAGGTTGTATGTATCTCAAATTATGGCAATCAGCTTGCCTGACGAATGTTTGCCTATTTTAGTGTAGTGCTCCCCTTCACCGTTGGATCACCGTTTAACTCTTTGAAGCATTCCTGACGGAGCCTAATACGGGGCATGAGGCTTTGAGAAGGTACTGAAGTTAATCACCGCACCCTCCCTACTGAATTAATGCTCATTGCTATTTTCAATGATGTCTCAACGACTCAGCAAAGCTAAAGTTTCTCGCTGAGCCACAAGCCTACCTTGCCGACTGGTCGAAACGCGATTTACATCCCATTGTCATCAAACCGAAACACGATAACAAAACCACTCGCCGGAAGAAATGCGTTGATGCCAAATTGAAAGGTAATAAGTCGTTCGAACAAGAAAATAGATCTAACGACGTATAATGTCCAGAGCAACTTATTATCTGGTTCGAATGGTTTATTTGTTTGTTTACGTTTCAACTCGGCAGCAATGCGATTCGGTCTTTACTCTCATCATGAACGCTTGGTGAACTATGTTTTTCAAAACCTTTATGAATTTCCAATCGATGATGTACATTAAGACTTGGGTTTTCTATTTTCATTTAAAAATATCATTATTAGTCCAGTTGGTACAATATCGTGGAAGGCAGAAATCATGCCCGGTTTATAAAAAAGATTATTTGTTTCAATCTTAAAATAAAATATTTCAAAGAAATAATTTTGTTTTAATTGCATGGCCCCCTTTTCGCCGAAGGATTTACAACTTTTTCAAATTTTTATTTTTTTGTAAAACAAAATTATCTCTTAAAAAATGTTAGCAGATGGTGCTGTTTCAAAAACAAAAACACAAACCTTGTCGCATAGGCTGTGGCCACGGACAATGGCACCCAGGCCCCTACATGCCAAATGCATGATTGTTTGTACATGGCTGATGGACGTGAGATAATGTCGGGACCCCAACAATAATTCTTTTTTAGTTTTTAAATAACTACCACTAACCATTAACGGATTTTTTGTTCGTGCAATACCTTAAAATGAAAGCATTGAGTCCAAAAAGAAAAAAAAATTGTAATCTAAATATTCGCAGCAATTATCTTTTAGTAGCGTCGCATTAATTTAAAATGTGCGTTTCGCATAAAACAAAAGAAAGGAATGTAATAACAAAAAGAGTTAAACAATCTCACAGTCGATTCCTGACGAAGCTTACTTGGCTCAGAATTTGTTTTAAAGGTGCGGACAAATACAAGCATTTTTCCCCTTTATAAATCTCAGCGCGCATTGTACTTTAACGGACTAAGTATTTGGGAAACAACATCATTTTACCCGGCAGGGTCATTCCAAAGCTCTTGGTTTAATACCCAAGAATCCAAATTGTGTTTTTAAACACTTCGGGTTATTATTCACAATCTGAATTGACACAAAATTTAATTCTTATTGTGATTCGACCCTATGCCTCGTGGGTAGATCGGATCTTGCCAGTACGAGGAGCAAAAAAAAAAAAAGAGAGAGAAAAAGAAAAGAAAAGAAAAAGACCACGGTGGCTCTAGGTCTCTTGGAATTTTGTTGTGTGTTAGTTCCCTCGCCCATCATAATGGCGTACTCGATACAAACAGTGAAGAACCAACTTAACCCGAAGGCGTTCCTAGCCGCAGAGAGAGTCTGAGCTTACCACGATTCGCTCCAAGCAGAGACTAACCTACCTAGGTGACCTTGTACAAAGAATCGACGAGGATCAAGTTAAACTACGTGGGGTAAAAAAACATCCATTAATGATTGAATACTGATTTCAATGTTTTTCTGTCACTCGGGCTGCAATTTCCTAATTTCACTTTCCATTTATTTCAAGAACTAATGACACGAAAATTTTGTCTACGGGTCTGTGTAGACCTTATGCATCGACGTCATACAGCCGCCATCAAACAATGGAAAACGCACAGATTTGTACGCGCGGCGCACATGACTGGCCAATGAACAACGTCCTTTTGACCTCTAGGTGAGGGCGTCACACTCAATTGACGTCATATCATGCATAGGATCTATACGAGGTTCGCTCCTCTAGCTACAGCGATAAAAAAATGTCTGGTTTTGACCTCAAGGTAAGACTGTTGTCGCCTAAAGAGCAATTTTAATGTCTTCCCTCGTATAATAAAGCGTAAACTGAATGCCGTACACTGCCCTCATTTAGTTACAGTCCTTGAGCTTGTTCCATTACGAATCATTAATAATTTTAAACATCTTTAAAACAATAATAAAGTAGAAATACAAAAAGTATCCCGACTACCTCAAGGTGAAGAGCTGAAAAGATTCCTCAATTAACCTGTTTTAGTCCAAAGAAAAGCAATGTCATCGATTTAAAAATCCTTTTAATTTATGTTTAACAGACTATTTTGTTCCTTACGGACCTCCATTAGTCTCAAAGGCCAATTCTGCTTTTTTTTTTCAAAATGGCCACCGGCTTGCAAGTTAAAAGGGTTCGAGATGCACTGTTATTACAGAAAACCACGGGGCCCCGCTGTTTCAGTACTGAACCATGCTTGTGTGAGTATTGTGCTTGGTGTTTGTAAATGACTTTCGCTTCGGGGAAACCTAAACAGTCGTGGGATAACCTTCCTTCCGTCGCGTTGAAGGACCCACGCCGACGTGGCTCCAAAAAAAACCAACCGCTTGGAAGGGATAACAAAATAGAGCTGAAATCATTTTTGGCCTCTGGTGGGATTATCTCTTTGTGGTTCCACCGATTCTTTGTGGGGTCGACTTGAGTAGCACTTCAAGATCAACGATCTCAGGAAAAAAAATATATATGCTTGAAACTCAGTTCACAGGCAGAGGCAAGACGTTGTTGATATCCAGTAAAAGGCTTACATTACAACTGTTTATTATTGGTGATTGGATAATGAGCGGGAAAGAGATTTACCAATTATCGGTTCACCTCTTACCGTTAGTGAGTGGGTGGGGCACCAGCCTACTCGCTTGAGGATAAAGCAAGGTATAGCTACTTGTGACGAACACCGATCTTCGTATGAGGTGAGACGAATGTTGCGCATTGCATTCTTCGATACCCCGAGGTTATTGTGATTGGCAGTTTCGATTACATGTCATAATGAACCCTCACTATTGTAGTACAATTGATTACTGTAGCTGTTTGGAGAGAGCGGTATCGATTCTGCATCGAATAACCGACATTAACGACAAGCGATATTTTACCTCACGCTCCAACTTATGGGCTTACAAGGTGGGGGGGGGGGTCCCAAATATTGAGACAAAGTTGGGCGCGTCACCATTATAATTACTTTCATCATTTTATATTAATAAATAGCCTTCATGTCCGTTACAATATGTACTGCATGGACGGCAAAGTCATTATGGTAATCGACATTGCGGAGTATGCCGACTACACTTTGCTAAATATCGACCCAAGTCTGAAACCATAAAATACCATTTATCAAATACAATGATTTCGGAAAGAGACAAGTATAAGAGACCCCATGTAATTCGTTTTCACAAACAATCACTGGCACTGCCTATAGAAGAGATGTGTATATAGAAATCAAGTCAGTGGGTGAATTTTAGGGCCCACCTGATGGCCCCGGAAGACAACAAGATCTGCACTCAGCTCCCTCGCCTTCAACATAACATAAACATTTAAGGTTAACATTTATAAGGTGCAGTTCCATTATGATTGTTGTGCAAATAATAGAAAATGAACATGGACAGAGGTGAGTCTTATAAGAGTTTTATGAAATAGAGACAAATAACAGATTCCCTAAAACTGATGACAGAAGGAAGATTGTTCCAAAGCATTGGTGGTACTGAATGTTTTTTGTTTGCACGGGGAACATTCAAGTGAGTCATGTCAAGTGTGGACCAAAGAAAACGCAGAGGAGTGTAATAATATGACAGTAAACTGAACAGATATGGGAGTAAGTTTTGTTCAAGGATTATAATTGGCAGGTCTGATGACTGGACGCAATTACATGAACAGACAGGCGTTCTCGGAATTATTTAAGCCATGATTGTATGGCCATATCGGTAGTGGCTATGGCTAGAATACCAAAAAGTCATTCTTTAATACTCCGTCAAAGCAGCTGGCCATAAGCCGTAGCCGAAGTCGCTTGACTCGGACGCGGTTCCCATTTGCTCTGATTTTGTGTGCACTTTGTTAACCCGCATCATCATGTATTGCTCAGCCTAGACTTGGTTAGTCTCTTACCAAGACGTATATTCGCAGTTGAAACCGAGAGTTTAGACTTAAATAAGGCTCCCTAGGTTTTTTTTTGTCAATGACTGAACTTCCGGGGTACCTAAATCAATATTTCAGTTTGTGTCTTATTTTTTATGCAAAAACTAATTGCTAGACCGCTGAAACCTATATTGTATCTGTAACAAGACGCACAGGAATATCGTCGCGTTCAGGGATTTTGACAAGATGGCATCTACGTTATGATAACAATTTTACAGGCGTTTTGCGAGAGTTGTGACGGTTCAACCAATCCATCTCCATAATCCGCGAATCAAGAAAAGTACGCTGGCACTCCCCTCATTCCCCATTGGTTACTCCTCTCCCTGTACACAATTATAATCAGAGGCGTTTCATTACGCATAAATATTCCGTTTTTCATAAATCGATTTGGTAGCGCGTACCAACGCCAACGGATGACATTCGCCATGTAGTTTGAATGGCGAAAATTAATGTGGTGCACATGGTGTTTTTTTTTCTCTTTGGGTTGCTGCGCGTTCTATTTATATAGCTGCAGTTCTAGGAGCACGTGCACTGCCGTCGGCGGCACAGGGCAAGTAAAGCCCTATGCAATTACCAGGTCGTTCCGCTGTAGACAGCAACCCCAGCGTTCTGAAAAAAAAAATCTCCTCACCACGGCCAAGTGCATAGTGTATTCACGCACGATAAAGGTAACATCGGCATTTCCCACGTCGATACTGTGGGGATTTTTATAACTGCGGGAGACCTGGGCCAAGTCTGCCTCACATCGCTCACTCTATACCCACGGGGGTGACGACTGTACAGGAATTGATGTGCGGAGGGTCTTCGTGGTCTGACTGTCTAAAGCGGGTCACTCCGGGTGCAACAGTAGTACCATAGGGTACCGTATTATAATGCTGATAATTATGCGGGTACCGTGTTGGTATCTAGCTATGACCGACTGCTGAGACGGGAGGAGAGAGTCTGTGCTTAACATCGTCAGTATTATTAGGTTGTCTTATAAATAAGACGGCGACAGAGAACACTCACAGTGGAGTTGCCGCTGTACTGTAATCCAAGCACTGTAATATATAAAAACCAGAGTGACTAGACTGTTAACTGTATGCATGGACTAGTTCATTGCTTCAGCTGTTTCCACCGCCTCGAAAATAAAGCATTGGGAGTTCTCTGATATCCTTCACGTCCTCACTTCAACATTGCGGATAATTTAATCTGACAGCATCGATCGCGTCTTTTTGGACACACCTCCTCTGCTTTCAGCTCCGGCAAGAAAAAGGCTTCACCGCACACACAACGTAAGTATATAGCACGTCATGTCCCGTTTTAACCTACGTGCGTGCTGTAATAAATAGCAACCAAAACAAAGAACATTGCCTGCTATCTCCGGAGGGTTATCCAAGACTATGATATAGTTTTCCCGTATTATGTCAGTTTTTATATAACTATACAAAAATATTTCAATTATAGAGAACAAGATGGTGCAATCAATATGCGCAATCAATCCGTGTAAACATTGACGGTATTTGTTATTGTGACGGACTCGCCTTTTTATCTCGTGCACACATCTCCATAATGCAAAGGTCGCTTCGTATAATCATGGAGGTATGCTCCACACACTCGTAATAATTGTCATTAATAATAGTAATTTTCAAGCATTTTTGTGTGTGTCTGTTGTTGAACAAAATGCATTATTACATCGTCAAGGTAACTCATAATGCCGAGCACATAATTTGTATGGAACCTACGTTTGTTTCTGGTTGTGTTCTCAGTCCTAACGGTTTGACTTCACTGCTGGTTCGCGTAGCTCAAATTATTTCATGTATGCCTTTTTTTACTGATGGTTGGTCGATGGGATTATAATAAAAAGCAATTAAAACCTCAATTATATGAAGAAGAAGAAACAAATTGTCGTGCAGCGGGCGAAGGTTAAAGCACACTGCGTTTTACTGATAAGTGTTTCTTTGTTCGGTGCAGAGAGAATGACTTTGATATTTTCGTGGAATTATAAAGGAATGGTACAGAATTATTATTTATTATTTTTATTTAAGAATGAATTTAAAGGTATATTTGATCACTGGTTGCTGTGACTGGTACATGCAGTCTGTCATCAAGTTTTCAACGAATATCACCCAACCAGCTTGTGAACAAATTTTAAGCAAATAAGGTTCGTGTGTCAACAACGAACGACGCTTTTTTTTGTCGGGGTTTGTGTATTGTAGGCCTAATGTGATTACTTCGGCATGGAAAAACCAGAAGAAAAGAAAACAAGTGTTACATGCGGAGATAATGTTCTTTTCCGTTGTAGTATTTCGAGATGAAACCAACTGCTCTGGGAAAAACTGGTGTTGGTGTCTGGTTTATGACATTAGTAAGCTTTATAATTTTTTAGATTTATTTGTTCAATTTCAGTCATTAAAAACATGCATCATGGCTTTAAGGTAAAAATCACCAGTATGTATTGAGACCAACACATTTTTTAAATTAATTTTTGTTATTAAAACCGTCACTGTATTGTCTTTTTAGGTCACCATTGGTTAGGTTTTTTTTTAGCCGGCAAGACCGTAAGCTAAAGCTTTGATTTGCTTTATTAGGCGAGGGTAAGAGGGTGCTACACATTTTGTTGTAATCTCCAAAGAACAAAAACCCTTTGTTTGTCTTTGACGGTGCTTGGATCTTACTATTCGTTCCTTTGTTCAATCAAGAACCACTCTATCGAGATTAGACTGACTCACGTCGGAGTCAGGGTTCTAGACGAGTCAACTAATCTTGAATTAGTTGGCCTTTTTCAGGCCATGTTTTATGCCCAAATTCTACTCTTCGTTCATCAGCTGAAAACACGATCGTGTTTTATTGCCTGTTTTTTTTTCCTGCTCATGCAACCTAGTAACAAAAAAACCCTTGGATGGAGCTTTGATATTACAATTCATCTTCCTTTGTTCAATCAAGAACGACTTTGTCAAGAGTCGACTGACTTCTTCAGTGTCGGGGTTCTAATCCCATCAACGAATCTTGAATAGTTCGCCTTGTCCGGTTTTTTTTTCTCCCCAAATTCTATTCTCTTCGTTCAGCCAAAAACATGCACGTGTTTTATTGCCTATTTTTTTGCTCTGCTAATGCAACCTAAGAAGTCTCAAAAGTGGCATTTTACGGTTTTTTGCCCGCGGCCTCAGTGAAGGAGTTGCTATGGATTGGAATAAATATCCATAATTTGTATAATCCAAGATGTCATCGGATATGTTTTATTCTTGCATCTGCATGATGGGATTTAAAAAAAACCCGAATCCACGGTGAACCCTTGTCCGAGTTGTGACTCGAGCCGCAGTCCACAGGATATGAACAAGACAGGGACGTGAAAAGAAAGTGTTTTCCACAAATTCGCCAGCTTAGGACTGTTTTTAGTATGAGTCAAATAATAAACATACCATCCCAATGAGTGTTTCATTATAATAAGCATGGATTCTGCGTTTACCATCATTGTTTTGAGCTACAGGACGAAGCAAAATTGATGGTGAGGTTTATTTAACAATTTGAAATATTTGACAAAGAGCAGTTACACACACGCGATGTCTGGTCTATAGGTTCGTAGCAGTTCATTCATTGGCTGTTGTCAACGTAATGCTGATTTATAGGCAACATTATACATGAAGTACAATAAAAGTCACATGTGGACGTTTCAGCTAATTGCGGTGACTAACTTGCTAAGAAAACAGCAATAAATGTCACTGAGTATTTTCACAAGAACGTCGAATCCATCCACGTTTAGCGAGGTGACAGCGGGTACCAACCGCATCTCTGGCCGCAGCATTTGCGAACGGACACCAACCTTCAGTCTCATGTTATCCTTTTTGTTTCCCAAAATAGATTGTAATCTCAACAGGCAGTACTTCTCACAAAGTAAAGTTTTTATGGTCATTATTTTTTAGAAGTAATTCACCTTACATTTAATTCTACGAAACACTTCCTATTTAAGGAGTAATCTATTAATGTGCTTTGCTTTAATGATCCCTGTGGCTGGCACCGCAACGTACTTTTGTGATGATTAATGTTTCTTTTCCATGTGCAGTGGAGAGGCTTACGTTTAGCGATGCCACACCGACCTCGCTCCCATTATGACACTCTGCGCTTTTCTTTTATGCTAAGGAGGTAGTTCGGGTGAATCCGCGTATAGGGCAGGCCTACATCACTGTTGATTGAAATACGCCCACGGGCTGTGCCCAATTCCCCAAACAGAGCATTTATAGCACGAATGTAACTGCTTCGCAAATTGATTCTCGGAAAAAAAGGAAAAAAACCACACCCCACGACAGAAATCAGAAGCGTAGTTTATTAATAGCGGTGACAATATGAATCTTACATCACACATGTTATTAAGCTCACTCTTTGCATTACTGTAGACAAACAAAGTGCCCCCCCCCCCCACCACCCACAGAAATGCAACAACAAAACAGACAAAACGGACAGGCACAAACTATAGGGCTACATGCTTCTTTCTTTCATTCAGACTGCGCCTTTAAAATGAAAACTGAGGTAGTACTGGCAGCAAATATAATTCGAATGACTGTTCCTTTAAAAATACAATACATTGTTTGTGTGTTTGTTTGGGTTTTTTTTGGGGGGGGGATGAGCAAAATTTAATTCCCATCCCCGAAGTCCGCAATAAGCACACCGTGCAAAAGACCCGTGAAAACTGCGTCACATTCGATGGATATGTTTTCATGAAAACAGAAAAATGATAAAAATGGGTCATGTTTCGTTAAGGAGTTTCCAGTGCGCGTTCCTCTCCCGTCATTTCGATTGCAGCAGTCGAGATGAGCATCTGCGGTTGTCCTCGATTTTAATTTTTTTTTAATAGATGGACTTGTTTCCCTGGAGGATTGATACTGGGATGAACTTTGTTTTAATCAGTGTGCTTCCATATTGAAAGTCACTTTGTTTTTCGATAACCACCAATTCTATTATAGGCCTACAATACGTTTTTCAAAGCACCTTTGGCAATTACTCAAAAAATTAATGACCCTAAAAACGTACTAGGTGAGAAGCACTGCAGCTGTTGATAATGTATAACATTTTGAGAAACGATTCCCTTCTAAGAAATGGGGTTTTAGAGAAAGGGATTCAAAAAACAACTCAGTCTACGAAACGTTTATCATATTACGTATTCCAATTACGGATTATTCTTCCTGCGTGGACATAACCGCTCCAGATTTTCGGCAATATCTCAAAAATGCTACTATCTTTTGAAATGAAATTTTCACACGATAGTTTTATTAAATATATATATTTTCGTCATTCCTCAGGATTGAAACAATCGAACGATTCCAAAAGCCAAAGCACACTTTGTCTCTTAAAGAGCTACAACAATAGCAGCATTTCCGGGACTCTAACATCCTGAGTCATAATTCAGATTTCAACAAAAAGGTTCAGATACAGAGTCTGTCTGTATGCATAAAATGCAGAGAATTAAATTCGGGATTACCAGATGTTCTTTTTACCTCAATGTTTTATAATTATTTGTAGATCGATAAAGCCCTCCAAAACCATCGCCACTGATCGTCTGTACCCTGATGAGATTTACTTTAAGTTTCCGTGATACGAGGGACTTATACCTGAGAGTACACTAAGACCCTGTCTTGGCGAAACGTTACCGAGGAGGAATTCTTTATGCGCCAATGCGATTACAGTTCAGTCAAAATTTATGCGCGGGAAGCTTTTCCTAAAGTTGATTGCGTCCCCAGACTACAGTCTCTGTCTGGCAGTTAGAGGAGTCGTCCTCTGGAGTTCTAAAAAATATGGCTCAATTTGTGTTACAACTTTACCCCCAGCTCAAATGAAGTCTATTGAAACCTAACCCGGTACTACTGTCCTCGATAGAATCCGAGAGCGTGCGGTCATCGTAACACCCACCATCCTTTTCAAAAATCGAAAAATGAAAACAAAAGTATCACACTTTGTAAGCTCTGCATTCGGTCCATTCCCTTTCATTGGGCTTCAAAACTACTCAGAATACACCCTAAATACTTCCAGGTCATAATTGAGTTGGATTCCGGGTCACACGGGGCCCGGTCCATTTCCGGGTCAGATGAACCAGGGAAGTAGTTTTAAAAAAATTGAATTTTAACTCGAATTTTGCGTCATTTCGACCCTTGTCTGGGTCATTTTGACACAGATTTCGTGTCAAATTGACCCGGAAATAGGTCACCTTGACCCAGAAATGGGTCACATTGACCCGAAAATGGGTCAGGCTCCACGTGACCCAGATCCGGTCATTTCCGAAACCGGAAGTTTTATTAAGGAAGACCTATAGTCTAGCTGTCCTATGTATACATCGCGGTATACAAGAACGTTAAAGACACCACCGTGGAGTAGAGGATTTCACTGTACCAAAGTATGTATAGAATGAGTGTAGCGACTAGTTATAAAAGATCTAGACATTGTATACACTCGGCATGAAGGGAAGAAAAATAAAAAAAATATATACGAAGCTAAGTTTTTGTCATTTAATGAAAAGTGTTGTGTAGAGGAGGCACAAGGAGAAGAAGAAAAAAGAAGAAAAAAGAGGGGTGTAAGGGGACGCTGGATGTGGTGCATGAGTCCTGATTAAGTTAATCTCTAAGTGTGAAAATACAATAACTTGTGACCGGATTTAGTCCGCAAAACCTGACTTACTACACGGAACCTGACATATATACGGAAACTGAGGTTCTGAAGGTCAATTAAAAAAAGGGAAATATGAACTTGTGAAATAACAAGGACCTGTTACCGGATTTAGTCCGCAAGACCTGACTTATGATGATTAATGTTTCTTTTCCATGTGCAGTGGAGAGAGGCTTACGTTTAGCGATGCTACACCGACCTCGCTCCCATTATGACACTCTGCGCTTTTCTTTTATGCTAAGGAGGTAGTTCGGGTGAATCCGCGTATAGGGCAGGCCTACATCACTGTTGATTGAAATACGCCCACGGGCTGTGCCCAATTCCCCCAAACAGAGCATTTATAGCACGAATGTAACTGCTTCGCAAATTGATTCTCGGAAAAAAAAGAAAAAAAAAACCACCCCACGACAGAAATCAGAAGCGTAGTTTATTAATAGCGGTGACAATATGAATCTTACATCACACATGTTATTAAGCTCACTCTTTGCATTACTGTAGACAAACAAAGTGCCCCCCCCCTCCCCCACCACCCACAGAAATGCAACAACAAAACAGACAAAACGGACAGGCCAAAACTATAGGGCTGCATGCTTCTTTCTTTCATTCAGACTGCGCCTTTAAAATGAAAACTGAGGCAGTACTGGCAGCAAATTTAATTCGAATGACTGTTCCTTTAAAAATACAATACATTGTTTGTTTGTTTTTTTTGGGGGGATGAGCAAAATTTAATTCCCATCCCCGTAGTCCGCAATAAGCACACCGTGCAAAAGACCCGTGAAAACTGCGTCACATTCGATGGATATGTTTTCATGAAAACAGAAAAATGATAAAAATGGGTCATGTTTCGTTAAGGAGTTTCCAGTGCGTGTTCCTCTCCCGTCATTTCGATTGCAGCAGTTGAGATGAGCAGCTGCGGTTGTCCTCGATTTTAATTTTTTTTAATAGATGGACTTATTCCCCTGGAGGATTGATACTGGGATGAACTTTGTTTTAATCAGTGTGCTTCCATATTGAAAGTCATTTGGTTTTTCGATAACCACCAATTCTATTATAGGCATACAATACGTTTTTCAAAGCACCTTTGGCAATTACTCAAAAAATTAATGACCCTAAAAACGTACTAGGTGAGAAGCACTGCAAATGTTGATAATGTATAACATTTTGAGAAACGATTCCCTTCTAAGAAATGGGGTTTTAGAGAAAGGGATTCAAAAAACAACTCAGTCTACGAAACGTTTATCATATTACGTATTCCAATTACGGATTATTCTTCCTGCGTGGACATAACCGCTCCAGATTTTCGGCAATATCTAAAAAATGCTACTATCTTTTGAAATGAAATTTTCACACGATAGTTTTATTATATATATATTTTTTCGTCATTCCTCAGGATTGAAACAATCGAACGATTCCAAAAGCCAAAGCACACTTTGTCTCTTAAAGAGCTACAACAATAGCAGCATTTCCGGGACTCTAACATCCTGAGTCATAATTCAGATTTCAACAAAAAGGTTCAGATACAGAGTCTGTCTGTATGCATAAAATGCAGAGAATTAAATTCGGGATTACCAGATGTTCTTTTTACCTCAATGTTTTATAATTATTTGTAGATCGATAAAGCCCTCCAAAACCATCGCCACTGATCGTCTGTACCCTGATGGGATTTACTTTAAGTTTCCTTGATACGAGGGACTTATACCTGAGAGTACACTAAGACCCTGTCTTGGCGAAACGTTACCGAGGAGGAATTCTTTATGCGCCAATGCGATTACAGTTCAGTCAAAATTTATGCGCGGGAAGCTTTTCCTAAAGTTGATTGCGTCCCTAGACTACAGTCTCTGTCTGGCAGTTAAAGGAGTCGTCCTCTGGAGTTCTAAAAAATATGGCTCAATTTGTGTTACAACTTTACCCCCAGCTCAAATGAAGTCTATTGAAACCTAACCCGGTACTACTATCCTCGATAGAATCCGAGAGCGTGCGGTCATAGTAACACCCCCCATCCTTTTCAAGAATCGAAAAATGAAAACAAAAGTATCACATTTTGTAAGCTCTGCATTCGGTCCATTCCCTTTCATTGGGCTTCAAAACTACTCAGAATACACCCTGAATACTTCCGGGTCATAATTGAGTTGGATTCCGGGTCACACGGGGCCCGGTCCATTTCCGGGTCAGATGAACCAGGAAAGTAGTTTTTAAAAAATTGAATTTTAACTCGAATTCTGCGTCATTTCGACCCTTGTCTGGGTCATTTTGACACAGATTTCGGGTCAAATTTACCCGGAAATGGGTCACATTGACCCGGAAATGGGTCACATTGACCCGGAAATGGGTCAGGCTCCACGTGACCCGGATCCGGGTCATTTCCGAAACCGGAAGTTTTTAGAGGTCGCATATTTTTATTAGCTTTGGTATTCTTTTTTATGTTCAAGTAAAAGGTGTGATTTCTCACCGAAGAACGAAGTTGCATCTTGAATGCCTCCCCCAGTGTTTGACTGTCTCATGGATCCATCATGAGTCTGAATTCTGAATTCTGAATTCTTAAAATAAAAAAGAAAATAAAAAACGTTTCCTTAGTGAACTAGTCCACTCTGATGCTTTTATTTTTCTATAATCCTAAACCTTTGGTTAGAGCTGTTTGTTTGTTTGTTTTGTTGTTGTTGTTGTTGTTTTTCGATCTCAAGCTCTGTTTCGTTTTTTTGTATTCTGTTTCTGGTCACTTTATGATTTCTTTAAGAATGTTAAGCCGACGGTATTCGTTATAGATGGCCGTCTCCTGCAAACAACATCTCTGAAATGTTTCATGAACTTTAATTGGAATGAACCTTGGTGACCCAAGGTGACAACAAATTCCACGGTGAACATAAACTGTAACGCACTAGTCATCCCGGGTAGAGAGAGAGATTTCGGAATTGCGTCTATTATGTGCTGTGTACAGTTATTACGCGCTATCAAATAAAAATACATTCAAAGATAAATTTACTGGTTCTTTTTTGGGAAGTCGCTCTCGGGGGATTATGGCCTCAATTCCCGTATATAAAAAAAGCATTCAGTCTTGACGGGGAGCATTTCTGGGCCTCGTATAATATAGGGATGTACAACTCGTTATCCACCGTCTATACTAGGCTATTTTGATGAAATTAGACGCAAGGGGGAATTCAGTTTCGAGTAATGCGATCGTGAAAGAAGAGAGAGAGAGAGAGAGTGTGTGCGAGAAACATGTCCAGATACAAGGCATATTCTTCTATTAAGTCAGGAGCTTTATTACATTCGTTCGTAGTACTGGCCGCTGTTCGTCATAATTAGAAAGTTCAAGGTGTCGGTGAAAACTACGGTGGGAAACGAATTGTCTCTTTGTTGGAATTTGTTTACCACACAACCTCCTTTTTCGCTTCTTCTTTTTTTTCAAGAACAGAAACGTGCCTAATTAAATTGAACTGTCATTTCGCTGACTGCACCATGACGTCATTCTGGCGAAGTAGTCAGTGGCTATTTCCGAATTCGTGGCTACGACTGTGGGTGGATCGCAATGGCTGCCCTGAGCTACAGCCGTACGTATCCACAGCCGTCAGTACGAAGTGGGCCAAGTAATATTCCTACCAACATTGGGGGGGGGGGGAATCCCTCCCATTTAAACCGAAAACAATCCCAATTTAATTAAATCGTGTAAAGTTATCCTCAGGCTCAGAAAACATTGGGCCCAATATCTTATAGCTGCTTAAGCACAAAATGTAGCTAAGCATAATATAATTATGTTTACCAGAATCAGGTGAGCCAATACCATGTAAGGGTTCGCTCTCGTGCGCCTTGAGCACCTTCAATTCGGTGGATTTGGCGCATTATATTATTTATCTATCTATTACATGCACCATCTGTGGCTGGTGTTCCGCTTATTTTTGCTTATAAGCAGAAGATTTTTCAGCAATGTTTCCCGCCTAAGCAGCTCTATGAAATTAAGCCCTTGGCCCAATTTCATAGAGCCTATCCAGTCACCAAACTGTGCACAAAACATGGAGTTTTGGCTGGTAACCCTTTTCCAGTAAGCAAAATTGTTTTGGTGATGATACAATGTCTGTACTAAAGTAGCTCTGTGAAATTTTTTCCTGGTATTGTTTATAAAAAAGACTACGTTAAAAATTGTTCTTTGTGATAAATTTACGTAGACCTAAGGGTTCAGCTTAAAGGTCCACAGAGGGTAATGCCCGTTTTTCGCCGTGCCATTTCTCTGAATGCGATGTAAACATTAAGGTCGACCGGTTTAGCTGTTACGATTGGCTGTAAAAATAACGTCTGAAAAGATTCTTTTCTTTGCATTGTGGGCAAACTCTCTGGTCATTGATTCTCTGGCACATGCAAAAGGAAAACGACCACAGGGTCAGTGTTTGTAAACGCGCTGCTTCCTTAAGTCGCGCTAAGACGGTTGACCCATTTCTTTCCCACAACATGTAGATTGTGTGTCGAGTGCTTTGAAGGAGTTTTTTACCTGTATATCAGCCTCTGGCAATTATTGGTCTGAAAATAGTAAAAGAATCACTTATTGCTTGACAAATCAAGCAAATTCAAGATTGGGACTAGTACAAAATACAAGACATTCAAGCCAATGGTTTAGGCGATGATTTGGTCAATTGTGTGCCAATTTTTTTGCAAGAACAATGCTATCTTCCCCATATTTCCTATATTTGTGTGTCCCAATGTTTATGAAACTGTCGGACATGTTTGTATCGACGCGGATAATACATGTACATAATTTATGACCGTCCGAGGTCACCATTGAGGGCGCTATATAATAGATGGATGAACCAAGTGAAACAAATAAACCATTTTTTCACTACGAAAGCTTATACTTGATTACCAGCCAACTGTCCCGAGAAGATTGCCGTCTGAAATAATGTCATGTGTCAGGAAAGAGTGTACACTAAACCTCCGATATTATCCTTGACAAGAAAATTCTAAGACCAACGGGGTTTTCTTTGAAAACAAAACACAAAACGTAGTCCCTATGTTTATGATTTCCAAAACCTTAACTTGTGTTTACAGGCCTAAGAAACAAGATCGCATTGAGTGCATGAAGATCTACCAGAATCAAATGACGTGCTACCTTTAATTCAACATGTGAATCGTACAATTATTATTATGTTTTCATTAGTTACTCATTATTATCACTCGCATTGTTTTCATTTTGGAATTTGTTTTTCTTTCAACAATATACACACACGAGACTCCACATCCCTGCTAGATAATATGACGGTGTCCCAAAGTGTATTCTCGGTCTCACCCGTCGTCACCAGCTGGCGCTCTGCGCATCGTCATGGTCCTTTTTTTCCTTCTTCTTCAGCATATAGAATGAGCCGTTCTCACACCATGTTATTATTAAGAATACTCAGTCATGTGAACTGGACCGAAGAGACGATCGGATCGCTACTAGTATTGTAGTAATATCAATCATAAAATACTATGTGAATCGCCGTGTGCAAGATCCCACGAGTGGCAGGAATTAAGGAAGTTTTTAGGGTAAAATTACCACTTGGGCCTGTTGAGGGTCATCTGATGATAGGACAGGGACGCACGCTCGTACGGTAACCGACAACGCTAATTCTACGTACTACTCTCTGGATAGTCTGCACAGCCCAAAAGTAAGACTAAACTGTGTGGTTTGTGAAATGTTATTGAATGCTGATGTAGATTTATTGCACCTTTGTCTGTATGGGGGCTGTTGTTGTACATTGTGAGCCACTTGTGAATGGGCATGCACGATTATGTATTGCAAATTATAATTGGAATTTTGTGGTGTGTGGCTAACAAACCGACGAACCACAGACACCACATTGTGCTTGACTCACCATTTTGGGCCGCGCTTGAGGTTGCATTGGGTAAACAGCCGTAGTCTTTTTTTTAATTTTTATCAAGACGTAGTTAATTCTCGCCATAGATTCGGTCTTGAATTTTCAAATTAGGCTAGTTTGTCGCAAACACACCCAATAAATGTGATGACTCACTGTACTCAATCATACGGTAACTGAACACTAAACTCGGTTACCATTTCCGATGATACGACCAGCGTGAAATGCAATTCGTCACTTCTATGTTAGACAAAAGTACAAAAAAGGGCGGGAGTTTTTCTTGTCTGCAAAACATCCCCCTTTGAACGGAGGTATGAACTTAATACTCATATCTCATTACTGCTCACCTGGAATTCACTTTCATAACAATACCAACAGACTATTTTCTGTTTCATTGATTCAAAAACGCTGACGTCAATCATAAAAACTATACTCCTATTGGTCAGATCAACCATCCATCTAGAATGTTCTTCGTTAAATTTCTGAACATTCATTGGATAAAGTTTTGGCATTCTGAAGGCTCGTTAAATCCCAGATGTTTCCAATATCTCGCGTGAAACTCGTGACAACCATTAGCTTGAGACAAAAAAATATCGAGAAAACGGCTTTACCCTTTATATTCTGGGCTCGATACAGAGAGCTACCGTAACATTGATTTTAAGACGTGTTATCAATCTTAAGAACTAAGCAAAGTGTGATGTTACGGACTCCGGATCTCATGGGGGGGGGGGACAGACCAATTTCCGGGTCAGGCTGACGACCTTGAAAATGTTTTTTAAAATGATTGAATTTTTAACGCGGATTCTGCGTCAGTTTGTCCCATTTTGGGGTCCTTTTTTGACGGAGTTTCCTGGTCGTACTGACCAAGGAATGAGTCACGCCCAACGGGACCCGGATCTGCGTCAATTCTGACCAGGAGACCGGACATTTTTAAGAGTGTAATATTGGCAACTTATCTTATCTTAAGATGAATCCTTAGCGGTTTGTGAAATGGAGCCATGGTATTATTATTTTGTCGCGTATTTTAAATTGAATACGTTCGTGAGAACTGTTCTGTTGGGGGGAATTTTTTTCTCGCAGGGCAGGAACGATTTCTCAGATTCCCGGACTGGAAATCGTTTATTTACTTCTCCAATCGTGCCCTATTATAGTGTTACTCCCTGAACGAAGTCACGAGCGTGGTTTCGACCGTGGCTGTATATACGTGCCATGATGCAAAGTTTCTGAACCCAAGTCACATGATTCCCAGTTATTCACATTGTTCGTAATTAGTCACAAGATTCGCAATTAGTCACGTTCTTGGTACTTGTTTGATCAACCCTGTAGGTTTTGTTTCTGAACCGGCTGATGTTAACCCGTCCACTATGGGAGGACAGCAGAGCACTAACGGGTCTCACGACGCTTATAAAGTGGATATCTTCGGGGAGGACATGCGGAAAAAGTTCGATAGAGGTAAGTTCTGTATTTCCACATGAGCCTAATTTCCACAATTCTGCTTAGCATAGAGATATCTTGCTTAGCCGTAATAGGGAACCAGCCAAAAGGGCACGTAATTCACATTGCTGTGACTGGTACCCACACAGATACATGTGCTCAGCACCATTTCCTGCTTAGCAGCTTTGTAAACTGGGGCCCCAATACGTCGTTCAAGTCCACCATCCCGCAAAAAACAACAACTATATACTGTAGCGACCGTAGAGCAAGGGTCAACCTTAACTTGCCGTCTGGTTAAATGTCAATATTTGCCGATCTTGGAAATTTACCAAACCTACAACTATCCGTTGATTAGCTTGGCAAAATACCCTTTTGGGGATTTTGAACCCACTGCATTTTCTATTAAGGAAACTTAAGTGCAGATGTGAAAAGTTCACATATAATGAACAAAAACAGTAAAATGCTGACCAAAACTTCCCTTTCACATCTTGCAATCTTTACAGGACCATGCTGTCTTTGAGGTTTTGCTAATAATTTTGCGTATTTGTATTGTCCGTATAGTATTTATCAGCATTTGAATGATTGTTTTATTTGTATGTATTATGAAGGCGAGCTGAAGGTAACCCCCACGCACCTGTGCTTTATGGGTGCCAAGAATAGCTTCGAGTGGCCCCTTCAGGATTTTAAACGCTTTGGTCAGGCCAAACGTGTCTTCTCAGTCGAGCTCCTGGACTTCAACGACGTGCTCAACACCAGAGAGATCATCTTCCGCTCCAAGAGGGCACAGGTCATCTGCGACGACTTCCGGGGGAAACTTGCCGCGTTGGAGCAACACGTCCAACCGGAGACTACGCCAATGATCGAGGCGGTGTCTTGATACCTCGTTTCCACATTCTACGGAATCGTCGAACTCAGATTAGTCGAGATGGGGAGTATGTGCTCCATGTAACTTTATTATCCAAACATTTTCTTGGGGGGATATGCGAAAGCATGCTGCCAAGAGCTGACAAAAAAGCAATGATGGTACTACACCATAAAGCTATACTATACAGAAACTGCAGGCCAGTGGCGATGCATTTCGGAGCATGTTTAGATTTCACTGTCTTCTTCCTCTACTGTCGCTACCGCAAATCCAACAAAACGTTTGCGTCACCATCTACATCCCTGGTGCTCAGCCTACCAACGAATGTCCCTATGTGGAACAGGATTTTGTCACCAGTCTTCATCATTCTTCAATTGAAGATTTTAGGCAATTTGGGGGCTTCATGATCGAGTACGGTACTCGTAACAAACTCATGACTGTAAAAAAGGAATTACCGTGGACAGCGGTGATTCGCCGTGGTGTCCGAGGGCGTCAGTGGCATAGCTACCGCCTATGGTAAACCGGTAATTGCTCGGTGTATTTGATAGATAAAAAACAGATCTCCCTGATTATCCACACACACAAATTTCAGCAATCACACAATAGTGAAAACTCTATGTGGGGAGAAGTCATGTAGTCTTGAAAGTGACGATACTTGATACAAATTAATATCTTGGCCGATTCTACCCTAGTTTGAACAGTGTGAATGCAACGGTGTTGTGACACCTCGCCGTTTCTCAAGATGCATTGGACAGCTGATAAGAACTTTGCATGAAGGAATTAGCGGCCTTGAAAATACGGCGATCATAGCTGAAAACTCTTCGGACCTCGGCAATATATTTCAGTTTTTCCCTTCGCATACTTCGTATATGAACGATGTATTGTGTCGACCCCCCTTTGCTTGGGAGTTTGGTCTCCTCAAACCATGACCAAGACTCCATTTCGGTAACATTTTAAGTCCTGTAGACATTGAATCTGAATTGAAAACGGACCGAACCAGATAGCTTTAATGTTACTAACCATTCAGTTGATTCACAAGATGATATAAGGTAACGGTGAACAACCTTTTCATTTTATCTAATAAATTAATACTAAACAATTCTAACCAACGGTCTGACTGCACCATCATTTTCCAATTTCCTTGTTGAATATAATTATGCAAATTTTAACTAGCATGAATGACCAAAATTATTTCCAAAAGATTTACCCAACGCACACATGCTGGTAGACATGCCCCAACGCATTTGCAATATAAAAAGGGTGAAAATAAACAAAGTGACGGCAAAAACAGCTGTCGTTCAGTCTCGTGTCTACCAAACGCACACTGGTCCACGCTCCAGGCATGTGGCGTAAAGTCTGCGACGGGTAACATGGTTGATTTTGAAATATTTTGAAATATACAGTTTATTAGGTAATCATAAGTGACTGCAAAACTTAACAACTAAGTTCCAATGCAGGGTGTTCAACACGCAAACGACGTGTTAACAATGATTGAAAGAAAACAAATTAAAAGAAACAAAAATGGTTGTTTGGTCGCGATCAAATACAGTGAGAATGTGGTGACTGTGTGGTACAACATAGTTGTTGGGGCAGTGCGTTAACGCACATCATTTTCACAGCTGACTTGGGAACTCGGGAGGGGTAAGTCTGCGTGCTATCTCCACCCTCCAGCAGTGATTGTGGGGGTTGTGCATGCATCCTCGTACCCCCAACAAACGGATCAAGACTAAATAATTCGAAACCAGATCTAACTGCTCAAATGATCTTCAAATTGTTTTCTGACATCATGTTGTTTTCTGACATCTTTAATAGTTAAACTGTGTCATGTCAAATCAACAGGAAGGTTGAAGAAATGCTACGGATTCGGTTTGGGAGGCATTGTCTTTTTATGAAATTTTGTGGAACTTCTTGTAGACTGTTACACCGAGATTTGTACTTTTTTGTAGATTCAACTATACGAATATTTTATGTGTCGTGTTTACAGTGAGCGATTTAATGTCCACTTGTTAATGTCAGGGATTTACCGGGTTTTTAATGTTTTTATCGCTACATGAAATGTTTCTCTATTTCTGGAAGTGAGAGTTTTGTATGGGCCACTGCGAATGTTAAAAATGTGTTTGGCTTCCATATTGTCAAGAAAAAAACCCTTACACTGTGAAGTATGTCCTGTACTGCATATTTGAGTCGCCCAGATGCCTTCAGCATGTTTCGTGGTCAGCATAACGAGAGTTGTGAATTACATTTTGTAGAGACTGAAATGTTTGCATGATGCAATTTATTATCCGACGCTCCAATACTTCTCAAAACGAAAAAGTATGTTCGAGAAATTCATTTCTGCAACATTATTATTAATTGACAAGCTACCTTGTGGAGTTATAAAGATGCCGTTTAAGGACCTTATGCACATGACGTCACTTGTGTAGGGCGCCCTCGGCTAGAGGTCAAAACAAGGTTGCCCATTGGCCCACCCTGTGCGCCGCGCGTACGTAGACTTACGTTTTTCATTGTTGCATGACTGTTATACCTTTTAAAGATGGCGGTGTCATGACGTCAGTGTACAAAGTCTATAGACCGAACCCATTTGCAAATGTCTCGTCTCGGTGTTTTCGCCATTTCTGAAGCCCAAACGCCAAGTGATAATTTTGACCCGTGCTGGCATGACATGCTGACGTCATAGACGTATAACAGGCACCTAGCCTTCCAAAGTCTCGTAGCCAGCGCGAGTTAAAACCAGTGAACTACGCGTACAACGCAAGGCGTCACACATCCCAATGTCGGAAAAACACTGGTACAGGTCATGTGAATACCTAAATGAACCCTTCCCGGGCCCCCTGCTTGCATGATGAAGGTTGAACTCATTCTGTCAATATTACATAAAGGGGTTGTGACAAAGATAGCCATCGAACGCCAACTTCAACCAACTAAAAACTAACTGACTGGTTTTTATAATCTGAGATGTTTGATTGATTACAGAAACTGCTCCCTCCTTTTAAACAATCGATAGCTTGATATAAAAACTCAAACTCATCACAATTTTTATTTAAATTCTGGTTAACGTTATAATATGTTCACAAGAAGATATAAGAACGTAATCAATTAACACGTTTGTAGTTAGCTTTTTCCATCAAATTATGATAATTGCATTCACGCATGCGTACTGACACCAATGGTTGGCAAACTGACTTACAAAATGTGTATGTGTAACGCCACCATCACCCACTATACAACAAGGGCTTGATGTTCCCACATGTTGCCAACCAGGGCTCAGTTTTACAAAGAGCTAAGATTGTTTTCAGCTGTAAATCGATCTTAATTGCTAAGCAAAGTGTGATGTCACAACACAAAATGCTATTGTTTTTATTGACAATACAAAATGCTATTGTTTTTAGTGACAACTCATCTCACGATGAATCTTAGTGCTTTGTGAAATCGAGCGTTGGTGCCCGCGCGCGACGTGCAATTTGCATATTTCAAGGGAAAGGCCCATTTTAAGTCACGGGTATTTTGGGGAAAACATTTCCAGAACTTCGAGATTACACTTTCAGTATTTTCTACACTGCTAATTTACAATTCAGGGTGTTGCCATAGGTGTTGCAAAAACTGAGTTTCGTTGTTGTTGTTGTTGTTGTGGGGTTTTTTTCTTTCTTTTTCTTACTGTGTCGCTGTGGTGGCAGAACTATATAGAAGTTTGACAATTAATTGATTTAGTTCTTCTTTTGTTCTCCAATCTATTCAATTGAATTATAAGCAATAGGCAGCTAATAATTCAGATCCGCCTGGTGGTGGGGAATCGTCACACATGCGTGTATCGCATGGATTTAAACCACTTTCTATACGTCATCTCAACCACAGAAGCTGCAAGATCATGAGCCACTTCATTGCCCTAGTTTCGACCGATCCCAAGAAATTCTCAAACCAGAATTAGACAAATTTTCTCACCAAAATATCGAGTCTTTTGGGGGTATCTCAGTCTCGTGTTTTCCAATTCTTGCTAAAATGAAATGCAGGCGTTGCATTCCCTACGCTTTTTAAAAATTTGATTTAACCGACATTAATAAGTTTAATGTTTAAATTTGATATATTTACCCAGTCTCACCAATTATAAAATACATTATGCTTATAACATTTGATTGTAATAATTTTAGTTTGTCGACTGTACTACTTGTAATGAGATAGATCGCGCTTGATATGCTCTTTTCTAATAAACAATAAAAACAAACTGAATTGACAGAAATCCCTGTTGGCTGTATTTTTCTCTTTTGAAACTCGTTTCATTCCCAACCTTTTAGTGACCCTCTCAAAGCTTTAGATTGAAAAGCAATCTAATCGATTGAAACCATAGTGACAACTTCTGATGATTTTGTGCCTCAGTTTCAATCGATTAGAGTGAATTTTAGTCTAAAACTTAAAAAGAGTATATGCATTTACTTGTAATAGTTATTAGTTTATTTATTTTTTGTGCGGTCGGGGGGTGGTGTCACTGAGAGAAAATGTCCGTCGATGTTTTCTTCTATAATAATCTTTAATTTGCCTCTATTGGGAATTAGGGTCAAGAAAACAACTTTTTGTTCATCAATCTCTGGATCCACATACACAGTTACGGATGAAAATTCGCCCATAAAACGATAGTGTTGAATTCACAATTTAAAGAGTGCGGTCAGTGACAACTCCCAATGTTTAATTTAACAACATGAACAAGTTAAATTAACATTGTCAAAGATACATCTATCATACTATAATGTTGTAACTCCTTGTTAATCAGATGAATTAAATTTTACAAAGAGTTGTCACTCACCGCATGTTGAACTTTACAATACGGTTTTTACCGGATATATTATCCAGTTGTGCATTATAAAACAAAACCAAAAATTATAGGCTGAAATAAAATCTTCTCTTAACATACATTAGGCCCCTGCAGTCTTTTCTTTTCTCTTCGTTTTTATTTCTAAGCACTAAAATAGAGTTCCTCTGGATGCGCGTCAAGAGAAATCCTCTAGATTTTTATAAGAAGCTTTCTTCACTAAAAGTGAAAGAACTTCATGAATAACAAGCAATGGCTGCCATTTTGAAAAACTTTGAAATTTGCTTGTTATTCTACCAATTATTTTTTTCAAAATTCTAATATGCGACGGCCCATCTTGCTCATGATTTACTCTGACTGTGTGCCAAATTCCATGCTAGTATTATCAACGGCACAATTCCTCCAACTATTTCCCCTGTCTGCCCCCACTGTCATCAAAAATCGGGCCACGTAACTTTGAAGTAAAATCAACAACAGAAAACTGGTTAATAGTTTGCCAGGGATTTTGTGCACGTTCATATCGGTATTAATTTGATTACCGCAACCGAAATAAGCATATTGAATTGCGGGGGGTCTTGCTGTTTCCTCGACTTCGACAGAATGTCATGCACAAAACGGCGGGTTTGTGTGTATGACACGATTATCAAAAACTCCATTCAAATCGAGTACACAAACTTGATGATTGATTGCCTGCGTATCACCCATACGAAGTTTCAATAGAAGGAGATTACTTAACAAAGCAACAGCATTTTCAAAAGCCCATTTTTAGTGAGTGAGCGCTATCAGTAGAGTGGTCACGTGTTATGTATGACATTTTCAAATCAAAAAGAAGAATGGTATCTCAAAATTTGTTCATACTTTTTCTGGCGTGGGAGCAGTTTTTATCAACTTTAGCATATCTATAGTCACCACAATACCAATCGTTTTATTCCTCAAAAAGCTATCAGCAGAATAGTCGCCTATTATAGTTTCTTTTCAAATCGTTGAGGGTAGTATCAAAAAACCTGTTCATACTTGAGTATGCGTGAGAACAAACAATATCTATTAACTATTAATCTTATAGACATCACAATGCCAATAGTTTTATTCCTCAAAAAGAAGAGGTTTTAATGTTATCAGATACCTTCATAAGATCCAAGAAAATCAAAAAGTGTCAAAATATATAAATATCAGGTCTCGACGGGAGAGATTTCATTCGCTGCATCTCCCGGCTTCCCCAGTCTTGACTGTCTACGAGACCGTCGTGCCCTAGAGCTATTAAACATCACCGTGACCGGCCACTTCAGTCTACCGTCGAGTACCCCTGAAACTCCCGCTATACCATGAAGGGCTTCGTGCTTGTTCTCGCAGCGTGTGTTGCTCTCACGAGTAAGTTAAACCGATTAATTAATTGATTCGTACACACCTTGTCGCTATTTAACATTCCGAGAGTGGCTATTACTGTGCATGGTGTCAGCCCGCGGTGCTGATTTGGTTACTCTTGACGGAGAGTGGTTAGTATAAGAACGTGGTGAAAACTTGTTACTCTCGACGCAGTACAAGAGCATGAACTACTCTGCAAACACATTTTACGCGCGAGATAGTCGTAAGATCAGGTACATGCTGGTGTCTACGTATTAAGACCGCCCCCCTGAAATATGTAAATTGCACATTGCACACACGTGGCTCGATTTCACCATATTTCACAACGCACTAAGTTTTATCTTAAGATGAGTTGTCATAGTATTACCATAGTGATTTGTATTGTGGCATCACACTTTGAACATTGGAACATTGAGCCTTTAGTGGGCTGATGGTGGCGTGACGCAAATACGCGTTTGTGCGTCTGCCTTGTGCCCAACTCTGTTCACATTCCTCCACGTTTTCTTTGGTCCACACTTGACATTACTCACTTGAATGTTCCCCGTGCAAACACAAGTTCTGGGTCAAAAGGCAATCACTGTATATAGCTGGACCCACTTTGCTGTATAAAGCAACTAAGATTGACAAACAATTAAGACTCAATCTCAACTCTTCGTGAAATCGGCCCCGCCGTTGGCAACATGAGGAAACATCGAGCCTATAGTGGGCTGATGGTGGCGTGACGCATACGCGTTTGTGCGTCTGCCTTGTGCACAACTCTGTTTCGTTTGTCAACCCATAGTGCCATCAGTAGTTAGCATAACATTGCATGGCAGGGGTGAATTTGTCATTATCTAGACCAGCATGCACCTCACTTTACGGCTAAAGCGCGTAATTGTTTGTTTTTGCGAAGTAATTTATGATCGCTAACATATAAACTACGACACCCCCGCCCCACCCCCATCTAAAGCATCAATTTGTATTAAAGGTGGACGAATCAATTTATCTCCTCTACACTTTGATCCCATTTGCAAGATCATGAGAAGGAATATTAAAGAGGAAAACACACCTTCCCCTAATATCCCGACCCTGAGGGTTCTTCAACTTGCCCCTAACCCATGCAAGCCCCTTCAAAACGAAAGCTTTCAAACGTAAGACTCCTTTTAAAACGGTGGCTGTTCAAAATGTGTGACTTGGGTGAGGAATTCGCCCTTTCGAAGTCCCTATCGATAATTCTTACAAACTTCTAACTTCTTCAAACCGAGGAACTTGAACGGAACTCTGAAGTGCTCGTACTGACCTCGTACAATGACGACACGGCATTATACATAAGACGATTTATTCGCAACAGAAAACAGTGTAAACAAACCGCTCGAAATAAAATGACCTTATAAATCACCCCCCCCCCCCTCCTTCCCGATAAACACTAAACTTGCAACGTTGTATTTTTGTTTCTTGCAGATGCCAAGAGCACAAAGGGCCTCACTAGTCTCCTTGACTTCGGTGACATGATAACCTGCCTGGGAAATCTCAACTATTTCCAGGTGGCTCAATACGTGGACTACGGATGTTTCTGCGGCTACGGCGGCAGCGGCTCACCAGTCGACCCTACAGACACGTCAGTTAAACTTTTTAGACTACCCAAACCTTTTCACTCCTTTTTAAAGTGATAGCTAAACCTTATCAATTACCATTAACAACACACCATTGAGGGAACATAATTATTACCCCATCGCCCAGGGAACTTCATTGGCTACCGACTAGAGAACGGAATCTCATTTCTAACTTGCTCTTTTTGTTTACAAATGCTTGAAAGAACGACTCCCAGATATATTTCCAGTTTACTGTCATATTACATTCCTCCACGATTTCTTTGGTCCACACTTGACATTACTCACTTGAATGTTCCCCGTGCAAACACAAGTTCTGGGTCAAAGAGCTATCACTCTATAGCTGAACCCAGGCCCGCGAGAGTGGGGTGCTGTGGGTGCTGCAGCACCCCCAACTTTTTGAATGGGGGTGCTGGAATATACTAAAGCATCCAAGGCTGATACTGTTTTTAAGTAACTCAAAAATAAACACATATTCCACAATAAAAAATAATAATACTGCATACAGAAACTATTTAAAAAAATTAATTAAAAAAACTTAATACGTGCTTTTACAATGCATATTTTTAAAATGGGAAAACACCGTGAGCGAGGAACACACTGCGCGCGCCATATAACACAGCAGCGGAATAAACAAACAACTCAGAGTTAAACGAACAACTCTGAAATAAACGAATATTTCAGAAATAAACCAACCCCTGAGTTAAACCAACCAATAACACAATAGTTTTCGAAGGCTTTTACCTGGCAACAAATGCTCACTGATTAATTGATACGTTTTTGACATTGTCATGATGATGAAATAAGTTTACATTCAAAATAAATAAATGCATCGATATTAACATTTTACAAGTCAACTGTGAAGGGGGAAATTAATAATGATCTTTCAAAACCTTTACAAATATTTTGTTCATGCTTATGAAAAAAATCGACACAACAATTACCAGGAAGCTGTTAACGAGAGGCACTTATTGTTCCCTTGGGACTTATCACTTCTGAACCTGGCATATTATGTTATTCAATGCCGATATTAACGAAAGAGACGATACTTGTACGTAAACAACTAGCCTTGGAAATATTTTTCAAGCTGAACCACAATTCTAGTAATTTACTGCACGAGTCTCGAAAACTAAACATCTTTTCAGCAAACTCGAGCGATAGGAATGGGGTCAAAAATATCTAGGTCTTCGGACCATAATGGAGTAAGCAATAGGTAGACTGGGTACCCAGTGGTCACGTTCAAAAGACCGTGCAGGTCTGGCGACGATAAGGTCACCATTGAGCTTCCGGGCACCTTTGAGCCATCAGCTAATGGGAGATTAAAGTAGGTGCAATTTTAGGTGATTTTTATTTTTTTTCACATCGCTTGTTTCCGCACCAAAACATTTTGGTGGAATGGCTACATTTTAAACTAACAAGTTATTAAGTAAAAATTAAAATAAATCGGGAAACTAATAAAAATGAAGAAACCCTGCTCAACATCCTATCGCTTTGGGCGGCTGGGCGGTCCAGAGGCTACCTTTTAGCCACTGGACAGCCCAGTCGCCAAAAGCGATACACTGTAACATGTGGTGGGAAACTCTCACCAGCTTATGCTTGTAGAAAAAACGTGACATCAAAATAAAACATAGTCATTGGTACGCACTGGTCAAGTCAATGGCAATCATACATCATGATTAATTTCCCCCTGACTGGTTAAATGTTAATAACGGTGAAATTATTTAGCTTTAATGTAATTTTCGTTCATCATCATGGTAATGTAAAAAACGTATGACTTAGCAATTGATCAGTGAGCAATTGATGCCAGAGATAAGCCTTCAAAAACTATTGTGTTCATCCTTATAAAAATAAACACCATAAAATTACTGGTAGCCATTAACGAGAGGCACTTATCGCTCCCTTGGGACTTATCACTTATAAACCTGACATATTCTATTATTCAATGACAATATTAACAAAATGGACGATAAATGTACTTAAACAATTTGAACCGCGATTCTAGTAATTTACTGCAAGAGTCTCGAAAACTAAATATATTTTCACCCAACTTCGCCTCGTGAAAACAAGTCATTTTGGGGAAATCATTTTGCAAATTACACAAAATAATCCTCCTCCTCCCCCCCCCTAAAAAAAAGAAGAAGTGCCAAATCGTGTCTGTGCTTGTACGAAAGAGCATATTAGCGGGCCCTGACCATACGCCGTAATGGCTTTGCGCTCTGCTCACGGCATTTGTTCTTGAAAAAACCCAGCACCCCTTTGCAAAAATTTGTTTTCGCGGGGCTGGCTGGACCAATGAATTGGAACAATCTTTCTCCTGTCATAAGGGATAAACTAAGCATAAACTAACCTGTTAGTTTATCTCTATTTCGTAAAGCTCTAAGACTCACCTCTGTCTGTCCGTGTTAATTTTCTATGTGCGCTAGGATCTTGATGGAATGGCGCCTTAAAAGTTTAATGGGAGACTTTGGAATGATAGGTGGCAGCAGACTTATCAGGTAAATGTCCATTGTTTACGTAGTTATGAGCATGCGCACATTACCGAGAACAATGGATTTACCTGGTAAGTCTGCTGCCACCTAGCGTCCCAAAAGTCCCCCATTGTTATGCTTCGTTTTAACTCAATTTTTTTTTTCATTTGAGAACTAGGGGAATTGGTATTACCAGGGAAAAATCCTGGGCGCGAAACGCAGCGTCACACGACAATCGTTTTTTTGGAAAAAGCCCCTCTATTTTCCAACTTTGGAACAGTTTATAGAACTATCGCTTCCTGATTCAATTAGTTTGCTTGCGGCTTTGCTCCCCTCAATTGCTTCTCACGACTGAAATTACATAAAGTGGCTTGTTTTTTCTTGTCTCTCAGGTGTTGCGCGATCCACGATCAGTGTTACAATGACGCAGTCAAACCAGAACATGGATGCGGGTGGTTGGACACTTACTTCGTGGACTACAAGTACACGCAGTACACAGATGCCGCGGGAAACTGTGCTATCAGATGCCGTAAGTATTGAAATACATGAAGTAGGAAGGACGTTGGTGGTTTGGAGCAAAGATTATACAAAATGAGACAAGGAGAAAGGCTGATAGGAATGCGAAGAAGACTACCCGCCGGTGATTGGTGTAAACTTCAACCGATATAGTGTGTTTTGGCTGAGCGGTTCAGAGCACCGGACTCTGAAGTTTCTGCTCAGCAGAGTGTGGGTTCGAGTCCCAGTTGTTGTACAAGCAAGATACTTTGTACCATAATTGCTCTGTCTCTCGGATGGGACATTAAGCTGTGTACAGCGATTGGTAATGTAAGTAAACGAACCCAGAACACGCGTCCGTATCGCTAGTTAAAGAGTAAGGGTTAATTAACCCCAGTGTTTCTGGTTCACAGAGCAAGCACCCTTGTTTATGTCAGGCTTGTGAGCTACAATGATTAAGTTCACTTATGAGGCATCCTTGGTTTCATTACCAGAAATATATAATAGTATTATAATAAGGGACCCCCATCCTTCCCATAGTTCAGCTCCCAAGAACAACCACCCAACCAAATAAAATCAACCTCTTTCCCAACATTAAGAAGTGTGGGGAGTTTTACCAAGAGCCATTTCCATCAAGTTCATTTTTAAATTGCAATATTTTGTTTATTACAGTGACCGAAAAAGAGTATCCAGCCCAAGACGCCAGAGCCAAATGCAAATCATTCATGTGCGAATGCGACCGCAAGGGTTCCCAATGCTTCGCAAACGAGAGAGACAGCTTCGACACTTCCTTCTTCAACTACTCACCGAGCAACTGCCAGTAAATTCAAATGGACACGACCACGCCCTGGACTGCAGCCGGACCACGCCCCGATTGATTCTTCACCTCAAAGCCTATAACTGCAATGAGGTGGTATCGACTGACATATCTGAACACTTGTATTTCCAGTCGTATCCTTACCCTCAAAACTGACAACCGTCTGAAGACCAGGCCCTAATATCACTCCCAAAGCAGTGTACCAGATGACCACACCTCGTTCTTCAATGTACTCACGTGCAAACCTGACCACGCCCTAAATCTGCAGAGACCACCGGTGTACAAACGACCACAACATTTAAATGAAGATCACCCTTTCTGGCTGATTGCCTTGAAATAATGACATCACACTATTCTGGATAAGCGTTTTAATACATAGTGTTTTTAATCGTTCTAAAATTTGTTCATAGATAACTTTTGTTTCTTTTGCAAGTAGGCGAGTGCATGTATACAATAATTAGAGCTCACTAGAGAGTTCGTTAGGGTGTCAAAAGGTAAGCCTTGAATTAACGATGGAATGTCTTTAATAATGCCTCCATTGGCCAAGCCATGAAGTCAAAGTGGTAAAAATCATCCCTAAAATTTCTTAATTCGATCGCCTCCCTTCTCTTTCTCCTGTGCCTCTGATTGCACACCCAATAATATCAAATCATTTGCACAAAATATCAATATAATAATTTTATCATTTCAAATTCTTAAAAGGCTATGTGCACAAGGTAAATAAATTGTGAAACACACTGGTGTTTTTAAACTTCGCATACCATGTACATATCATAAGCTCATGCAGTTCGCTTTAACAATGGAATGTAATAAAATATCAATTTAATCTATCTTTGAAAGACACACAAAAGCCCTTCTTAGAGAGGGGGCACCAAGGTAGCATTTTTAGAGGAAGTATTTTAATGGTATATCAGACACCACAGATGCCGGATAATAAACTTTTGTTGCTAAAAAACCCCAAAACTACTAATTAGCAATGAAGAAGACCGATCAAAAATGCAATGTTTCGAGAGCTTTTTTCCCGCCCAAACTCGAAAAAACCAGCAGCTCTTGCTTTTGTATGCAAATGATACGTGCAGAACTGCATCTACGTCATTGGACAGGAGTAGGGCGGGAACTCTGCCATCGATAAGAATCTAAACTTTACTTTCTCACCAGCCTCGCAGGCGTTCAGGTTTTCTTCCATGTTTAGGCCTAATCATTCCTCCTAAGTATAAAGTTGTACAAGTAAAAATACGTCTAAAGTTTGTGGCAAGACTCAATGAGTTTCAGATGTGTAATAGACGCCCCTCGCATATGACGTCAGAAGCTCAAAACCGCGCCCTCACTGACTGAGGTCAGTGGAAGACCTCTCATTGGTGGGTAGTTGTGCGTGGCGCGTACACCCAGCGCGTTACCAGTGTTTGACGTTGGTGACGTATGCACAATGGGTCAATAAATAGACCCCTCGCATTGGTCGCCATCTTTGATGACAAACGATGGAACCGCGCACACATGTTCGCACTGCACACGACTCTCAGCCAATGATAGCTCTGCATTGACCAGAGTGAGGGGACTGTTTTGGGTGTGTGACGTCATATGCAATTTAGGGTCTATATTATAATTACTAAAAACAGAAACATAAAAAAAAATTCTCCTTGCTTCATATTGAAATGGAAGAGCAAATACTTTGATCTATAAACGTTTTGGAAGCAACAGGAAAACAAACTTGACGAGCTTTGCTGGCTGCGAGTAGAAAACACCCCGTAGAGAAATAAAATCAGCATTTTGATTAGTGCACCAGAGAGCTATCGTACTGTGCTTTTTGGAAAACAAAGTTAGAAAGACTTAGGAAGTTTAGGGAATAAAAATAAGAATTCATTCAAATTATAATTCTATTGGCAATGCTTCATTATTTCTTTTGTTTTTAAACAATTTAACTTCAAAGTCACACATTTTTTGTTCATTTAAAACAATTCATAAAACACAAGTTTGAATTTCAGTCACATTCAAAGATTTGGTCACATTCAAGCTTTTATTTATAGAAATTGGCAAAAATACTTCAGAAGCTGCTTCTTTATGCTTTTACAGGAGCTTCCGTCTCCGGCATTGGCTTAGGTTTTGGCCTTGGCCGGAACTGCTTTTTCTTGGCGACGAATATCCTCTTCTCGTAGTTTTCCTTGGGCCAGTGGACGTAGTAGGAAAAGACCCACGGCCTCGTCATTCCTTGTGTCTGCCTCATGCCGTTCAGGTGATCTCTTTGTCCTTGGTTGTGCTCTCGTCGTCTGAGGGCCCATGTCTTCCGGCGGGCAAGCTCTTTCCTGACCCTCTCGCGAGCTTCTTCTTCTATCCGTTGGATCTGAGATAATCAACCATAAAATGAGGTAAATTTCACAGATAGAAACTTTATCATGTTAATCAAACTCCTACTGGATCTCCTGTATGAAGTATTGATTTTTTTTATGACACTTATATTAATAATAATTAGGCATTTACATATGTATATTGCACTTTTCAAAAAATGACCAAAGCACACCAAAAATTACATGAAGAACAATAAAACAACAAAATACAAACTAAGTAAGTGGAAATGGATGTGCCTTTAGATAACTCTTAAAATTTACAACAGAAAAAGAAGCCTAAATGTTAACTGAAAGACACTAATTACAAAACAAAGAAAAAGGCAAGCTTAATCTGTCGAGCAGACAACTGCTCACCAACTTTGCTTTATGCTAAACATAAATCTGCAGGGCACCAGTTACAAACAATAGACATCACAATACATTATTGTTGGTAACCTGTATCTCCTAAGCAAAATTTTTTTTCTGTACTAAGCAACATTAAGCACTTAGGCAGTTCTATGAAGCTGGGCCTAAGGATCAGTCTAGTCTTGCATTTTCATCCAAATTTTGGTCACATAAATATGTACGGCCAAAAAAGTCAATTTCAAGTTAGCAATTTAGATAGTGTCATAATAGATTGTGCAAGTCTCGCAAGTATTCTAACATCGGAACCCTTAAAGTGCTCAAGTTTGTTTCCTTCACGAGTGAAAGCAATGTATGTAGGAACAAGGTAGTCCCCAAAAATGTTTCAATCTGAGCGAGACTTGCACGATCTACTCAGATATCAAATTATGAACATGTTTATTTTACATTTTTAATTAGATCATATTACAGGCTGGCAGGATACATAAATGTTACGAATAGAATAGAAAAAAAAAGAAAAAAAAAAAAAAAAAAAAGATAAGACGAGTAAACTGTTGTAAAACGCATCAGGAAATACAGAAGGAAAGAAACAGCGAAACAAATTGCAGGCCTGTAGGATTGCCTAGAAAGCTATTAGCTTTTCTGGAAACATTCCAACTGCTGGATAAATATTTATAATTTTATTATAAGGTTATCAAAAAAGCAATGAACATTTATGACAACTGACCCGCTTGATTCTTTCTAATTCTTCTTGTCTTTTCCTCTCTGCCTCCTCCTCAAGAAGACGTTGTCTCTCGGCTTCTTCTTCTTTCTTCTTCTCTTCTTCAAGTCGCAGCCTCTCTTCCTCTTGGCGTTGTTTCTCTGCATCTACTCTGGCTTCCCTCATCCTTAACTCCGCCTCCTCCCTCTCCCTGACCAGCCGAGTGAGGGCTTCCTCTTCAGCCTAGAAAAAAATAAATCACATGTTTTTTTTTATTCATGAGATACAAGCTCTGGGCCCAGAATAAGGTTACCAGCCAAGCGCTTATGTCACATGCAGAAATTGTGACTGGCATCCTGCTCATTTCTGCTAAGCAGACAATTGTTAAGCAACATTTTCTGCTTAAGCGGCTCTATGAAATTGGGCGCTGGTGTCTGAATCATTAGGGTGTGGGTTCGAATCCAGGTTATGCCACTTGTGTCCTTGGTCAAGACACTTAACTAAAACTGATTCTCATCACCCAGGAGTAAATGGTGTACCCTGTAAGGGTAGAGATTGTTGATGTGAATGATTAGCAACCTGTGCACCCATTTGGCTGCCGGTGCTGCATACTCCTAAGGAGCTGAGAAGGCCTTACGAATAATGAAGGGTCAATGAACTGGGGTAATAATAGTGTAGGCGCTTTGACAGTAGTTAAAATTAAATATTTTGGTTGTAAATATTATCATTCACCCTAGCATAGTGCAGTCAACTCAGGTGGTGGCTGATAGAGCTGTTATAGCTAGTATGGTCAGTACAGCAAACAGCAATAGCCATAGCAAACACAAGAAACTTCCTTTAAAGACAGCTATACCAAGACATCTTGTCCTGCTTAGCATTAATTATGGGCTTAGCATGAAGCTTCATTCAGCTCAAGCGGGATACCCATTTCTCTTTTGTTTCTAATTTGTAGCAAGCTTCACAACCATAAAATCATTTACATTAAAAACCTTACCTCTCTCTCTAGCTCCCTGATTCTCTCCTCGTCTTCTTCTTGTCTCCGTTTTTCTTCTTCCTCTTCTTGTTCTCTTTCTTCTTGCTCCATACGTTCCCTCTCTTGCCTCTCCCACTCTGCCTCCTCCCGGAGCTTTCGCTTCTCGGCCGCATCTGCAAGGCGCTCTGCCATTTCTTGCTCCCGCTGTCTGGCTGCCTCCTCCTGCGATAGGAAAACAAAACAAAAAGATACTTGAAGAAAAAAAATCACAATTTTGTCCATTCAGTGATGTCCATTACTCTAATTGAGGTAGTAAATATACCATTCTTTTTCCGAACAAACAAGTCAGTGCATATTCAACATAAACACAAGGCCCAGACTAAAATCATTTGGAACCAGACTTTGGAGGGGAACAATTTACAGGCAACCAAACCTATAATCATCCAAATGCCATGTGTTGATAAAAAGAACTAATTAATGTTTGATATCATAACGTTTCTGAATGCAATGTAAGTTGAAAGGAGAAGGCATTTCTGACGGACTGCAATGGATGGAAGTTTGAGCAATTTCTAGATGATCCTGGTAACAAAGATCATGTTTGAAGGGCGCCCTCAATATAATCAATATTCCAAGAAGAAAAAACTTCTGCATTTCAATAAGAACAAAAAACATGCAGGAAGAAACTTTTAGAAAGCTTTTCTTGTGCGATCAAAGAGTTGCTCTTAAGTGTTGCCCGCACTGCAGTTGGTTTCCAACAAAATTCCTTTCTAGTTAGCAACATCATCGTCATCTTCACCCTCACCATTTTCCTGCGTTCCTGTCGTTGTTTTTCTTTCTCTTCTTTCTTCCTCTCCGCATCAGCTTTCCTCCTGGCCTCTCGGTCTTCTCTTGCCAGTCGTCTGGACTCTTGCAGCATCTGTCTGGCCTCCTCTTCAGCGGCAGCCGCTCTCTCTGCCTCCCATGCCGCATCTTCAAGTTCCTCCTTCGCCATCTGAAGAAGACAGACCGCAGAGTTTAAAGTCTTGAACTGGTTTATTTCAGCTAAATAGTTTCACAATGTTAATGTTCAAAAATATAAAGAGGGTGATCCAAGAAACCAGCATCGATCAACTTTATTACAGTTATTTAACTTGATTATAGTTATTTAGTTCTATAGATATTTCCTGTAGATATAATCCCAAACTAACGACTTATCAGCTTTACCTGTATGCGTCTCTGCTCTGCGATTTCTTGTTGCCTCTTCTCTTTTTCTCTTTGTTTTTTCTTTGCTTGTAACGCTTTCTTCTCTTCGTCAAGACGCTGTAAAAGATTTTCAAAAAAAAAGGTTGTCAGGAAATGTGCAAAAAGGATACAAACAGACTCAATGAATTCCATTGAATATTTGAATTATTCAAGATGAGAGTCAATGCTGATAAAAGGGTCATAAACTGGGATCTAGATCTTAGGGGGTATGTTGAAATAATGGCATTTCCGCCTTTTGATAACCCCTAGAGTTATAGACTCCAAGGAGCTTTTGGGAACAGTATCCTCAGTGCTAGAGAAGTAGAACAAACAGCAGAATGCTTTTATATGAAAGAAAAGAACCGCTACTTATTTCATTCAGGGCTAGATGGCTTAGCTGGTAGAGTGCCGGCACGTTAAACCTGAGGTGGTTGGTTCAAATCCCACTATAGTAAATTTTTCTCTGTTCCACCCAAAATCACTTATTTCACCCGGCAGACAATGACAAATCTGAATTTGGATAAAAGTCTGAAATTTCTCATTCCACAATTAGTAGATTTCTCTTGATTTACCGTGTCGACGAAAACACATTTGAGGAAAACAACAAAAGTGATAGCCTAATCAACTCATACCAATTTCTCTTGCTGTCTTGCTTCTTTGAGTTCTGCCTTTTCTTTAGCCAGCTGCTTCTTAGATTTCTTCTTTCCTGGCTGGGATTGTTTCTTGATTTCTCTATCCAGTGCTTCGTCGTCTGTTCCTAGGGAAACCACGTCATCAGCCTTCTCTTCTGGGACAGCTGGAGTAATTATTGAGGAGTCCGAAAATTTAGTTTGTCACTATCTTTTTATTTATTTATTTATTTTAAATCTTCGGACGTAAAATACATATTTAAATTTAAAATTGTCCAGGTCAAGACAAACATTTAAAAACTGACATCATAGATGTGTCAGACTTAATTCAATTCAATGAAACATTTATCTCCATATTGGTAAAGAAAGAAAGGAAAATAAAATAACAAAGACAATGCATTTAAATCAAAGAAAATCAATAACTAATTGAAATCCCAAACTATCGAAATGGGAAAAAGAGCAAACTCATTTGAGGGGAAATTTACAGAAGTCAAAAGGAATCTTGTATCTTCACCTTCCTTTTCATTGATTTAGTCAGCAAAATATCTTTTGATAAATCTTACTAACTTGTATTGCAATGCCCATAGACAAAAACATAGAATGATAGAATATTGCAAAAACAAACCCCCAAAATGGACCAAACTCAATGTAAAAAATAAAATATACCAATCAACTTGCTATTGACAAGAGTGACCTTGCACATTCCGGGGCATTTTCAGGCAGGCAAGATACCACACAGTTTGTATCATAATTTCAACATCAGATTGGGTAAAAAAAAACCTGAACAATGTGTCAACATAAAGCCACCCTTTCTACTGACAAAAAAACAATTGTGTGCTGTAATCGCCATAAAATGTACGGTTTTCTTCCATTGGACTTTGTGCCTGTAGGAAGTCCTCACTCTGTGTTGATACCACTGGGGAAAGAATACCTTGAAAAAAGACACTCTCCTTAAATTGTAGAGAACACACAAAAAAAGTATGTAGAACTTTTGCTCACCTAAAAGTTGCATGTTTTCTCCCTCCGTGAGCTGACTCAGTTCAAGTTCTTTTGATAACTATGATCAGAAATTAATTACAAAAAAGTTTAATAGAATGTCACTAGAGGGTTTAAAGAAAGAACTGCATTATTCCAATAAAATATGTAGTTGGGGTTAATAAATGCATAAAGAATTCGACACAGCAACAAGCTGTATTAGACTACTAGTAAATCTAACTTATTTATGTTCCTTCATATTTATTGTTATCACGATAACAAAAGTTTCTTACAATATTTAAACAATTTTTTTTTAATTTGACAATGGGAGTAGGCCTTTCAATACAAACGCCAATTAATGTAGTTAGTATTATATCTCAAATAAAAGTTGTAAAGACTGGAAGTGAAACCCCATGTGAAAAATCAATAGAGCAGCAATAATAACATACAGTGCCAACGGAAATATATTAAGTTTCCAAAACATTAAAGCAACTTTAAACAGAGAGAAGGGGGGGGTCTAAACACCAAGTTATGCCAATAATTGTAAACATTGTAAAGACTGACAACAACATTAAATGTGAAAAGTAAATAGAGCAGTAATAACCATTATAAAACATACAATGTCAATGAAGTTACAGAAATATAAGTTTCACAAAAATATGTAAACAATTTTAAAAAGAAAGCAGTGAGAATGGGTCGGGGGAGGTTCTAAACACAAAAGTCAAAGCTCTTGTTAGTAGCAATGCCAATAGTAAACAATCTGTCACAATTCCATGTAAAAGCTCAAATAGCCAAGGCAAGAAAACAAACAATGTGACTGCAGGAATAAACCACAGAAGGAAAGTATGAATAACTACCCCCTCGGCTCCGCCCTGGACTCCTTACCTCTTCTTGGACCATTTTCTCCACTTCATCTTCACTTGGTCCATCGTAGCTGTCCACTTTTAAGCTATCGATGAATTGCACTCCACTGGACTTGGGTCTCACCCCTTTACCTCTGCTCTTCCTTCCCGCCCGAGGTGACTGCTCATAAAAAAAGAAGATAAAATCAAGAAATCATTCTTTGATTTTGTGTCAATCTCAAAATAAACCATATTTATGTCGATGTTGATGAAATTAGTTGCAAAGAAAACAAAATGAGAGGTGGAAAGCCTATAAGGCAGTATCTGAATTTGCGGCTGTAGTTACGGCTACAACTGTTACTAAGGATACCGCTATGGACGTCCTATACAATACATAATGAGCTGTAGCCGTAGCTGTAGCGGCCAATTCAGACAGCCTAACAGACACAACTGAAACTTTTGTGTTTTCATCCAGTCCCCAAACCTTAAAAAAAAGGCATATTAAAATCAGAGAAGCAAAGTGTAGATAACAAAAGCAAGAAGAAAGCCAGATAGTCACTTTGCAAGGAGCAAAACACAAGCCTTTGGCAAAAGGTAGCTGGTCAAACTAATAAAAGTCAACTCACAATTGGACCTTATTAGACCTTATGTCACAATCATAAGAAAAATTTGCAGTTCTGGTTTAGCACATTGTCCCACTTGGGGGTGTTTAAAAAAAAGTGCTCTTTACTTTAGGTATGCAGAGCTTTGTTTGAATTATAAGACCTAAATATTATCAAAGAGCTGCTAAAGCAAAAATAACTAAATAAATCAATAAATCAAAATTCAATTGACCAACAAATTCGAATGGGGAATAATAATTGGGGGAAACAGTCACAAACAGCTCACATAACATGTGTTTTAGCCGGTAACCTCGCTCTAAGCAAAAACAATTAGTACCAAGCTTTTTCATTTTCTTTCTGTAAGCAGCAAAATTGATCTACAGAAACGATTTCTTTTAACACAATTTTTTTTACATAGTAAGTGATACTAAAAGAGCAATTTTTATCAGCACTTTGTAATAAAATCGACCATTTCTCACCTTAGATTTAGTCTCTGATGGCTTGACCATCGTTTTCAGATTCCCAAGGTCTAGTTTAGAGATCTTTTTAGCTGGGGTCGGTGGCTTAACTTCATGTTTGACTTCTTGAGGTGATGGAGAAGGAGACTGTCTCACTGTAACAACAAGTTACATGACCAGTGTAATGACCGGATAAAGTGCCAAAATAAAAACAATGAAGAAGTTCTAGATTGAAAGTAAATATATTAACAGACACACCAAACATTACGCATAATTTTTAAATCCTCATGAATGAATAACAGCAATTAAATACGATTAAGCAGTAAAAAAGTTTAAATGAAATGCAAATGGGAGAACAGTACCAGTACTTAAATTATTTAAACGGTAATAAATCAAAATTAATATCACGTAGGAAAAACTAAAGCTAAAGCCAGGTCGGAATCGATGGCTTCGGCAGTGGCTACGGCTATGCTGAAAAGTCCTATTCTCCACTGTTGTCATTTCAGCCAACAGCCATAGCCAGAGCTGAAGCCACTTGATTTTGAGTACATTAGATCAACAATAAAATCAGTTTCAAGGTGAGTCAAGTTTTCATGATAAGTAGATGACATAAAAAAGAAGACACCTTATTTGTTTTTAATTCACAAATTATGTCAATAGGCCTAAGTATAAAAGTATAATAAGTATTTACAAATCGGTGCTTCTAGTTCCCTGTGAAGCACAGGATTCTGTACGCTGTGTTAGTGTAGAATTCCACACCAAGCAAAGACAGGAATTAAGACCTTGGTCTTTCTCTGATAGTCGCAAATTTACAAACACAGACCTAAACAAGACGAGACTTTGAGCAATCATACCTGGGCTTCCTCTCGTTTTTGTTCTTTGATCCCCAGAAGGACCTAGTTTGGGTGGCACGAGGGTCTTATAGGGTACTCCCATTTCCTTCTCAGCCACCCTATTGACAACATCACCCAAGTTTGCTTTCCTTGGTGGTAGCTTTGGGGTTGATGCAGGGGTGGCATTGGAGGTCGGTAGACTCTGCTGATTGCTAGTGACTCCACTTTTTGGTCTTATCTCTCTAGGCTGTGGTTCTAGAACTCTCTCAGAGGGTACTGGTGATGGGCCTGATGACAATAACAGAAACTTACTTTTATATTCAAGTAAACACAAACATGTACAAAGACATCAACATAGCAATGTCACTTCGAAGAAGAGTGTACAGTCAATACATCCTAACAGCCATGACTAATGGAGCAGAAACTTGAACTAAACAAAAATGAATTGTACAACAAATTGAGAGCACAGAGAGCCATGGCGAGAAAAATGATTCATTTAAAGTTAACCATACCAAAACACGAGAGAAAACAAGAACATCATTGAAAAGACATCAAAGACATCATTGAAAAGATAAGAGAGATCAAATGGAGATGGGCAGGTAATGTGTTGAAGGTCTAAGACAACAGGTGAACTAGACGAATGACAGAATGGCAGCCTACCAAGTATTTGCCAATCTATGACCCTAACACTGAACATTATTTGTTTTTACAATTTCACTGGAGCGAAAAACTTAGCTTCGTTGAAGAACTTGAATCTATTTGCGATTACAAATTCTGATTTAAGACCAATTTTTTTCTTGTTTTCTGCATTATAGGTCTTTGAAGTGAATTTTTATAAGCACTTACTTTTGCTAGGTAAAGCAGAAATTTCTTGACCCCCTGGTACGGGCAGCTGCTGTGTCTCTGTATTGTCGAAACCTGGAACTTGTTCTCCACCGTCAGGCTGATGAGCTTGTTCCTGACTTCTAGTGGACCGGTTTGAGAGGGCAGGGCTGGCAACTTGGAGTCGAGGGCTCAATGATCTGGCCTCAGATCCAGGACGACTCACAGACCTGGCCTGAGGATGCTCTGGACTTCTGAGTCTGGTCGGAGACAAAGCTGGACTAAGTCTGTCATTGCCGTCCGTAACGGTGCCGTCCATCACCGGCCACTGACCACTGTTTGCACTCTCTTGAAGGGCATCCAGTACGCCCTCATGGTCGGAGGAAGTTTCAAGTAGCAGCGCATTCTGGTCTACAAGCAAGATGTCATGATCAAACTGGTCGTCCAGCTGCAGTGCGATGTTGTCTTGCTGACCATCTTGCACTGTGGTAGGCACGCTGGTAGTGCCTGAAATGAAGGTGTGGCGTGACACTGAGCTTGTGGGCCTGCTTTCCTGTTGCGTGAAGAAATGTAGAAACCATATGAAACATATTTAGTAAAAGTGATAAATCATAACTTAATTTACAATTTTTTAATTTTCAACAATTATACTTCAAATCATTTACACTAAAACAAATAGGCAAATCTACCAAACTACTAACAGTAATGTCAATGGAATATCACAAAACATAATGTTTTGAGTATAACAATTACAGATTGTTCTTAAAGTGTTCAATACTTTTCTCAAAGGACATTCAGAGGAATTCTTAGTGTATCATGATAATCCATTTAGAGTGTTCCAGAGGTAACTCTCGCCCATGGCATTAATACGTTACATCTTCAATTTCTGTATTTCTGTTATCATTATTATTACTGTTACATCTTTTCAATCAAGTTGATGGGCCCAAAAATCTGAAAAGCCAATCTACATCCGGTCTGAGGTGGGATTTGAACCGGGGTCCACACAAGTGAAAGTCAGGGGTGACACCACTAAGCCAACCTGATTGCCCTCTAGGAAAACTCTCTGACTCTGTAGTAAGGTCATTATTTCAGGACTGAACTTTAAACTACTCTCAGTCAGCTTAAACTCATGACTGTACGCCACTTCATTTGATTGGCTTACATTGTATCGAACAGGACTGTAAGGTTGTGCATCCTGGTTCCATTGCTCATCTTGGTGAGATGATAAAGCGTCACCGTGACTTGCGTTGTCTCCAACAGCATCTGCAAAAAGGGTGTTTCGGAGAAAAATCCATGTCAATTATGCGGAGTTTAAACAAGGAAATCAGATGATCTGAAAAGTTGCAAGCCTGAGAATATGATACGGGAATTATTATTATAATTTATTCGGCCAAGATTTCAACAAACAGAAAACAATACAAGAAACTAACATGATGTTTACTTTGAAATTTTACGATAACTAGAACAACCGCTGTTTTATTTTAGAATCGATAACTCTTATTACCACGGGAATACAAAGTTCTCTTCGGGACATGACATTTGACCTTATTGGTTGAAATGATCGAGAAAGGGCCAAATCTTTTGTGGTCTTTTTGGTTCAAACAGCCTTAGTGTCTAAAAAGACTGAAAAATTGTTTTAAAAACTCACCATCTCTGGTAGAAATGTCAACTTCAGAAAAGCTGAGGCCTGGAGATATGCCGCCTGACCTTACACTGTTGCCATGGAAACTACCCGCCTCATCATCCATGTGCGTGCTAAATGCACGCTCACTGCCCACCCTTTCCTGTGCATATTCGGCCGCCGACAAATTGGTGACACTCCCCTGCGATGCATTGTCGATTTCGACCTCATTAACATAAGATCCATGAGCTCTGGACGACCTATGTGACCTCACAGAGTGTGGTGATGAAACATTACGTGACCTCGCTGAAGCTGCGGAGTGTGCACTGCCTTGTCTGACGGAACTGGAGTGTCGGGAGAGTGAGGTACCATGCCTTGGGCAGAATTCGGGGGACGGAGGGCAGTTTGGTGGGTAAGGCGCGCTTAACGGATGACCCAAATATGGGGAACTTTTTAATGATGCAGCAAGTTTCTCTACGGAGAGTGAGGTACTACGACCAGATGCAGAGGTAGAGGGTCTGGAGAATTAAAAAACAGAAACAAGAACTTGATGTTGAACCGATGTGTGATAAGCATTGTATACTCAATGAATGATTTCCGAGAAATATGAAAAAGATCCATAGGCACCTCAGGTGGGATTCGAACCCACAACACCAGCATTCTAAAGTAGATGTCTGAACCACTACACCAGAGCTCATCTAATCAGGAAAGGCCAGATCAAAACTCTGATGCAGTTATTACTTCTACTAACAAATTTTTTGAAATCGTACTTTCTAAATGAATCTTTAAAAATGAGAAAATTTGCTGATTGCAATTAATTGTTTCAATCATGTTGATGTCATTCAAACACTTGTTAAAAATCTGTCGTCCGACTGATATATAAGGAAATAATGAAACAGGTAAAAAAAACCTAAAAGAAACAATTTTTGAATCACACAGTACAACTATTGAGTTAATGACAAAACACAGTGGATGTGACATTATCAAGGAAGAATTGTGTAGCCCAGGGTGAGAGTATTTGCTGAAAAAAGATCTGAAAACAGTATCTAACTTTTAGGAGGTATATAGGAAGCTTCATAAGAACAGTATCCTCAGCAATAGAGAAGTAGATCAAAGCGCATGATTTCTTTACATCTGAAGATATTAAAGACTACTTTTTCACCAGGCCAAACACCAAACAAAAGGCCTGAATTTAGAGGAAAGTCTGAGAAATTCTCCTCCCTGGTAACCGTTATCTAAATTTAATACCTAGATGCTGCATTTCTGGAGTGCTGTCTGATACTTCCGGCACTAGATACAGTCCAGCGTTGAGACCCTGCAAGCCTCTTCACATCATTCGACAGCAAACTTCTCCCCTCAGGTGATCCTCTAGGGTCAATGGTCTGAAAGGCGGCAGTCAGCTCTGCCGTAGAATCTACTGAGAGAAGAGATTGTTGGGAAGGTGTCCGGACCAGATTACGAACCCTGTAGTAGAGTAGAAGAAGAAACAAAACTGATAAAACTACTTGGCCGAAAAAGATTACTTCATAAAGTTGTTTGCTCTTAGCGTGTCAGGGCCGGGCGGACTACCCTACCAGACTCAAGTTCTGATTGCTGAGTCATTTGAGTGTTGGTTCGAATCCCGGTCATGATATTTGTGGTCAGCCACTTGACTATCATTGCTTCTCATCACCCAGAACTAAATGGGTACCTGTGAGGGTAGGTGAAGAGAATGATTGGCAACATATGTGCACCAATTTGACTACCAGTGCCACATACTCAGAAGAAGTTGAGATGGTTTCAGGAATGCTTAAGGCCCATGGAACGGGGATTATAATAAGACACTTTGACATATAAGGGTTTAAAAGTATCCTAGTAAATGCATCTATGTTAGGAACCAAACACAAACATACTAAATATATACCATCATAAAATAATGAGCACTTTTAGATGCCCATAGAAAAACAAATTGACATAAAAATTGTGTATTATTTGTATTCAGGTAAAACCTTGAGTCCGAGTCCAAGTCACATGACTAGAGTCCAAGTCACATGTGACTTGAGTCAAGCAACACTGGTTCCCTGTTTCTGTTAAGCAGTTTCAGCTATTAAGCAAAAATTGTCTCTATTTTGCAAATATTGTTTGTAGTGTTTTTGTGAGCAAATATATGAAGACCAGTCAGCCACCAGTTGAATATTAAACAAATTCAGGTTTTAGAAAAAGATTTTTGAAACTTGATGAGTTAAAATCCTTTGGATCAAACTTACACAGCTCTTGATTGCATATCTCTAAGATAGAACACAAAGTCCGCTCCTGGTTGAGCTCTGTAGTCCACATTCTCCTGATCTGCCTGGTCATCATGTATAAACTGCATGTGGGTCTTCTCCCGGTGGCCTTGATCATTGTCCAGTCCAGCCTCAAGCTACCACAACAACCAATCAATTAGTTGTTACTATTTCTGGTTACTTAAAATATTACCTGTAAGCAGACTGGGCACAATTTCATAAAGCCTGTAAGCAGATCTTTTCTGCTTATGGAGCGGCCATTAGCAGAACTTCTATTTCATAAACGCTGCTAACTGTAAGCAAAGCTAAAGACATATTGGCTTGCTGGCAGTTCTTGTAAGCAGATGAGTGAAGCAACACGCGCAGTCAAACCTTCTTGGTCATTTATGAAATACACTTTTGCTTCTGCTTGTTTTTGTTGTTGTACTAAGCAAAAAAATGTGCTTACAAGTAAACAGCATTATGAAATTGGGCCCCGTCGGATCAAAGACAATAGACACATGGGGGGGGGGGGGAATGTATCAAGATTTACAAAATTTGCTTGGCATGTATAACTAAAATACTAAAAAGTTATAAAAAGTATGATATATAGCCACAGATCACATATAAGCATCAAACAAAACTGAAAAAAAAACTTTCAAAATATTTCACAGGAACATATTTTTTAAAAAATTTAAAAAACAACCAAAAACAAAGAGTAACCCCACATACTATCATTAAGGTGAAATAAAAAACCTAAATTTACAAAGTCATTAAGATTTTAAAACAAAAAAAATCACAATTATTTTAATGATGATACAATTGCTCTAATCAAGCCGTCACTGCAAAAAAATTAATCCCCATCTTCGAATTATTGTAAAGATGAGGAATTGAAAAGATTAGAATGAACTACCTGTTGATTGCCATAGCCAAGTACCGATGACGTCAACTTGTTGACAGTGCCTAAAGTCAGCGATAATTTACTGACGTCTGTCTCCTCTTTTCCACTCTTGTAGAAGCATTTCTGGTTCGTTGCAGAGAAGTTCAAATTCTCGGGAGCAGTGAACAACATCAATGCTCCCTTGCGAGTCATAAACGTCTTAGGAAGCTCAATTTGGCCATCTGACCTTTGGCATTTGACCTCTGATGTTAATGACTTCTTAGAGCTGACCTCTCTGCTACTGGTGTGCTTGGCTGAGACATTGAACTTAGATCCATATTTGGCAAACGTTGCACTGGATGAAGTGTCTTTCTGGAAGCCAGTGTGGGGGACGATATTCGAGCTTGACCTTGGAGACAAAATAGTAGCAGCAGATTTTGAACGTAGCTTTTTCTCTCTTGGTGTTTTGGGTCTCGGAGAATTACTGCACACAGACTTTGGTCTAGAGTACTCAGTCTTTGGCGTCTTAGCCTTGATGGCGTTGGCAAGTTGATCTCGTTCGGATGATGCTGTGGATGCTCTGGTTACAGCAGCTGATTTGACTCGGAGCGGAATGTTGACGGACTTCTCAAGGAATTTTGTGTCTTCGCATGCGAGGCTTGTAAATAAAATAGCCTTCTGCTTGGCCTGTTTAAATAGAAAATGCATTGTGCTTTTTTAATACAGTAAATGGATAATTTGATAAAGTAAATGGAAAGCTTGATCTGTATGAGTCGTACATAGCAATACAAAATAAGAACAAAGACAAAGAGATAATAATATCAATACTTGATAATAAAAATTAAAAATGTCTGCAAACTTATTACACCACAAAGAAAATTGCAGAAATTTTAAGCAATGATGTTTTACATACATGTAGATCAATCAACAGTTTCAAAATTTAATATCAAGATCTACACAAACAATTTATAAAATAGCAATAAAAATATATGTGATATAAATTGCATGCCCAAAGACTGCAGGGGAGGGGAAAGAATTGACCTCTCTCACCGTTTCTCCGGTAGCCTCTAAATCACCCCTCCAAGAGCCACACCCTTTGGCCAATGAGCTTAACATGGTTACAAGATGTCCTTAGCTATTCATCTGCAAGAAGAGCAACACACCAAAAGATGATTATTTCAGTTACGTGAATGTTACAACCAACTTGAGTCAGAAACATTGATCTCAGAATAGTTTGACTGACTTGTTCTGTTGAAAGTTAATAACAACAATTTCAAACATTGCTGTGTCAGTCAAGGTTATAGCCAGGATTTGGTAAAAGGGCGCCCAAATTTGATGGAAATTTAAAAAGTTGGGTGTCCAAATAGTTCACTTACAATACATTTACAATGTAAATGAAAGACAAACAGGGTGTGCAAATTTCAAACAGGGTGTCCAAAAAGACACCCAGACACCCCTCTGGTTAACACTATGCTGTCAGTGCTTATAAACTCGTACCTCTTATGTGAAAGTTTGAGTGTTCCAAAATGTTGTAGCTTGCCTAAAACATTCCCGATGTACACACAAAACCTACAGGCTTCAAGATCCACTGCTTTTGCACAGAGCGTATCTTGTGCGAGTATACCTCATGCAAGATACAACATTAAATACAAAATCGAGATGATGTTGCTACACCGACCTGAAGATCATTTCATGTCAAACATTACTTAATGTTATATGCTACCTTATGTGGTTAATACAAAGACTTCTGGATCAAGTTGTCATTTTATCCAACTACCTAAGTGTTAATAAGCGTGATATCCTTCACAAACCAGGCCTACTTTACTCAGTCTGGTTCCAATAATTACCAGAAGCCCGGAGCTAGGTTTTCTTTGAATTATCTTTTTGTGTAATGCTTTCAAGAAAGACTCAAGGTCTCACAAGAAATATCAATTTCAGTCGTAAGAAATACCCTGGAACACTGAAGCGCCAGTTTAAAGTTGAATTATATTTTGACCGTATGCCAATTTTAAGAACCTTGAAAACTTTGGGCTCGCAATCGGATACCAAATCAAATTAGGATCATCCGATTATAATTGGGTGATTAGCTTAACCATAGAGTGAGGCTACCAACCATCGATATTGTAATCTATCTAGGCCTACCTATGTTGACACTTCTGAAAAGGTAAACACAAAACAAAGTCAATGTAAACATGGGACCTTGGGTCCCTGAATGGTAACCTAGCTAGGTGCCTCGTTTATAAAGGTCTTCACATTGAAAAGAGGTTGATTTGTCATTTTCATTTATAAATAGGCCTAAATGTAAAAGCTTGAAAATTTAGCTTCATGTTTTTTGTCCCCATGAGGTTTTGAAATATGAAGACAAATCCACTGACTTCTAAAAATATTTATAGATATTTTTTTAAGAGGAAGATGAAATTAAAAACTGTCATATGACCAGACGACCACTCCAAATTTTGCTTTTGCTAAGGTACAAATCTTCACAAAACATCATCACTTTGCAAAGTCAGTTTACAAAATTATTAAAAATACACACTATTTCCCTTCAAACATGCCACCAACAGAAATTGAGCTATTTTTGCAAAAAAGAATGAACTGATTGTGAATGAGTCAATGAGCTGTTTTGTTTACAATAATTATGGAGTTTCAAGGACTTATTATTGTAATTTTATTATAATTCATTCCGCCATTTCTCAACATACAAACTAACAGATACAAATATTCCCTTTGCTCAATACAAAAAAAGAATAAATATTAAATATATGAATAAATACATACATTTTGTTTTAAAACGGGGGCCATATCAAACAAAAAAGTGTACCCAAGTACTTCATCCACACAAAATAAACATGGGTGAAACTGCAGCCAGTAAATTAGCAAGTAAGTAAAGGTAAAACATAGTCAATTAAATTGCTAATAATGCTATATTATATTACTAGTGAAGTGAATAATAAACTGGTGGCATAATGACATTTGACAACAATGAATGGTGGGTTTGTGACTTTGTGTTGTCTCCGAACATTCAGTTTCAATTTCAATAAATATGGTAGTTGCGGAGTAGTTCATATAATTTAGATTTTCACTGGCAAACATAATTTATGTAAACTTACCTTGAGTAATTACTGGATTCGTGGCCATCTGTTAAATTATAACTCGAGGAGTGTCACAGGTATAATACTGTTTATTACACTTTGTATCATACATAGTGGACGCCGTATCTTTCCCACTGTGCCGCCCGTTGTTAACCTGTTGTTTAGTAATTGATTAGCCAGCTAGCTACAGCGGCCAGACTGTTCTACTTTTCGCAAAGGGGGAAATTAAATGCAGCTTCGACGCATGATATGTCTAATTTCAGGAAACATCGGTTTAAATAAACATTTTTAATAACAAAATTTCCCATGCTTACCTAATTGATTGTAAATAAAAAAATATTGAGGCTAATGTTGTCATAGTTAAATCAATTTTTAACTTATCTGGACTTTTGGTAAAACATGACGTACCTTAGCCTTAATGGAGTATAATAATCAGAGGAGTAAATGTTTCTATTGCAGGAGCAAACGAACAAGCTTGACCTGTCACCTCTAGCTAAAATCAGGAAAAATGGTAAGCTATGCTCTAAAAACAGAACATTTTTAATCGGTTAAATCATTCTATTTTTAGTAGCCATCAACATAAGTAGTTAGTGTTTTAGATACAAATGATTTTAATTGAAAAGACTTACTATTTTTTGTTCGTTATAAATACTTAGATATATTGAAAAATAATGAAGGATGGTTTTGTTTTGATCGGTAAATTGTTGTGTCTTGTGTATACGTGGCACTCCCGTAACGAACGCATCGACAGCGCTTAACACTGCAGTCTACACATTAACACAGTGGCTAGAGCATGCACTACCCCCACCCAAGTAATACATTAGCAAAAACTAATAGGGCTTTGTTTATTATTTAAAAATGCAATGAACCATACAATTTTGTTGTTGCTGCTACATGTTAGTGAATAGTGTGTTGATTTAAGCTTCCGTTTGTGTGTACAATTTTACAGCGCTATGCAGTATGCTACTGGAGTACTGCTACTGTCTAGGGGGAGTACTAAGGGGTCGTACTAATTAGCGTCAACAGGCCCATTTCACGACAACTCAAGACAACAAATTTAAAATACCATCAAAATATACAATGGTTGTAATCAGAGTGTATCTGGAAACACGTTTAAAACTGACTGGAACCATCGTGCATACATATTTTTCACGGGAAAAAATGTTTTTTTCGTAAAAATAGTCAACTTTCTCCGTCCGTAGAATTGGCTGACGTGATGCTATTGCGCTTGCGCAATGACTTTGGACCGCACCATTATGATATGAGTGGGTTTGTGTTAGGGGTTGGGAACTACCCTTGCGTACAGTGTCGGTAAGGGGGGTTGACGTAGTAAGAAAGCACCAAAGTAGTATCAAATCATTGAAACAAAGAAATACATGTAAATAAAATTATAATATGAAGAGTTTCTTACATTGACATGAGTGTGTGGGCACCATTCTCGACTTAAAAATTGCATTACGTCGGCCAATTATACGGACGGAGAAAGTTGACTACCTTTACGAAAAAAACATTTTTTCCCGTGAAAAATATGTATGCACGATGGTTCCAGTCAGTTTTAAACGTGTTTCCAGATACACTCTGATTACAACCATTGTAATTGATGGTATTTTAAACTTGTTGCCTTTAGTTGTCTTGAGTTGTCTTGAGTTGTCGTGAAATGGGCCTGTTGACGCTAATTAGTATGACCGGTACTAAGTGCTAAAGTAAAAGTGCTACTGCTAATACATTTTTTTAAATAATAGTTGCACTACGATGGTATGGATGAACTATTTGCATGTCACTGTCGCTGTTGTCGGTGCTTTTATTCTTTTCTGTTCTTTTAGAATCCAAAATAAATTAATTTGTACAATTTTACTTTACTTTGTACTCACAATGAATGACACTTCAGCAGTACTGTTTGTGTGTATAGATTCAATATATATTAACTATAAAGTTGTTTATTAAACTTTTTATTTAAATTATAAAAACTAACTATGATATGATTGTGGTTAATTTTATTTATTTATTTTTTTTATTCATCTTCAGGCTGCAGTGGAGTCTATGGCACGTTATTTGAGCCCGGTCAATCCGGCCGTGTTTCCTCATCTGACGCTAACTCTCCTCTCCATTGGGATCTTCTTCACAGCCTGGTTTTTTGTGTATCCTTTACAATTCCGTTTCACCAGTTGACGCTGGCCATTTCCCCTGGGTTTTTTTTTTGTCGACGATTTGTACCATGATTTAGTTCTCACATTCATAACATCCAGAAAAACACCTCATAAATAGAATATTAGTCTGCACAACTAGCCAGTGTTTTCCCTTAACAGTAGGCTGCTGGCAAAATGCTAGTTAAAACACCTGAGGACCAGTCAAAATTCACTCCAAGTGGTCCGGCTGGCTAGTTCAGTGTTGAAAAGCATCTGTATTTCGTAGGAAATATGGACTAGTGATAAAGCTGACGAACTAGTGAAATGACAATGTTACAAGTCACTAGAAAAGTTTAGGGCAAACACTGCTAGGGCGCTTTGTTTTTCTGTCAATTTGTTTTTCTCAAAATTTGGCGATTATGTTGAATACCGACGTCTGGTCAACCATTTGAGATCATTCACTGAAGCATCACATTTCACTGAAGCCTCATTTCTGTTGACATATGCAGGGTCCTCCCCATAGACTACTTTGCAAATATTTGGTACGTGCACATTAGCCGTGGAATGAGGTTCATGCTGGTCTAGTTAGTGGCAAATGCAAGTGCACTGAGTTATTTGCGAAGCAGTCTTATGCACAAGCTAGCTTTTTAAACCAAACAGAAACACCAAGTGAAAAACATTCTGATATCTTCATTTCAAATCAGCGTGCTTTAGCCAAACTTGTAAAATATCGTTCCAGAATGACCCCCAGTTTTGAAAATACCTGGGGAGAACCCTTAGTCCCTATCTAACATTTTGTTATTTTAGTTCATTTAGGAATCCTTGACCTAGACTACAGATATGAGGTCACTTCAACCAAGTACACGCGTGATTTCTACAAAGAACTCTTGGTAGCACTGGTAGCCAGTCTATTCATGGGCTTTGGGATCTTGTTTCTGCTGCTGTGGGTCGGGATTTATGTCTGACCCTAGATGTCTGCCTGTCTATGTCATTGTCTGTCATAAATGGTAAGAACGCTCTAGAACAATTTGGTTTTTTTACTTTCCGCAAAAGTTTTTCTGTTGATTTTTCGCTAATTTGATGGATTCAGTATTGGACAGCCAAACCAACTATACATAGTCTGGGCTGGGCTAATCAATTGCAATCAGTAATGTCAAGAATTTGCAAAGAATCCAAATTGTAATCATCGAGAGTAATGCCGAGTGATTTTCAAATAAAATAGCTCCTTTCAAAGATGAAAGGTTAGGGGTTTGATGGAGTTTAGGGACGAACAATGGAGAAAATGAAGGGGCAGGGGCGGAGGTTCAGGTTCAATCATCTTGAAAATACTGGGAAAATACATTATTTTTCAAAGTTCATATATTAGTCTTTGCACTTACAGTTTTGTGTGAGGTTTATAAACTGTGTTTTTAGTGGGACCAACCAGTAACCACTGTCATTTTACTGAAGTACATCATTCCAATTTAAAATACATGCAAGTTGTTCCGTCTAAAATGTGGTTTTGTTCTTACTTTTTTTCCCCCAGATTAAAGCAACTTTTGGGCCAACTTCTACCTGCGATTTCCATCTTCTTGTATGTACCTGATGTGTGTATGATAACACCTTGACCACATCCAAGTCTACCAAGGATTAACTATTGAGTAATTGACCGAATACTGTGCACTAACCATAGCTCTGTTGAGACTACCAGCCGTTTCGACTTTCGACAGCTCTGGCACTCTGCCATTTTAGCCAAGATGTTACGAGTCGTATAAAACTTTAGAGTGTGCTTTGTAATCGCCATCTTGTTTTTTTGTCTCTAAGTTAATGAAACCAAGGCTAGAAGTGCAAGTAGTCTGGTGCCTAACATATTGTGTGATTTTTGTTTTACCTTTACACAGGGGTAGATAAGATTCATATTAGTCAGGTACCCGTTTGGTATGATGAGAAACAGTAACCATGATTGTGAGTGCACACTGGTAACTATACAGATATTGTGTCTGCCTCAAAAGGCTCTGTCAGACTCTAGCATTATTGAGTATTGTGAAACCAAGCCCGTTTGTTAGTTGTAGACTCGGATGCAGAGATGTAGTCCTTGCATAACTAATACTACCAGTTGAATGTCAAAAGAAGTTTGCTCAAAATTAAAGAAAACTATTATAATTAATGAATGTGTTTTGCCCTAAAATGAAGATTCTGGCCACACTCGAACCAAAATAAACCATTTTGAAGACATTAATATTTTGTGTAGATGTACTTGGATTTACAGTTTAAAATTCACCCTTTTGCTCCTCATAATGCTAATGATTTTGGGTTGGGATTATCGATCACAAAGCAGACCATGTATACTTCGAAATGTTCGAACAATTGTTTTTTTCCCCCTCACTTTTGTTTGTTTTTTTTTCAGCTTGGGGGAATATTTCGATGTATAAAGTGATCAATCTATGTGCAACTTGTCAGAAAAGATTTACAACACTACTGAAAAATAAAGGTTTTTAGACAATTTGAAAAAAGAAAGAAAACCAGATGAATCTTGTGTCATGATTAAGTTAATTGTTAAAAGGATTTGCTGTCTTTCAGCTAAACTGCTTCCATCTACATTTAAACTACAAAATAATATAAACAAAGAAAGCACTCTCAGTTTAAGCACAATTTTTTTTATTTTCACTTAGTCACTTACAGGACGTAACATACACTATATTTTCACACAGTAGCGGCCACATCACTCAAAAAAATGGAGTTTGTTGTGGTAAAAATTGACAATGTCATCAATATCCACACTAGTACATTGTCGATTTTGCTTTCACAGAATGCCAAGGCATTCTTTTAGTTCGCTTTCGTTATAAAAAATTAATTGTGCGAAATGGCCGACACTATCAAAATGCAAACCTAAGAATTATAAAAAAAAATGTGAAGAAATACAATTGCATTTAACAAACAATGCACAAACAATTATTCCCCTTCCCCCTTTTATAGTTGAGGTCAGTTATCCCAGTGTCATGTCTCTATTGATGGCAATATGGCGAAGTTTAGGAGGGGGTCGGACAACATATTGGAGCTGCAGGTGTGCCTTTTGGCAGCCAGCCACATTGATACACACAACCATGGTGCACAGCCAGAGATCAAAAGTGTTTGGTTTTTCAAAAGGAGGATAACTGGAAGGCCTACAGAAAAACTCTTGTGGCATAGGAGAGAACCAGCGCACAACTCTACTCATATGGTCTTAGCCTGGAATTGAACCAGGGCCACAGTAGTGAGAGGGCCATCCACGCCACCCAATAATTATCTACATTTCTAAAGCACAACATAATTCCGGTTTCAGATTTCAAGGCATTTTTACTAAAAACCAACAAAGTCAAAAAAATTAAAGTTATAAGCCATGTCTGGGCAAATGATTACACAGAAATGAATGGTATCTATAAAAGGGCAACTCTAAGCCAATGATGGGTCTTCATTGACCTCCGTGACGCCATATGCAACGGGTCTATTAGTACAGCTCAAAACAGTTTCTATCCAAAATGCCAGTGTGTGTCCGAGGACATTTTCTACCCTGGTGTGTGTGTCCCCATATGGTAAAAACAACATGGGCTGAAGGAAGCGAGTCAAAAGAGGGCGCTATCAAACAAAAGTACTACACAACTGGGGGGGGGGGGGGGAGACAAAATCTCCTACCATGCCAGAAACCCGTGTACTTACTGTACATTAATCATACAGCGTCTTATGTGTTGAGTCTAATAAAAATGTAAGCCTAGCAGTGAGCACACTAATTACATGTAACCGTATTGCACAATCCACTAAGGATGATTATCCTTGATGGATTAACTGAAATGCAGACGGACCCATGAATGCCCGGTCTGAGTAATACGATTGTCCACGCATCCGCTGAACGGTGCCGAGTAGCTGCCTGATCTATTTCGGCACAAATAACACTACACGGACACGTGGATTTCCGGCCTGAGTAACACCATTAATACTGAACGAAGCCATCAAATTGTCCACGCATTTGCTGAAGGATGCTGAGCATGTGCCGGCATAAATAACATTGAACAAAGATGGAGAGGGACACATGAAGAGGGGGGGGGGGGGGGTGGGGGGGTACACGCTAGATTGATGTGATGATACCAAGATGAAGTTAACCTCAATGATGGCCAGGGTCATTTCTTTGCCTGAAAAAAAAGAGCAGAAAACAAAACAATGACAGAAGGAAGTCAGTGATGATCAATGTGTGTTTTGTGCTGTGATCACGACAGTCCCACTATAACTTAAAACACCTTCACTAAAAAATAACATTACTAAATTAACAGCTCATTTTTTTTATATATAATGGAACACATGTTTAAGGCTGTTTAATACTTGTATGTTACTATATTTCACATTGAATGCAAATCAAATTATGTAGTTACGTACAAAATGGACCTCAAATGAAAGAAAATCAACTTTATAATAATAATCTTTTATTAAAAACATTTGTTTTTAAAAACCAATCACATTTCAGTCAGTATTACAATCCTGCAAAGAAGTAACTGCCTTTCGACAAAGGAGTAATTTTTTAACAAAAACCAGCGTTACATCATAAAGAGCTTGTTTACCTTGGTGCAGCTTTGATGATGTCATCCACACGTAGAATCATCTCGGCAGCCTCGGACGCACTCTGGAGCACTTGTTTCTTCAATTGGAAAGATTCAATTATGCCTAGCTCGATCATGTCACCAACTGTTCCATCGTTCATGTCTACAAAAACACAATTTCAGTGATCAATGTATTTTAAAAATTTCAAAGCGTCTCTGAAGTTTTATTATACAAATATTTTATATCTGTATCTGTATAATATAGTTGGCAAAGCAACCCGGGGAACTTTTAAAAATTTTGTATATTGGATGCATATGAGTGCATTCTGCAGAATAATAATAATAGTAATTAACTATTTTTAAATAGCGCATAACACATAGTGATTAAACATGTCCCTATGCGCTGTAGAGAAAAAGAAAGACAACAAAATACAAATACAAGATGTACTAGAATATATTGACGCTGAATAATAAAACTATATATAGAATATATTAATTTTGACATAATACTCAGTTTTACAGACAATTATACAGCAGACGCATAGCGATCAATTCTAGAGACACTTTTTCGTTCATCAAAAGGATGATAATTGTCGGGGAGGAAATGTGGAACAGAGCTACTCACCGAGTCCCATGGTGTTCTTGCCTTGAGTGTGGTAAGCTCTTAGCTGTGAAACGAGCTGGGCACTGTCATAACCTGCATTATCCGCAATGATGGTTGGCAGCTGTAGAAAAATCACACAAAACCCCCATAACAGTCAAAACGATGAGGAGACATCCACAGCATTGATGTTAATATTAATAGCCCAACTATTCATAGTTTTTAGCATTCGCCCTCAACAGTGACCGCAGGCAAAACGCCAGCTAAAACACCCGAGGACCAGTCAAAATTCTCTCCCAAGTGGTCTGGCTGGCTACATCAGTGTTAAAAAGCATCCATAGTCAATGTGAAATACGAGTCAGAGAAAAATCTGGTGGACTAGTGAGACTGCAGCTAACTAGTCCTACTGGCCAGTCACTAAACAAATTCAGGATAAACCCTGTTTTTCCCCCTAACTGCAAAGTCACATGTGGGAATAAATGAGAACGACACACAAAAGTGGAAATCAAATCCCAAGATCCCTTTTAAATAGTGAAAGGAAAGGTTCAACTGAACATCAGGGCCCCGTTTCATAGAGCTGCTTAAGCACAACATTTTGCTTAACAGTTTAACCCTGATTAGCAAAAACTAACAAGAAACCAGTCGCAGATGGTAACATGTGAAATGGTATTGTGGCTGGTGGTCTTGTTCCAGTATTTCAAGCACAAATGTTTTGTGCTGAGCTACCTTTTGTGCCTAAGTAGGTGCATAAAATTGGTGCCAGAATGTGGTGACCTCACCTTACATGAATATTCATATTGGTCTTGTTCACTTATAATGTAAGTGCTTCGGGTTGGATCGATAAATCTAATTGCTTTTGTTATTCAAATAAATGGGGGGTCAAACCTTGGCAAGGGCCCTGGCAAAGGCCTCGATGGCCACTGCCTCCTTCCCAGGGGTCTGTACTGCTAGTTGATTAACGGCATTAGCCATCAGCATTTCTGAACAACCTGTTTGTTGGGGGGAGGGGGGAGGAAAGAATCAGAGATGGATCAAATAGAATTCAGTAAATAGAATGTAAATTTGTTATCAAATGAGAAAAACTTAAAATATAACTACTTTCAAGTGTTAAAACTTTAAACAATTATCTTTCAACAAAACTGCAGAAAACATTATAAAGAAGGAAACAAACTATAAAGACAATATTACAAATCAAGTCACAAAACATAATGAAATGGCACGAACTGGAAAGTGACCTAATAGTAACAAGTGACAATGCAATAAAGAAAAGAAACAAACAACAAAATCAACCAAATAGAAGCTACAGAAGGCTTGCAAGTCAAAAACACAAAAATCCATCGTTAATATCAACAATTTCGTACTTGACATGGATAAATCAATGTGGCTTCTTATAATGTATTTAGACAATAACATAGCAATGATTATGATAAAAAAAAGAGCACAAACTCAGTTGAAAGGATGGCAGGAAAATTTTCAAAGCATGAACAAGATGTAATTGATTCTCACCTCCACCAAGTACAGTCTTATATGTCTTAGTCGTCTGGGAGAGAACGCATAGAGCATCATGAAGAGATCGCTCCATCTCATCTAAGATCTGCTGTGTTGCTCCGCGCAGAACAATGGTACAGGCCTCTCCAAGGGCCACCCCGCCAAAACGGATCAACTTGTCCTCACCTAGTCATTTTCAAGAAAAAGTGACATACAAAGCTTAGCAAACTTAGATTTATTCAAGTTGTAACAGGGCTGGGGTACAAGCAACTGTATTAAGATTACTGATTTCACTCAGTGAATTTATTAAGCAATTTTGTCCGTAAGTTTGTATCTTTTCATGGTTGAGGGCAGTATTAACAAAAAAGCATTTGCTCACCACCATATAACAACATTGCTATGCGCATTCTATAGACCATGTGACCTGTGACATCACATTTATAAAAGCAGGGTTCGAAATTAGCGGTCGCCCGGTCGCCAAATGCGAGTGAAAACAGCGGCGGGCGAGTCAAAACCCTTCCTTTACTAGCCCGCCGGGCGAGTCAAAAATTTGTTCCTTTTCACAATAAATGAGGGGTACAGTGGTAAAATCCCAGAGAGAGATTATTTATAAGTTCGTAAAATGGTTTGGGAAGTATTTACATTTGCTAGATTTAATGTGGCCGCGATCGCGATCGCGATCACGATCGTTCATAAGTAAAACACGCACGCACGCACATAACCACATGGTAATGGTAGCGAGTATCCAAAGGCCCCACAACGTTCGCTTGCCCGCCTGTAGTCCACGCACGCTCATAACCACATGGTAATGGTAGCGCGCGAGTATCCACAGGCCCCACAACGTTCGCTCGCCCGCCTGTAGTCCACGCACGCACACAGCACATGGTGTATTGTACAGTACAACAGCAGGTCCAAAGTCCATCCTAACCAACATTCCGCACGCTGTGATTGGCCCGTTAAAAACTACATATTCATAAGAAAGCTTGGCTAGCCTCCAACTCTGTACACGTTCACGAGTCGAGTAAAGAAATGCTGCACATTGTGGCGCGCACGCCCGCGGATTCTGTACTGTACACAGCGTTGGGTTAAGGCTATTCCAGCATCGACATCGCCGATAGAGGGCGTTGCAGGGCAAAGTTCATTGCTTTTTTTTCTCCATCGTGCGTCGTCGATCGATCGTTAACACGAAGGTTTCATTGCAAAACAAGTTCTATAAAACCGATTCTCAAATCAAAAATCCATGAAAATGGTAGTTGATGAAAAAAGGATTATTAAGGGAAGAAATTAGGGGATAAGAAGGTCCAAAAACGGAAATTTCCGTGTGTGTGTGTGTGTGTGTGTGTGGTTTTTTTTTTTTTTTTTTTTTTTTTTTTTTTTTTGATGCTACGAAATTATTTTTAATTGTGTTCATAACATACGGGCGAGTGAAAAAACTTGCGGGCGACCCAACATTTTGGTTGACTCGTCCGGCGGGCGAGTGGAAAAAAAAGTTAAGGGAAACCCCTGAAAAGAGACACAGAGCCTGGACTTCTTGCAGGCACAACTTGTGCACAGCCCAAAGGAAGAAAACATTATATCTTACATGTTATGGACATTGCACAGTCTGAATTTTTATCAACTTTTCTATGGGGTCATTCCGCGCCAAATCACCTAAAATCCTGAAAAGTTTGGCAGGCTCCGTCTCAGATTTTACTCGTATTTTTTTTTTAACAATCCGCATAAAGGTGTATTTATTTTTAAGATTTACTTCAAGCAACTCGCTCAATTTTTCCTGAAGTGTCTTTTTCAGATTGTAAAAAAATTTAATAATGATATCAAACTAAATAGAATCAAACAAGTTTGTTAATAAATAAAAAAGCAAAGACTTTTGTTCACAACCCACCGATTATGATTTCTTCAATGAGATCACAATGTCCTAGCTTCACCATCTCGGGGTTGTCAAAGGTTGAAACAATTTCACCCCCAGTAACGAGCGCCAGACGTTCAATGCCATCAAAATCTGCATGCTCTATGGCCATCACACCACCGTCAGCGAAAAGCTGCTCCGGGTAGTTGTATATAAGTTGCCTGTGAAAAAAAAACCAACAATTTTTCAATAATTTGTACTGTTAGGCGATGTGAACAAATTAGTTGTTTAGCACCATTCTGTTTCAATTTATGCAGGCCAAGAGGGAAGTCCCCCCCCCTGCCCCTCCATCAACCACATCCCTTGCATTCACCATGCATGTAGCACTAGCAAAAATAAGCTGGCACCCAGACTCCCACAACAGAAACAAAAGGGCAGCCCGGTGCTGACCAACTGGCAGTGCACGATGAGCCCCATGCTACTCGCCAGTCTTGGTTCCTAATCGGCTTTTATTGGTCTGGTTCTGTTAGGTTATCACCGCAACAACTACGGGCAATAAAACTGTCAAGTAAACGTTAAATTTATGCTTCTATGTTACGGGGAAGAGTGTTATTACTTTAACATCAAAAAAGAAGAGGAAGAAAAAAACTAAAATTAGATCGAGGCATTTTTGCTGATCGGGCAGGGGTGCTAATCATATCTCTTTTTATACATGGTCTCAGTTAATTTTCCTTTTTATGGGAGCAGGTGCCACCTAAAAAAAATTGTGTCTCTAAAATCTACATTAACTTTTTTTAGAAGCAAGTTTCAGAATTGACTTGGCAGGGAAACTGGGTTTGCTTATTCACCTGTTGATGAAGACATTGATGTCATGCTTAAGGATTTTCTGCACTTTCTGTTTCATCTTCTCCTTCTCGGCCAGTTCAATCTCAGCAACTTTGCCCATGCCATCCACGCGAACTCTGGAACCAAACACCTGAAAAATAACAAAGCACGACATTTCCTTTCAATTGAGGATTTTAACTCGTTACTGGAGGTTGAGTTGTACCCTAATGATTTGGGTATTCCACTTTGTCAGGGCATGATTTCATCCGAAAGCACTCCATGATACAATGGTACTGTTTTAAACAATTTGTTTGTAAACAAATTTTGTGTACTCCACCCCCAAAATGGTACAAAAATCTTAAACAGTCCAAGTTCGCTATTGAGACTAGCACAACAGCATGGAAAATGTCAAGTTACTATGGGTTGTTTCTTTGAATTAAAAAAAGATCCATTAATTAATGAATGCCCCAGAATTCCTATATGAATTGTAAATAAATCTCTTAGCCTTGGGGTAATAGCCACTCCTGGCTGAAGTCAATCATGTCTCTGACAGATGGCTCCCACATGGTTTGGCAAGTTGGAATTTGTTTTATTGATGCCAAAGGCTCTTATCAGATGGTTTAGACTATTTGAAAGGGATTGTGTTCACATGAAAAAAACCCTGACATGCTATTATAAACATACTGTTGGAAACAGTACAATGGTGTAAACGTGTGCGTACATTCCGGGGTGTAAACAACTGTTTAATTAAGATGAGTTGTCAATATTGCCGTAGTATTGTAACATCACACTTTGCTTAGCAATCAAGAATGATAAGATCAATCTTAGCTCTTTGAGAAGTTGGCCCCAGCAACAAACAAACAAAAACCACTGGTAGAACTGACCTTGATTTTATCTGTATCCATTGCCGTGTTTGCGACGAGGATGCGTGCGTTCTCAATCCGCTTCGGCTGGTTGACACCGATCTTCTTGTCCAATAGGAATCCAGATTCTAGGTACGAGTCGCTCATGTTGCCTCCGAGCTTCTTGATGATCTGGATGGCCTGTAGGTCAGTTTTGCCCTGCACAAACAAATAAAACACAGCGACCATCAAAACATTTTTCTTGGAAATATACAATTTGCCGATGTATCTTTGATTGACTCAGTTGGTGAAATTTGAAACTTTGCGTGGAGGGAAAACAGGTTTGCAGTAACACAATGCAGTTGTTGCCTTAGAGCGTTGTTACACATTGATGTTTCAAGCAGCACGCTCCGAGCATTTCACCAGAAAGGCTTCAAGCCAACCTCTAGAAGAGGATCACCAGGAATGTTGATCAAAATGTACAGATGTTCCACCAATGGTTCTTTTTCAGAACCACCACAGCTTCTCAGACAGTTTTTTTTTTACATGGTGTTACCACAAACCATAGTTTCCAGACAAATAAATGTACATATGCCATAACTGCATAAGCATGAGACAGTATCCATTACAACCCACGTAATTCAATTCAATTTATTATAAGCGTCACGTTAAAAAAACATGAAAATTGTTTACCAGTGTGCATCATACAATAAAAACACATGGAGATTCATTTGTAAAATAGATAAGGAAAAGTAAAAAATATACAGAACAATAACAAGACAACAGGGCAAATATCACAGTGACAGAGGGCTCATCAACCCTTAAGACAGTTGGATCACTGAAAGGGAAAGTATACCTTTGGTTTTTCCTATCAATACATGAGATATATACAATAAAACTAACATGTACTATTTTCCTTTCAAAAGGTGGTCATGTTTTTAAGATATCGCTGAAAATCTGGAGCGGTTATGTCCACGCAGGAAGAATAATCCGTAAATGGAATACACAATCTAAGAAACGTATCTGACAGTACATTTCTTAGATTCAAAATTGGGGGCATAAAAACTGATATCTTTTTAAATAACCACATTACTTCAAAGTGGAATGATTCTCAAAATGCTTTATACTACCGAAAGCAGCTGAACTTCTGACCAAGTAAGTTTTTTATTGCCATTAATTCAAAGAGTGATTACCAAACTTATACCTTCCCTTCAAGAAAGTTGGATCTACATCTACCTTGCTTCCCTTGAAGAAGTCCCTTTTAACACAAGAGATGATCTTTCAGTTCTGACTTTTAGATTATAGGTAGGGCAGACAGATTATCAAACCCTACGAAAGCTGGATCTACAACTACCTTGCCTCCCCTGAGAAAGCCCCTGTTAATCCAAGAGATCATCTTTCAGTTCTCACCTTTAGTCTTAGCACAGCGTCGACACAGAGATTGGCAAACATCTCCCTACCCTGTTGCACAATCTTGGAGCTGAGTGTTGTCATGGCGATGTTGAAGAGATCCTTGCGGAACTTCTCCTTATCAGCACTGTTGTTAAAATAGACATGTCAAATATTAGGAGATATGGCTAACAAACTGTATATAACAAACTGTAGGGGATTGAAAATAGTGTATAACAAGTTGTAGGGGATTAAGATAAGACTCATTCTGACCAACAAAAGGGATTGATTTCATTTATTCTCCTTGGAAAGGGTTTGGGGCTCACAAAGAAAAGGAAGGTCTCAGTATTTCTCACTGTTTTGGAAACAGATTTGATTTTTTTTTTAATGATTATATGCACAGGCACTAGTCTATGTACCTGTTGTCCATTGCAGCTTGTGTCAAGGCGTTGTCAGCGACTGCCACAGCTTTTCTCCAGCCAGCTATGATGGTCTGTGGGTGCAGCTTCTGTCCAACAAGTTGCTCCGCTTCCTGATGTCATGATGATAAAAAGATGAAAGCAAAATAGACATGACAAGAAGACCTCAACAATCACACTTAACAGATGAAATGTAGCTCATAATAAAATACTTTAAAAAGTATTTAATTATTATTTTTTTAAAGTAGCTTCACCTGTCACACTGTAATATTGGTTGCTTTTAAACATAACCGAACATTGTCATCACAATCAATCTTGGTCGTGCCATTTTGGGAGTTATTGTACCCGTGTGTTACTGTGCAGTGCACATTTTAGGCGACATGCGCAATTACATGCTAACCAGGGCCCAATGTCATAGAGCTGCCTAAGCAGACAATATTGCTTATACAATTTTCTGCTGAGCAAATATAAGCAGGATACCAGCCACAAATGATGATATGACATAGTATTTTGGCTGGTAACCTTCATTAGCTTAGCTACTTTTCAGCTCAAAAGCAGCTCTATGAAATTGGGCTCATATTTTGACCCCAAAATGGCAGACCCCTGGGCAGACAGTAGCAGTGTGTGACATCAATGCAAGGGGTCAATATTCAAAAGGTAAACATATTTGAGCATATCGGCGATAAGTATTTACAGAGGCCATTTTGTACCAAGCAGAAGCCACATTGAAAAAGTCATGGAAATAAACTGGAATTGGATCGGCGGAATCAGTTTGCCATGAAGTTACTGGTGATTACTGTCGAGAATGTTTCCACAATGACTTACCCTCAGCAGCTCACAGGCAAGTACAGTTACAGATGTGGTTCCATCACCGACTTCATCATCTTGCACCTTGCTGATGTCTGTGTTAAAAACAGGCAAGCAATTATAAACGTGAGCCTTTCTAGCCGCTGCAAATCGTTCATTTATTAATCATCACAACTAGCGGGGGTGAGAGTTGTCTGACAAATTGTCTGACAGTGGACTCAAATTTGTAGGCGCTATGTTGAAATGATGGCATTTCCACCTTTTGGTAACCTCTGGAGTTAAAGATTACAAGGGGCTTTCGGGAGCAGTATCCTCAGTGCTAGAGAAGTAGATGAGAGAGCAGGATTTCTATATATCTGAAGAAATAAGCTATTTTTCAAACATTTCCCATCTCTGACCTAAGAACTATCAATAACCCCTTCTTCTCTTTTGTCGCGCGTTTTGTGGCCGAGTGGTCTAGAGCATTGAACTCAAGTTCTGATGGCCGAGTCATCAGAGTATGGATTCGAATCCCAGCTGTGACACTTGTGTTCTTGGGCAAGACACTTATCTGTAATTGCTTCTCATCACCCAGGAGTAAATGGGTACCTGTGAGGGTAGAGATTGTTTATAAGGACTGATTAGCAACATGTGTGCACAGTAGGCTGACGGTGCTGCATACTCCAAAAGAGATGTGACGGTTTCAGGAATGCTTTTGGTCCAACCAACAGGGGTAGTAATAGTGTAGGGCGCTTTGATACGACGATTTAAAGCACATCCTAAATATTAATCTGCAACTTTTCATTTCACAATTCCTCCGAATAACGCGTACTCCTGAAACAATTTGTAGGTTTGACCAGCGAGCTGAATACAGTGAATCCCATCAGGTATAGTAGAAGACTTTTGATTTTCTGCTGAAATGCAAAGAACCATGTCACCTTGTTTATCAACAGAGTGATCATGTGCACTCCCAGGCATTCCCCGGCAGGCAAGCTACTATTATCATCATTATTATTCATGGCTTATTAAAATTCAAACATGTTGCCAAAGGCAAAATTGCATCATATTGTATATAACTGAAATAGTAAATTTTTAAATTGTAAAGTAAAAATGCAAGTCAACGGATAAATATTTATAATGATTACATTACAAAACCAGGAGAACAAATAAACAGCTCTTTTCAGAGCCAACACTCCTTCCAAGAGAGCTTTTCAAATAATTGTTAACAGCTTGAATTACTAAGAAATAGTTACTTTATACCACATAATAGCTACTTTTAGCTTAGAAAGATAAAAGCTAGACTTACCAACGAGGATCTTGCCTGCTGGGTTATCAATACCAATCGATCTCAAAATGGTGGCTCCGTCATTAGTCACTGTCAGAGGGCTGTTAGGATTGGTCGACTGAAGAATCTTGTCCTAAACCATGATAAAATGAACCATTGAACATTGAGTTTCCGTTAATATTATGCACAGGCACATACTAAAGCAAAAAAATACATAGTCTCGTGCTATTGTCAATCATTGACTAAACCAAATTAAAACCCTCACAGAATAAGACTGTTCGAAATGTCAAGACAAATTTCTCAATTCCGATTTTTCTCAGAACCAACACTTCTCACAAGAGAGATCCATCACATGGTTGAGACCCGCAAGCTAGCCTGTCCTGTCCCAATCTTACTTTGTTTTTAATTAACCAACAATTTGAAACCATTCCACTGCATGCGCAGTTTGTGTATGGTGCATCCTCGACACCTCATTCTCGTATAGGCAGCTTTTCCTTGGTTAAGGGCACCAAGGAAATGAATTCATTCATCTTGCGTAGCAAAATATTTAAGACTCAACATGTTTTGAACACAATGCTACTACTGAGGAGCGAATTATGATTTGTGAGTAGCCACCGAGACATTTTGTGTTGCATTTTGCTATGCTATACAAGGGAAATCAATCACTGGGCACCTCTATGAGGAAAAATTTTATTTGTAAAGAAACATTTCAAAGGGCACCGAGGCAATGACCAGGCAGTATCAGGCCTCTGTAAAGTATCAGGCTTAATGGTTAACCAAGCACCATTTTTTCTAAGTACTTGTTTTGCAAATCATACTAAGCAGAAGTACAGGTTACCAGCCAAAATGCTATGTGATTGATAGTGGATGATTCCCTGGTACTTTGTGCTAAGCAGACAAATGTGTTATTGTTTAACAGTTCTACAAAGCCTGGGTGGTATGAGACTCACCATTCCCTTTGGCCCCAATGTACTCTTGATGAGATCACCGATGGCTATGGCTCCAACAAACGATGACAGACGGGCCGTCTCTGCTTTCTCCTCTTCTGCATTCTGCTTCAGGATTTGAACTGGCGAAAACTAAAAATAACAGACAATTAATATGAAAAGAATTAAAAGACATCTCATTATCACAGGGGTGAGGATCACTGCCGACAAAAAGGTGTAAAAGTAGAATCCAAATTTTTGGGAATGCTGAACTTATTTCCACCTTTTCACTTTTGTTTTGGGTGTCATCTTTTTGGTGTCATTTTACATCTTTCCTCCAATGACTTTCCTTTCAGGAAGTTCTGGCCTACTTTGTTTATCCCGAACTGGGCCTTGTTGATCGTCTTCTCTTCTGCAGGGTTGCAGTATGAGACGGCTGTTGCTTGGCATCGATAGTAGCAAAAACCCGTTCCCACGGGTATGTTAGTGCTACAGCATGACTCTGCCTCCTGTTTAACTTGGTCAGTTGGATTATTGAATTTCCCGCTGTAGAGGAAATCTTCTGTCACCGCATTACATCACATTTATATCTCATTGGAGAAGTCCTGTCAGAACCTGTGCACACTTGTTATCCTGGGGGGTTGATACGATGAGTGTGATGTACTTCTGATCTTTCTTTACCTCGGTGTTATAAACTGTGGTCTGGAATCCTAGGACAAGGTCACTGGCATCTGCAAATTCTAATGTTTCAAGCACCTGTGTGAACACACTGCACGTATCAAGAAATGATGGATTTGTTCCTAGCCAACGCATCCAGGGGCCTGTTATGTATTTGTCAGCTAAACCCAGAGCCCACAACATGGGCATTAGGGTACCATCACTCAGTGAGTTGTATACCGCATGGTGCAGATCATTCCTAGGTTTCATAACCTTGTTGAAAAACTCCCCCGTATATGTTCTTCATATGAATAAATTAGCCCTGCATCCACAAACAAAATGTTACACCTGTTCCCTACCCACCGTGGGTACAAGCATTCTCACCTGCCTTGAATCCCCTTGAATGCAGAAAAGGTAGTACATGTAGTTCCTTTCATAGTCCAGCACCCGCATCATGAAACAACTTGTCAACTAATAAACGGACAACTGCTTGGGTCTTACTTTCCCCTCGCATTTGGTAAGGCATCTTTTCCCCTTCTTTGAACTGCAGTGTGAGTTCATGTGCTTTGAAAAATTTCTCACATTGTTTGTGAATTGTATCCAATGGGTGCATTGCACACCTGAATGAGTTCACTGTTTTACCATTAATTTCTTTCAGAGCTTTGTCAACTGCAGCATTAGTAATGCACCGGTCTGTCATTGTGTTAGCAACTTTATCCAACAAATTTGTGGGTACATCATTTAGCACTTCATTGATGCACTCACTATAATCTTTAGCTGTGCCTCCAGCAGTTTCCAATCCACCTACGAAGTATGTCCTCTCTTTCATTGCATGTACCATCGACTTCAATGTGAGACATCTTGGTAATCTCTAAGTAAGATGTTGCTGCGACACTGATCGCATCTCACCGCTCAGTCGTCAGTCGCTGCTGTGAGCATGGTGAGGTAACCGATGGTAGTGGACCCTCAACAGAAGAATTTGTGGGCGTAGTGAAAACCGACTCAATAACAGGTCCTACACGCCTCTCTCAGACTCCCATCGCTTGCAAAAGCAATGAAGCTTCTTTCATGTTCAAGTGAATTTTTCCCGCTCGCCTTGTTGGGACGACTGAACTTGAGATCTTGACTATCTTGGAAACAGTTTATGTCCTCAAGTACTCTCGCAAAATATAATTTCATCAAGGAATTTGTCCTTCAAATATGACGTGAGTTTCAAAATAAACGGCACCAATCAAACGAGCATGTTTTCCTCTTCAATTTGATGGATTTTGTTTACTTTCGGCGAGTATTTGTAGAAATCAAAGATTGAAAAAGACAATTTTAGTGTGGTGACAGAAAGGAAGGTGAAATAGGACCCTACCGCTGGACTCGCTACTTACAAGTTACTGTATACCATGTATACTATATAAGTAGTGAAGTGTTTATTTCAAAAAACATTTAAAAAAAAATCTTTTGTTTGTTTTGACTTTTTGGTGGGGGTTTTTTTTATGGAAAATTTTATATAAATCAAAAATAGTTTTTGGGTATCCCTTTGTATTCTGAAATGGTTCAAAATGGACATTGACTCATATTTCATATAGACTATTCAATGTAATTTATAAATAACACATAAGAAACTTCCGACTTCCCATGTGTCCGGTTACCGGGCAACATACAGTACCGCGCTGCAGCGCAGGTGAGCTAGTCATGTCAGTTATATTCACAATATTCCGAATGAAGAATTCACCTTTTACTAAATATCCATTGCAAGCTTTTATAAAAACACTAAATCAAGGAATATCACAATAAACTACTTACCATTTTTGCAAAATGTGTGGATGAAAATTTGATCAGAAATTCACGCCCTAATCACTTAGTATTTGGACGTTTCTGGAAGCTTTCTTCTCTGACCGACTAGTGTGTGCACATGTGCATTCAATGCGCATGCGGTGCAAGTCATCAGAGCACACTAATCGATTCTTGTTTTCTTCGATTTTGTAAGCTCAAATAATATCGTCATAGATTTAGTATCGGAATAGCGGAATATTACAATTTAAATATTTCTCAGTGAGATTTTAAAATATTAACCCAGTCAATCACCATTTTAAATTAGTACGTTCTTTTAATCACGAAAAATTCGACTCTTCAAATGGGGTTCGGAGCCATGAAAGAAGAGGAAAAATTTTGTCAACTCTTCAGTATTCGTTAAAAATTAAAATCGATATCTGTTTTCATCATCAATGACGAGAAAACGAGACACAAGCGGGCGCCCTTCATACGATCGGAAAAACCAAAACGAGCGTTGTTACGTCACAAGAGGGCGTACTTAAAACCGCGCGCCGCTTAAAGTTTTGTCATGTTTGTAAACAAAACAGCATGTTGGCATGTGGTTGTGAATGTTGTAGATCATTTATTGCTGTTATCAAAAAAATACATTGTTTCTTTTTGTAGGTCAAAACCGAGGTAAGTCTAATGGAAAATTGTATAATCAAGAGAAGAAAATTTACCAGAATATGTATCTGTACATTCTTTCCGGACCGTATGGTCAAATATTTTTCTTTTTACGTCAGAATTATTTTATAGAGTTACTACAATTACAACTTACAAGATGGCCTTGATCGATGCTAAGTTCCAGTCATGGGCTACCATCAAGGAAAACTTGCAAACTGTTGTCCGAACTTCGGATCCACAAGATGCATGTGTAACAGTTCCTTACGGTATACAGGTATGGAAATCTTGCTTGTAATTGTAAACTTGGGTCAATGAAAAGCCCACCAGTCCTTTTCTAATTCTAGTTAAATCGAATTGAAGGACATTCTATTACATTATATTATTTTGTTTGCCGTTTAAAGTGATAACTATGTGTTGGGCTAACCATTAAATTTGTTATATTTTTTTTGCCAAATGCTTGTTTTGAGTTGGGTTTTTTTTTTCTTCATTTGATACCATATAGTTGTATCACAGCATGCATCACCCTCATGTGGTGCGTTGTTTAGCTTTCTACCACTCCACTGCTGGTGACATCTACGTTACCCACATTGACACTGGAGCTTGCAATGAGATCTATGTCTGGACCATCAGTAGTTTAGATGAAAACATCGTCAAGTGTATCAAGTGAGTGGTTATGACATCAAGTTCATTTTGATTGCTTTTAATTGGAAACCCCTTGGCTTAATTTTACAAAACTCTAATTAAGATTCACCTTGAAAAGCAAGTTGTCAGTATTGCCGTAGTCATTGTTATTGTAACATCACACTTTGCTTAGAAACTAAGAATAGATCAATAAACATCTTAAGATCAATTTAACTCTTTTAGCTCTCTGTGAAATCCAGTCCTTTGGATAAAAACCAAAGTTTTAGCAAATTTGGCTTTATTAGGAACTGACCTTTGATTATGCGTTTTCTCTTTATGTCTGGCCCTTAGCAGCTCAGAGCATCAATGTTTTACATTTTGACCTAAATTTGAGTTTAATCATTAATAGGAAGATAGCAAAGAGTGATTGGTGTCTTTAAGTCTAAGCATTAAGACACAGGTGTTATGTAAGAGGTCATTCATTACAAAACTTTAAAGGTTAATATCTAAATGGTCAACTCAAGGGAATTCAATGCCAAATTCATCAGGAAAAGCTCAATGAAAAAACACAAGTTTTGTAATCAAAGAAACTTTTTAAAACAACTTTCTTGTTAGTTTTTACAGACTATTGTTGTTTAACTTCATACCTTTTGTGTATTTGTTCTTTCTTCCTTTGTTTTCAGGTTTCCAATTAAAGCTGCTATATCAAGACTGATATGCATACCTCATCACAGGGTAAACACTTTCTGTTCTTCACTTGAATTACATAATTACGATGTCATAATTAAAATAATTAAGATTACTTTTACATCTTGTTTTATGTGATAGAAAACAAGGGTGTTACAAATCATTTGTTAAAAGAGGAATTCATTATGCATTAATCACATCTGATCACAAAATTACAAATTCTGATCCATTCATTTGTTGCTACATAATTTCTTGGTTACTACTAAACCGTTTTCTCCCATGTGACACCCAGCGTTGTAGAAAAGAATGAGTGGCCTATTGCGTCCACACCCTAAAACTTTACTCCTTTGGTCAACTTGACTATGGATAACCTCAGTTCTTAAATATCCTCTTCTCCTATCTCTTTCCACACCAACATGTTTAGACTTGGATAAGACTGATGGAATACCTGACCCAGAGATAAGCAATAGTTATTTGGGCCTAAGGCCCCCAGTCCTTTTGAATCCGTCATTTCGGCATAGAGAATGTAGAGGGATTTGGACGGGTAAATGACAGCTTGATCTTGTGGTATAAATTTGTTTTTATTTTGGTTGCAATTCAGGCGTTTGTTGGATTTTGTAACGATATGACGTTACGCACGTTTAGCGATCTGATACATCACTGTGCTGAGTTGACTCAAGTCACATGTCTCTCCACCGTTCTATGGTAAGAAATGACGCCCCCATTCCACCTTCAATTTCCCATCTCAGAAATGCTTATCTCTCCCATTGGGATATTTTACAATTGTTTTCTTTATTTAAATTTTTCTCAAGTATAAGTTAAATTTCCTCACTTTCAAAGCTCTTCATGAGCTATCTTCGGACTATTTATCTTTTCTTCTGCATAAATATATTCCTGTTTGTCCTCTTCGGTCTGCTTGTCAATCCTTACTAATGCAAACTACTGGTTCCACAAAATGTCATGGTCAAAGAGCCTTCAACTTCATTGCACCTTCATTATGGAATGATTTACTAGTTCACATTCACCAAGCTGACTCTGTTCTGATTTTCAAGGAACTTTTAAAGACTCACTTGTTTGAATCTACATTTTTGTAACAAACTGCTTCATGTATTTCATTGTTTTATGTTTTGTGTTGCGCATAGAGGCTCCTGCATTTATTATTATCTTCTTAGAGGCTCCTGCATTTATTATTATCTAAGTTCTTGATTTATTATTATCTTCTACTTTCTTTTTGCAAAACTCTCTTTCCTCCACATTTTGAATTAATCTTTTGTTTCTACATGTTTTTCATTTTCGATGGTCAGTATGGCGTACAACGAGTGCAACGATGAGCTAATTACAGGAGGTCATGGCTGCCTCCAAACCTGGAAAATGACTCACATTGAGGTAGTTGGTTGTTGTTTTTACTGAGCAAGAGAGAGCCTTTTATTTTCTGTAGGTAATACTATTTACTTGGGAGGGATCATGTCCTAGAGCTCTCTGTGGGTAATGTTTTGTGTTGAAATCATCTTTCTAACAGAGAAATATTGTAATTTTTAGGGCTAGTTGAATCGGGTATTGTTAACTTGTAAACGATTTTGCTGCTGTATTTTAGGGAATGCTTGTCCTTTTTAATTAGAGGGCCAGCCTCCTTCCTGTACCTCAACATGACTATAATCAACCAAGACAAAACCTGTATATATGCAGTATTGTTTGGTTCTGTTTTCAATAATAAAAAAGGTATCCATGAATCTAGTTTATACAAAAAAAAAAAAAACAAGGTAACTGATGTTCTTTATTTGAAGAATGTACTCGATTACTTTTGGTTATTCAGCTTCGGGATCCCTTGACTCCGGGTCGTCCAATGGCATGTCAGATCACTCCTAACGACTGGGTGCGTGATCTTCAGATAGACAAGAAACATCGTCAGCTCATTGTCTTGTGCGACGAGGGGGTATGCATTATTGACTATCAGACCAACAAACAGGTGTTCTTCATCCGCAATTGGCATGAGACGGCACTGACCAGGTAAGGTGCTCCACTACAGGAGGGGTTTCGCCTCCTCTGGATGTCCGACCCTCATTGTGATCTAATTTATTTTAATGATTTATAGTTTACAATTGTTGTGCAATTTGAAAAAAACAAAAACAAACAAGTTGTGTGGTTTTTGCATCCGGCTCAACCCATTAACAGTGACCATCCTACCTGGGTCAATATCACCCACAGGACTAAAAATATCCAATATACTCAAAGACACACTTACAGGGGTTATGATCGAGCAAGGCTTTCTGGGAAAAAAATGGAGCAGCAAGATCATACACCACTGGGAATGAGGTTGTGAGGGCTAGAATCTCACCCTGTTATTCCCCAAATACCTTCTTTTTTTTTCAGCTGCGTTTTCTATCGCCGTTTTGAATACTTCATAACGGCAGCCATGGATGGATCCATTAAAGTATGGAATGCTGTTGTGTACAGTCAGGTGCATGAGTTCATCGGTCATTATGACTGCGTCACAGGTGAGGAAACCGTTTTTAAGGCGACTGCTCTATGATCTGATAACCCTTTATGATCTTCACTCTAGGGTTAGGGGTTAGGGGTTAGGGGTTAGGGGTTAGGAAAACACTTCAGGGGTATCGGAACATAGGGGTATCGAAACATAAGTGTGTAAGCCTTTTCAATGTGGTATTATTTTTTATGAGGGTCGCTGGTACGGCCAGAAGGAACACTCACCCTGTGCTTATTTGTTATCTAAATTGATTGATTACAAAATATTCAACAGCCTGAAATGCGCCCTCATCTTTTGAACAGTAAATCTACCTAATTGGAATTGAAAATCACAAACGAGAAGAGCAAGACGTATACATATTTTAGGCTCCAAGGAATATTGTATTTATTCATTCATTATTATTATTAAAGGTTTATTAGAAATCACAACTAAATGGCTGAATTGAGTGATTAAAAAAGAAATTTACCAAATACATTTACATGAAGCATCAAGATCCTGATATTCGCCCATAGGACATTAATGGTCTCTAAAGGTGGGGTGGGGCTAAAAGAAAAGGGGAGGGGAACAGAAACAGGACAAAAGAAAATCTTCCCTATTTGATGTGTACACAACTTGTTTTGGGGCACTTCCAATTAGTAAAAAGTAACTTCTAAAATACAACAAGAGGTCGACAGCTTACTTGAAATAAAGTTTTACCTGTAAATTTTAACCTGTATTAAGTTTGTTTCTTGTCTGGTGAAGGTCTGGTGATGCACCCTACTGATCCATTGCTGATCTCAAGCTCAAAGGATGGGACCATCAGAATGTGGCGCTTAGATACCTTTGAACTGGTGAGAAAAAGAAAGAAACAGATCATGAAGAGATAGAGGACTAGATTGAAAACACACACAAAACTTGGCCCAATTTGATAGAGTCGTTTACCGTTTACCAGTTACAAGCAACAACACATCTCATTACCTTTTGGTTGGTAACTTGTCTCTGCTAAGTAATAATTGTGTGTTCCAAGCAAGTTGGTATGATGACACAAACACAGAATACTGCATTAAAGCACATGACGCTGGTACCCAGGTATGCAGCCCCACACAAAGCAAATTAGACAAAGAAATTATTGTTGGTTTCATTGTCTTGATAATACTTTTATCTTCAGACACAAAGGCTGGATGTGGGAGAGAAGATTCTTGGCATGCGGATAGCCAATCAGAATCAGTTATACTACCACACCCTCCATGACGTCAAAGTCTACAACTTCAATCAGGTAATATCTCTCAAAATATTTCTTATTTCCTGTTTTCTTTGTATCAAAGGAAGTAGTTTGAGGAGGAAAAACATAAATTTTGGTGCAATTTTTTTTTTTCAGTTCAACTTATTCTTTGTTAGCGTGATAGATGTGGTGAACAATTGCCCAAAGACATAAAACAAAAATTTCAGGTGAAAGTTTTGAATCACCATATTTTGTTGTCTGTTTGTTGTAGTTCCACCATATCTTCACTCCAGTGCAGTCTTGCATTCACAAACTGGCAAAAGTCAAAACAAAATCAGCACCTACGAGAATCCTATGCGCAGCAGAGGTTTGTATTTTTTGTGTTTTAATCCAATTCTCTTTCAAAGTTCTGCTCTTAAATCCTGATCTACTTTATTAATGCTAGGATACTGTTCCCAGAAGCTCCTAGGAATCTATAACTCCAGGGGTCATCAAAAAGTGGAAATAATGCCATTTATTTCAACATACCTCTACAATGTTGATCCGAGTTTCAGAACTTTTCATCAGCAATGACTCTCACACCTGGCAGTAGCTAGACACAGACCAAGGCTACCTGCAAACATAAATGATTTCTGAGTGCTTTGATGACATTTTTCTTCCCTAGGATGGTGGTGTTCGTCTCATCTCAGCTGTGTCTGGGACCATATTGACAATCATTTACCCAATGGCGACTTACCAGGTGAGATCATCACCTTGACAAAACTTCTTCTTCTTCTTAAACTATTTGTTGTGTTTATAACATAGGTCCTTTTTGTTGGTAAGCAGTTTGCAATAGCGTATTCTATTTTCTTTAAATATGAAAGATAACTGAGGACTGAACAGTTACTCAGCCTATAGCCAGAGACTGAAGATTGTAATTCTGTGCTGTGTAGGCAGTACTATGATAGTTCATATTCAAAGACACATTTAGCATCAATCATAATCCACTTTTTAATAGAGGTAATAATGCATCGGGAGTAAAGAATAATATTTTTGGTTTTACAACAAAACGACGTGTGACAAGCACCACTCATTGCTTTCCAAGAGTCCTGCGAAAAAAAGAAAAAAAAAACACAGGCATACTACTTGGGTGGGATTCGAACCCATGACTCCGCACTTCAGAACAGATATACCTAAACCACTCAATCACAGAACGAGCCTGGTTAATGAAAGGGTAGTTCAAATCCTGTAGTTAGCAGCGGTTACAACAAACAATCCACACTGTTAATCAACTTTGTTTTCTATGGTAAGCACAAACAAACAAACAAACATTCATATTTTGAGCTTCATAATCTTAAACCATGCAGTCTTCGTTTTTCTTGATTTACTCCTGGTGGTTTCCTTTGACAGGTTCTAACTGACCTCGTGTATGACCCTAAACACAATGTAATCTACACAGTCATGGCAACCGGTGATGTCTTAGTGTTTGAGAGTGGCACTAATCCATGTACAGCAAAACAGTTGTGGGTACCAGGCCTTCCTGATGAATGTGTGTTATGTCTGGCTCTGGTCAAATTGGTGAGCTCATGGAATTCTGCTTTTCTGCTTCTGCTAAGCAAGACTTTTCTGTGCTTAGCAAGTTTTTTGTGCTTACTGGCTATATAAAATTGGGCCCAGGTTGCTACAGGGAAATGTCTAGACACTAATAGCAGTAAAACTAAAATCAATCCAATATGGCAGCTTCCCTTTTTAAATTTTTTTATCTCTGGTAATGAAATCAACGCCTCTGTAAAAGTGGCTTGGACAACCAGAAGAAACCAGGCCTAAAATTACACGCAGGCCACAGAGACTGTCAAAATTTCCCATGGGCGTTAAGATTTTCTAATGGAAGTGCCTTTTGCAAAATGAAAATGGCCTTCCCCTCTCAAAAATGAACTTCCAGGCCTAAGAAACCTGCAAAGCTAGCAGAGAAGATGAGGAAATGTTGAATTGAACATGACGAGGGAGGAAGACCCAATGTACACGGAAACCCATGTGCTATCAGGAAGGGAAATGTTGGCAGCTGGGGATTAGGCAGGAACAGAGTGTATGTACGGTGACCAGTCAGGCAGATGTGGGTTAGCCGTTTCTTATTTTATGGCAGGACTAGCTTGACGATGACTAGAGCAAGCTAGTCGAAACATTGAGACCAAACTCACTCCGCGGCAATGAAGTTAATAACGAGAAGTCCCCTCTATCCGATCCACTGAGCGAAAGTAGTAGTCCCGGCCGATTTCCTACCTTCCGCCCAGGTAGTAGCTTATAAGCTGGACAGTTCTTTTCAGAACTAAGTAGTCTCCCGAATTCCAAAATCTACTCCGCGGCAGTAGAATAAAAAGCAAGACCTAGTTCTCTAAGAACAAATCTACACAGCTAGTAGACATACACATGCAGACATGGTGTTTGTTATTTTATGGCAGGACTGTGCACTTGGTAAGAAGGAATCCACCAGCGAGTCCTTGATCTTTGCCGGACTCAACAGCGGTCAGATCATTCTCCTTGAGGCTCAGCATCACTTCATGAAGATACCGGTCAAGGCACACCTCGGTCACGTCACCGTGCTGGAAACATCTCATGGGTGTTGTGACGGAGAGAATAGTGGCGTCGGAGGGGCTGATCGGTTACTGTCTTGTGGCTCAGACAAGGTACAATAAAAGACACTCCAAGTATATCAACATAATTATTAGCAAAGTAGAGTGAAGGTTTTTGAAAGCGTTATTCATTCTAAACAAAAAGTTTCCAAGAGAGTTTTATAAGTTCCATTAACTGCTGTGTAGAATATTGGTAACATTGACAACATTTTGGGGGGACAAATTTGCAAATAACTTACATGGTATCAGGTTGGAAAAAATTCCCTTGAAATTTGACCAGTGAACTTTACGTTTACCTTGTAGTAATTTTCTCTTTTCAAATAGATTGTTTGTGTGTGGGCCATTGAACTGTCCGGAACAAAGAACTTGAAAGTAAATCTGACGTGTATGAAAATGGTGAGACAACAAAAACATCAATCTGCAAAAATTAAATGGCTCAACCCTCATGTACCCAATTACTCCTGGTTGATGAGAAGCAATTATGTAGTAAAGTGTTTTGCCCGAGAACACAAAGTGACATGACCAGGATTCGAACCCGCACTCTGATGACTCTGCCATCAGAACTTGAGTTTGATGCACTAGACCACTCAACCCTGACATGCTTGGCCCCGACACACAGTCACGACAAGTTCGGCCATGACACATTTGACCCCGACACGCTTGGCAAAGACACGCTCAGCCACAACACCCTCGGCTAAGACACACTCCTTTAAGCAAGTTTAAACTGTCTTCATGTTCAGTGTCTATTTCGCTCAGTTCATGGTGTTCATTTTCACTGGTAACCCATCTCTTACTCCGTCATTGTAGATCACATGTTCTCTTTGTCCAACTCATGTGTCCATGCTACAAAACTCGCTGTGTACAGTTCTACCTAACAAGTGAGTACTGGTTCTCTTATAACAAAGCTCACACAGCTTAGCATAAGCTGGCTAACCCGCCTGCTAAGACGGCACGCTAACTTGCTTGCAGATTCTCTAAGCAGGGCCCAATGTCATAACTCTGCTTACCATAAGTACAGAATCGGTGCTTACAGCAGCAGGGAATTCTGCGCTTCCGTCAAGCATATTTCATGGGTTAGCAGGGAATATTTGCTTATGCATGTGCGTACTGGACGTTACTAGGCATTCTTTGCTTACACAGCTTGCACAGAAACTCTGCGCTTACCCTGTAAGCAAAGAATATGGTGATTGCTAGCGCAGAATTCGGCAGTAAGCAGAGCCGTGAAATTGGGTGATACAAAACCAGATACCCGTTTTGAATACACATATCAAATCTTCTCAATTTGCATAAAAAATACACTTTTACCTTTGTACATTTTTCATCTTTAGTAATCACAAAAATGAGTTTACCTGTAAACAGCTTTATGAAATTGCTCCCTGATGAAGTTGTGAGACACTCTTGCCCATCATCCTTGTTTGTTTGTATCTTAGTGTTATCCACGTGTATGAGCTTCTTGATGTGATTGAAGAGACTGCGGAAGAAAAGGACGAGGAGCGCTGTAAAACATCTAAGAAGCTGAAAAGCGCTACGTTGCATACACACCTCAAAGAGCACAACCACACCAAGATGGTTAGTGAAACGACTGAAAGAACTGTTTGGTTAAGAAATCAAAAACATTTCCTTTATGTAGACCTTATGCACATGATGTCATTGGAGTAGGGCGCCCTCGGCTAGAGGTCAAACGAAGATTGCTCAATGGCCCAACCTGTGTGCCGTGCAAACATAGATTTGCATTTTTCATTGTTTTATTTCACTGCTTGGCTGATGTTACTTCAGGGTGTCTATTTAAGATGATTTACATATAAAGTTTGTTCTCCTTTGGGATAGATTTGGTGTAATATTTCTTGTCTCTCTGAAGTGTTCACTATCTGTGTTTTGGCTTTAGGTGACTGCCTTATGTAGCTGTCCATCACTTGGTATCTTTGCATCCACCAGCAGTGATGGGTCAGTCAAGGTAAATTGAGACTTTCTCTCGCCAACCTTCCAATCCGGGTAAAATATTATCACTGGTAACAACAGTCTCTGGAACTGTGTATATCGAGTGAGTCCCATGACATGACCAGGTACCAGAAATACTGAACACATCATACTCTAGTGCCGTTAGGACATGCATTGGTGTCAACCCTCTGTCTTAGAGGTAAAATGATGTTAAACTCAAATGGAAACACTGGACTCTTGTTCAATAGACACAGTCGGTAACCAGAGTCACGTTACTCATAGTGGGTCTAGAATGTAAACAAACCAAGCAAGCAACGCGCAGTGAGTGTGGACTGCTTCTCACCTTATGGCAGAAGCACTCGGAAGCAGCCATGTGTTTCCATGCACACTGACGTCGCTTACTTGGTTTGCGTCACGTGACTCCAGTCGCCGATTGTGTCTATTTAAAAGGATGTCCAAAGTGATTCTACAGCACCTTCCGCAACTGAGACGTGTCTAATGCAGAATTGATTTTTCTGTTTCTTGATAGTTGTGGGATCTGACCAATACCTTGGTGAGGGAGTTATGCTTTGATCCGTCACTTCGTAGTGTCTGCTTCGCCAACGATAGAGGAGATCTGCTCGTTGGCTTCCAAAATCATGTCAGGTAAAAAAAAGCGCACCAGGCCATCACGCTAGCGATTCTATAATGGTTGAAGACAAAGTACAGGAATGCACTCCGCTTGCCTGACTGCAAAGTTTGCCAAAGTTTGCATACAATTTTTGGTGCTGCCAACTTTGGCAAATGGAATTCTAAGGTGTCCACTGTCGCTTTCAAAATGACCTTACATTTTTGAGATGGTAAAAAGTCAAGTAGATGAAAATAATTAGAACAGATTTTTTAAGTGGTGGGTGTTACAAGTAGTTGGGATAAAGTTTCTTTTTGACAGTGGGCCGCCATATTGACATCGGTTGTGACAGTTTTGTGCTCAAAATCAGTTACACTGAGTGCCAATGTTTTCTATATGTTGGTGCAAAGTGGAATGCAGCCCATATAGTATTAAGGACCACCATCAGGGCGGTTTCCTCGATTGTATTGTAAACCTGGCTGCCCATACGGCAGTATCGGGCTGTATGACTTCTGACTGGCACCCCGAGCAAAGGTATCGACAAATAGGGAGACTGCCAACATATGGCTAGATCAGTGGGTAGAGCACCAGCATAAATCCAGAAGATCACTGCATGCTCAAATCCCGGCGCTCTAGTCAAATTTTGTTTGTTCACCCAAAGTTGATTTAATTTTACCCAGTCTGTTTCCCTTGTGGTTTGTTACTTGGTATAAAAAAATGGAGTAGTTTCAATCTGAAAACTCAATATCACAGTATCAGGCCGTATCCCAATTGGCATCTACAGCTATGGCTACAATTGTTGCTAAGGGTGTAACTAAGTACGTCCTATACTCTAGCCGTAGCCGTAGCCGTAGCCGCCAATTCTGACACAGCCTTAACCCTCGAGGGAAAAATTTCCTTTGTCTACAGCTACGTCAGCATCTGTACCTACCTGCCTCTGTCTTACATGGAGAAAGTCATCCAGATGGACTTTGAGGATGAGGAAATAGAAGAACCAGTCAGATTCAACCCTGACCTCCAACTCTGGTAACTGCACTTCTTTGTATTCCATTCATACTGCGATAAGACATCAAGTCCGCCTACAATTTCATAAAGCTGTTTAAACAGAAAAGATTACTTAGTTACTTCATTTTCCCCCTCAAACAAAGATATTGACAAAATAGAGAAACTGCCAACATAAGGGCTAAATGGCTCAATTGGTAGATTGCTGGCATGTTAATCCGGAGGTCGCAGGTTCAAATCCCAATCAATTCAGTTTTTTGTTGTTCATCCCAAATTTTACTCCTTTTTTTCGCATACAAATAGCAGAACACCAGTTACTGTGCACTTGATATAGTTTATTCACACAGGATTCAGGTTATATATATAGGCCACAAATTAGTGACTTACTTTTCGTTTTGTTTTTTTGTTTTTGCATAGGTTTAATATCTCCAGCTTGCCTACTTTCCCAACGGACATCATCCTCCGCCGTCATATGCAACAAACCATGGATCATCTGCAAAAGCATCTCCAGGGTATAGCGCCCACTATGGACAGGGGAGACAGTGAGGTTATTTCAACCTCGCCCTCAGGTTAGTACGAGTCTGGAGTCCTCTGGGTTCGCCCCAGTGTTTTCTGGTATGGTTGGCTGCAGATTGCGCCACAGCGCCTTGTAAACCGTAAAACCAGTCTTATATTTCAAACCTAGCTCCACGTACCTTGAAGAAAAAATAATGAGCGCTTTGAGACGCCCTCGTGAGTGATAAAGTGCTAACAAGAACTGCGTATTATTGTTATTAATGTCAGGAGAACCCGAAGCTGTGTCCGTCCCTTCGGTGAGACAATGCCAGACAAAGCACCATGCTCGATTCAGCATCTTCAAACCGTCCATCATCAAGGGTGTTGTAATACCAAAGACTCCACCAGACGATGCTGTTAAATCTCAGAAGACAGAGAGGGAAGCTTCTCCACAAGTCAAAGGTAAGAGCTCTTTGTTGAGTTCTTTGGAAAGTGAACTAAATGTTTTTGTTTTATTTAATTTTATTTGCCTTATGTGCAATGAACATCAGAAGTTTTCAGATTTCAAGTGTAATTTAGTTATTATTTTTCAAATAGTTTTGATAGGGATAGCACTCCGCATTAATGACGTAACTTTTGCTCAAAATACCCACCTGTCAGACAACCATTCCGTTAGTCCCGCGATCACCGCGTCATCAACACGCAAAATTGCACCGGTAGTAGCGTACATCCGAGTAAACATAAGACTTGGACATGCATGGGTGCGTATGTTAGTGATATTAAACACAATTGTTTGAGATCCCGGTACTTAGCTTCTACTTTTAGCATTAGGGCGGAGTGCTATTGATATGGGGCTCAAGCCCAAGGTTAAAGAGGTGACTGTCATTAAGACAAGGAACAAGACTTACATCGGCATCAGTTTGTGTGAAATATCCCCGGGTTTGTTTTTCTAAGTAATGGGTTGTTCTTGTGATCAGATGAAGCCAAGGATGGACCTTCAGCCACTGAGGAGGAGTCTCTGGCACAAGACGGCAAAGAGGACGAGAGCAAAGAGGAGGCGGAGCTTGAGGAACTCCACGAGGAGGAGGAGGAGGAGGAGGAGTTTAATCCCTGGCCTATAGCACCAGATGGTAAGATGATGGAGTCCGATGTACATCTGGAGAGATAAAACAAAAAGCGGAGTTAGTCAAGGCGAGGGGTGAATCTCTCCAATTAAGGGCCCTACATCTATAGGAACTCACTCCATTGTTTAGTTTCTTAGTTCTAGACTTGTTAATATATGCTGCTGTTTAGCTCGTTTGTACATTTATCACAGTGCTGTAAAGTCAGAAGAGAAAAAATAATACAGCAGTGCTGAAACTGCCATTGCCATGATGTGTACAAAGAATCTGATGAAGGTGACTTGGCTGCTATTTAAAATTTTACGCTTACTGTTCCATACTCATTTGGGCCTGCCAAACTTAATATGTGTACACAATTTGGGTCTGTGATCCTGACTTGAGCTTGGGCTGTGACATCTACATGGGCCAAGCAACATTTGGGACATCATCATCAAGTTGGGGTGTAGAGATGAAGAGTGCCTGCAGATTTACTGTATAACTCTACCTCTTTATCATTCTAGTTTAAGAGGAATTCTTTGCAAGTAATTTACAACACTTCACATCCCATAGCTACTTTTGAACTGATGTTATGTTTCATAGAGCTGCTTACGTTGTGCTTATGCGCATCTAATTTGTTTTTCTCTTTTTTTCTCAAAGGCTATATTCCTAATTCAGTGATAAAGAGCATCATGGGATATCATCACACCTTAGAACCAATCCCAGAATCACCGTGGAAACCAAAACCAGTAAGGAAATGTTGTCATTTTTTGTTAAGATCATTTTGAATTAAAAAAAGAATTTTTTTCACTAGAGCGGGACTTGAACCTGTGACCTCCAGATTAACGTGTTGGTGCTCTACCAACTGAGCTATGTAGCCCTAATAGCCCTAATGTCTTTGGTTCGGGGAGATAAAAAGTCACATCCCCTAAAAGGTGATCCCTCTGCTGCCGCTTCCCAGGTTGTATCGTAAGCTTTGGTGTGATCCCTGGCTATACAGCAGTTACAGGTTGAATGGCTTCTGAGTTGAACTGGCACCCCTGAGCAAAGATATTGACAAAATTGGGAGACTGTCATCATTAGGGCTAGATAGCTCAATCGGCACATTAATAAGGAGGTCCCAGGTTCAAGTCTTGCTCCTGTAAATTTTTCTTTGTTCAACCCAAAGTATTTAAAAAAATTTACCCAGTCAGTTTCCTCAGTTTATTGCTCATCTAAATGTTTTCCTCGGTTTATTGCTTAATCTAAATGTCATAACATAAAAAAATTCTGCCCATTTTTTGCAACTTCACTTGCTATACAATTTGGTTTCTTCTCGAAACAGCTTGAATTTATCCTATTTTAAATGTTCTCTTAAACAGATACCTTCTCAGTTTGGCGACACGAAGACAGCCACTGAATCAGATTCTTATGTAAGTGAAGAGAAAATGGACATAAAAAACAAAAACCTGTTGATAGTTTTAGTTTTCGGCTTATTTTGATTGTACCAATTAAAATAAAGCTTTGGTTATTTGTGTCTTGAAATGCTGCTTCCTTAAATTTTTTAAACGGAACAATTTTTTGGGAGAATTGGTACTGGTCTAGAATTTATGCATGATGGAAATCCTCACACTGCAATTTTAGCAGGAAAATGATAATAAAACAATGGCGATGCGCATCTATGTGCGCGCGACGCACAAGATGAGCCAATGAGCAACCTGCTTTTGACCTCTATCAGATGGTGCCTTACTCATATGACATTATGTGCATTTAAGAGGCATGGATGGCTAGTCCATAAAGCTCTTAGCACTGTGGCCCCGTTTTGATTCCTGGCTAAGGGGCATGTGAGTAGAGTTGTGTGTTGCTTTTTCTCCGGGTTTTTCTCTGATTTCCTCCCTCCGGAAAAAAATCAAGCACAGTCAATCTCTGGCTGTGCTCCCTTGTGTGGCTGGCTGCCAAAAGGCGCCCTTGCATTCCTGGGGCTCAATCACATTGAAGCCGCATCCGTCGCAATTCAGCTTCTCAGCTGCGAGTAAGGATGATTGCCTTCCATATTGTTATTTTTATTATTATGATAAGCTCAGTGAGCTTACAAATTGAAATCAAGTACTTAATGAGCGGCCAGGGAGTAGGGCATAACCCTACCACCAAATTAACTAACTGGGGCTGCGTATTAACGCCAGCAAGAAATTTCCGGCCGAATAATGGTTTGAAATGAATTATGCGTTAAAAAGTAAGTAATTATCCTGCACTTTGTCTTGAATTGTCCTCAGGACAACCATAAGCCCTTTATCTGGGGTCCATCTTCATCTGAAGAAGAGGAGGAACTGGATTATCTATCCTATGAGAGTCTTCAAGACGAAGTCTCGAGGACAAAGTTCTTCCAGGAACTGGGCATGGCCGACATGAGCGATAAACAACGAAAGAAAACACTGGCAAAAATGCAGTTGTCTGGAATGGGTGAGTATATGGTCAGGCTGGACTTGGCGGCTACGGCTGTTGCTAAGGGTGTTGCTATAGGCTTTCTATGCTTTAATGTATGTTCACCTGGTGATCAAGCCGCAGCTGCAACTGCTGATTTGTACACGGCCCACATTCTTCTGTGTGTGAATCCTAACTTTGACCTCTGCCAAAACTTTTCTGACTTTTCCTTAATATACGCAAAAAATGATGTAAAATAAAATAATTAAAATAATTTTTTAAAGTCAAGATATTTCTCAAAATATTCTGAAGGACTTGAATTCCCTTGTTGTCTCATTTACAGTAGTTCCAGGGAAAGTGTTAATTCCTCAACTTGAACTTCTGGGAAGCATGAAGGTTTGGAAAAAAATGTTTTTTTTAAAAGCCCACTTAAAAAATGTACTATTCCAAACTGCCTTCTCATATATTTCTCCATTATTCAATTATGGGTGAACAAAGACAAATTGACTAGAGCAGGATTTGAACCTAAGACCTCCAGATTAACTGAGTTATCTAGCCATATGTAATAAACTACATAGTAACTGACTGGGTAAATTTACCCAGTACAAAATTACAATAACAACAAACGATTTGCAATTATCGGAACTTACAAAGGACAGTGGCATTCGTTTGTCTGGCCAGCTGTGACCTGACATTTGATTCGGTGTTGCACATGAGAGAAGAAGACCAAGGCATAGATTCCAGTTAAGACAGTATAGTGGTTTTCCTTGACAAACTTCCTTATTTTGTCAGGGAAAAGGAGGGAAGCAGCGAAGGAAGTCCCGAGGAATTAACACAAAAGAAGCAGCAGTTGTCAGAAGAAAGGTAAAGTAAAAGTTCAAAGGTTATTGATAGCATACTTTAAAAGGAAATCACAACATTATTGAATTTGGAAGAGTAAATTAGACCCATAATCCAGTTTCAATAAACACCCAAATCCGTGAATTTTCTTTTATGGAATTCAGTGGGCACTATTTTTGGTTTAAACTATTAAAAAAATCAGGGCCAGGGGTCGAATTCGGGGGGGGGGGGGGGGAATACACAAGACCCAGGGCTTGTAGCTCAAAATGTTTACTGGACTAGAATTCTTTTTGCAAGACCAGAATTGACATGGGGGAAAACTACCTACATAGGTTAACATTTGATAGCTGTTTAAATTTACACAAGCACTAAAAGACGATTTATCCCATTTGTATTTTTGGTCGGTATTCTTCAATACACAACAGACTTTAAAAATTATATCAGACTGGAGTCAACATGTGAACAAATTAGCCACAAGACTGCCGGACTTGTCCAGTCATGAGTTTACTGGCCCGATGCTTAAATCACTGGCCTCAAGCCTGCTGTCCAGTGTAAATTTCCAAGCCCAAGGGCACTGCTGGGTGTAAGCACCAAGTATGCAATTCTGATCAAACATTGGTGTAGGGGGCAGAACTATTATTCAGGAAGTCAGTTTTTCAGTAACCATTAAAGTGGTTGTCTTCAGATGATATCCTCTGGGATGACGATGGGGGAGGAGGATTCCGGAGATGAAGAGGAGGAGATTTTTACAGAAGACACGACGCCAGAGCTTCTTAAGCAGATTGCGGCCAATGTTTGGTTTCCCAGAGGTGTCTCTCTACAGGTTGAACCTGTGGTCAGGACACTGTGTAAGTAAAAACGAAGGCGGAAGGTGTACCCTTGTTGTTGGTCCAATCAATATGCTGTTGCTGTTTGCATTGCTCAACCTATTTGTAAGATGGAAGCAAATCTCGATAAGCAGTTTCTTGAATTTATCTTAAAAATTGTTGTATGCAACTTTATTTTGTTTATGCCCCAAACAAGGCAAAAAGCCACTCTTGGTATTAAGGGGCTACAAGAAGAAAATATTAAAGAAGAAAATAACTCAGGGGAGCTGAAGATAGGAATTGATATTCCTCTTAAAACAGTCTAGATTGTAGGATGGAGGGAAATATGCACCAGGCAAGGAATTCCAAAGGGATGCAGTACGAGGTAAAAAGCTGTTAGAATGGCTCTTTGCTCTACATCTCAGCAAAGCAAGAGTGTATCAGTAAGAAGAAGCAGAAAGTCTGGTTTCACACTCAAACATCCTGATAGGAGGAACCAGATCGGACATGCTGGTGGCAAATTTACCATGAAAATATATGTAAAAAGGACAGGCGGCTACAGACCTACAAGTTTGGGGTGCCAGACACAATAAGACAGACAGACAGACAGACAGACAGAATGGACAAGATGGTCAAATGATAATAATATTCTGTACATTTACTGTTGCAGTGGATCTTCTTGAGGATGTGGCAGATCTTCAGTACAGGCATGTGTGCGAGGCCCTGGTACAAATATACAAGTAAGTTGTATTTACACAAACAATCATTTATGATTTATTGTTGCTTTTTCTGGCATTTTAGTTTTACCTTTCAATTCAGAGTTTAGTCCAACGGATATGAGGAAAATTGTTTTTCATAAAAAGCATGAAACATCACATACTTTAAACATGTTCATACTAGAAATTGTTTGAGATGTGGAGCCATCTCAATTTTACCCTGTTATTGCCCTGGCAGCCATTTTGGAAAATGTCTCTAAAAGGGCTATAATTGAATTATTTCATCTAGGATTATAATTCTGAAAACTTAAAAAATATCTGGTGCTTAAAAAAGTAATTAAAAATAAATTTGTTGGGAAACAAGATGGCTCCAAAATGATTCCAAGATGGCTGACATTTGTTGCCCTCACAGGCCTGATGTGACTTGTTCTGCCTCATTTTGCCCGCCTCTGTATTTGTCAAGCGACTTTTCTATTTTGTGTGCTGTTATTGAGCAGATTAATTAGTGTATTGTGAAGATTGGCTGAAATTTGTAGCTTTCTTGAAACTAGTGCAAAGTGCTTAGCCAAAGAAACAAATCATGTCAAGAAAGCCTCCTCCTATCTTGTATTTTTTTTTCAACGTGCCAACCCAGTTTAAGATCTTTCTGACTCTTCATCTCCTCCCAGACAACTTGGCATGAGCGATCTTCTCTTGGAGACCGTCTTGAAGAAGTGCCGCCATCAGCTGAAGAGCAGTAAGGCCATCGTCAGGGCAAACACTGTCAAGACATTGACGAGCTTCGGTCTTGATCGTAGAGATGTCATCTTGAGTCTCCTACCAGCTCTTGCTGATTTTGAGGTTTGTTTTAATTAACCATCATTGGGACTTGTTCCTTTTATATTCAAACATCAGTTGTTTTGTAAATGGTATTTTTAAAAGTTGTACATTTGCAGTTAATGAATTGGCAGTCTTGTCAAGTGATTTTATAGGTAAGTAATGATGATATCTGTAATTGTAGTCTTTACACAGCTACTTCGAGCATAACAATTGTTAGCGGGAATAATATTTATAAATATGTTTATAACATATTTTGTCATCACTTAATTGTAAATTTGATATTTTTACACTTGCACTTTTAGGCCCCAATCTTAAAGTTTTGAAAAACTAGCTACACTTCTGCCATTGACAGGGTGCACTTTGACATCATTTGTGGGATGTTGCTTTGTTATTGCATCAAAGCAGCAATAAAAAACGGAGCTCCCACATTACGAGTTATGGTGTAACAGGGCTTTTTGCAAAATGATTGTTTTGTTACAACAAAAATCTTTTTACTCTCATGTGACCTCAATTTCCTTATTGATTGAACACATTTTTGCATCAGAGTTCACTTGTTGCTATTTTCGTTCCAGCTGGTCTTTAAGATGTTTTATGACAATTTTTCTTTATGTCAGGATGACGTGAGACAGGAAACTGCAAAAGCTGTTAACGCTCTGGCTGGTATACAAGACAGATCCGATTTGATGGAGTACCTGGAGAAGATTGGCTTCATACGAGCATATCATGGACAGGAGGTAGATCCATATTTTCAAATTTATCTGACATGTTTGTTTTTTTCTTCCTTATTTTATTAAAGAGGAGCTCTAAGGTCAAATTCAGTTTTGTGATGCACTCATTTTTCAATAGTCTTAAAAAAATGGGGAAATTTGTAATGTTGGTGACTTCAAATGCTATTACCTTGATTTTAACAATATTTCCCTGACAGATTGCTACTGGCACAAGCTCTATAACTTTTAACGTTGTACAACTATTGTACTGGCTGTGTAGTTTGACCTTCAGGTCACGATATTTGCCATTTTTAATAAAATTGAAATTCAAATAATCAGTGAGCTCTCAGATTGAATCTTATCGGTGATTTTCTCTTTGATTTTCACCAAACCTTGTACTTCCTAAGTTCGAAATTTAAGACGTAAATGGTTCCTTCTAGAAGGAGGTGATACAAGATCTAGCCCGACGCTACACACCAGACCCCACCCATCCCCGGACCTCCACCCTGCATCCCTCCCGCATCCAGCTGTTAGCCCGTAAGAGGAAAGATGATAATGCTGAGGAAGATATGTTACCCGTGGAAGCACCTTGTGCTTCTCCATTTACAAATGTAGACAACTGGCTTTCACAGTATCAGGTGGAATTGGGTCATTGGCCTAGTGAGGAGGCTTTATTTGCTGATGTAAGTTTGTTATTTGTTGTTGTTTATTTATTTGTTGTGCTGTATATGTATTTGTTGTGTTTTTTGTTTGTTTTTTTGTTTGTTTATTTATTTGTCAAATAATAAGCCACAAGGAAAAATGATCGGATAAATTTTAAATAATTTTGGTTTGAACAAAGAAAAATTTACTAGAGCGGAACTCGAACCTGCGACCTCCGGATTAGCATGCCGGTGTACTACCAACTGAGCTATCCAGCCCTAATGATGGTGGTCTCCTTCCAGATCTAGTCAATTTTTCTTTGTTCACCCTAAGATTGTTTATTTATTGAGTAATTTATTTGCAGTAAATATTTATTTGTTGTGTTTGTTTTAATGGTTATCAAAACAGGGATATACCTGCATCACTGGTATATCCTTCCAATAGTATATTTGCAAAAATGTCAAGCACTTAACATTTTTTTCATTTTAATTTTTTTTTTTTGTGTTTAAAATTGATTGCACACACGATTGGGAAAATTGCTGGAGAAATAAGTTTTTAAATCTGTATTTTGGAGGTAAGTGAGTTTTAAGAATTATGTTATTTATAAACAATTTGTTGAAGGAGGAATATTCTGAAACCAAGAATCTGCAGCCCTGGAAAGGGCAAGTGTCAAATATGCAAAGGAAGTACATGCCATTACCTGATCGAACGGCAAGAAAAACACCCAAACAGCAACAACACCTCCCTGGAAAGAGAACAGCCTCTGTAAACCACAGTCCCACTGGAAGACTCACACCAATTCCAAGGGATCAGAAACCAGCTGAGATGCGGAAGGCTAAAGAAGGGTTCCCTCAAATGGCGGTTGGGAAAGAGGATGGAGCGTTGTCTTTTGATCACTCCTCGAGACTGACACATGGACGGAAGACAAAGCATGTAGAGTTACTTCAAGCTAATGATGAGACAATCGGACTAGAGAAAACTCAGATGGTGTATAAGATGCAGGTATGTAAGCAGTTGAAAACTTTTCAGTTAAAATCTGTTTCTGTATTCTCAACTTATTGATACTAAAAAATATATTTCTTAGCTATAAAAATATTTGTTTTCCTGACCAACAGAACAAATTGATAATATAATATGTAATAAAAATAATATATAGTCTTATACAGCCACACGTACCTACCATTAAGGTACTCAAGGTGCTTGAACAAACTAACAAAAACATTTTAAGAAAGTTTTATGAATTATTTGAAATATGAGAAAAAATTATGAAGCAACTTGTAATGGTTTACAAGATGCTGCAGCGCATTCAGCAGGGCAAACCCATTTTTAGTGATAAGTGTAACTGGGTTCTTTTACTTGCATTACACAACACACAGGACCTTTGGCTTTATGTCTCATCCGAAGGATGCAGCAATAATGATTAAGTGTCTTGCTTAAGGACACAAGTGTCAAGACAGTACTCGAACCCACACTCTGCTGATCAGAAACACAAGAGCTAGAGTCCAGAATTTATTATTACAAATCCTTAAGCTTTACCCTCAGTAGGATACTTCAATTGTATATTACTCTGTGAAGGACACAAGCACCGCAAAAAAAACCAAATTAGGATTGCATTAAAGTTTCTGTAAAAAAAAACGTAGTTCCTGCTAAACGCCATCTTTTCATGCAGCTTGGATTTTGGCTTTGAGATGTGTCATTAAGCCCTCAAATTTGTCTACTCAGCCTAAAGGTACATGTACCAATCATTCAAGGAATTTCACAACCTGTGAGCCGCAAGTGGGTTTTACACATAAAGTTGTGCGTTTAAATATGATTTATCATTGTCTGTAAGTATGGTTGAATTTTCTACACTGTGTGACGTCAAGTGGGAATTGTGTAATAGTAAAATATGGCGTTTATGTTGTTTTGAAGGCTAAGCTACACTGCCATCGTGAACACTACGAAAAACTCAGGCAACTCCGGCAAGCAGAACAAAGACGTAAATCCAGTCTCATCCCAGGCAATTCCCGCCTCTACGCGTACTACAGCAGACGAGCTCAGATGGATTGGTTAGACTCCGATGAGTGGGAGACGGACACGTCGCAAGAGTGGAGCGACACTGCCCTCCAGAGGGCCAAAGCTGTGATTGAGGCTTTCAGCAACATGCCGTCTAAACCCCACAAACCATTTTGGGAGTTTCCCGGCGAGTCTGGGGTCGGTGGGAGTAGCCTGCTGGGGAGCAGCATGCCTAAGATGGATCAGGAGGACAAAAGGAAGCAGGGAGGAGGAGAAGGAAATGGAAGTAGCGGCTTCTTCACAGAGATTGACCTCTTGGGTCAGGGGTCACTGCCAGAGAGACCAATGTCCAAACTGACTGTGAGGAACTTGCAGAAGCATGATGCCATCAGTGGAAAGGCAAAAGTAGTTCTGGATGATGTAAGTTTATATGCAATAACAATTCAATTTAAGATGATTTACAAATCTAGTTCGAATATTATATTCACTCTATAAGTCATTTTTAATAATGAGCCTAAATTGAAAAAAAAAACCAAACAAACAAACAAACAAACAAATAAATTGAATACATAGCACCGGTATCTAAACTGTTGACGCTCATGGTATATGAAACTTTTTACCCCAGTCACTGGGCCATTTACTTCATTCCCTGAACCATCTCATATCCCAGGGGAGTATACAGCCTGTGCTGCCAAATATGTAGTGCACCAACCTAAATCAACCACAAGAACAATCTCTGCCCTCACATACTTATTTACACTGATTAGAACAATTATTGTAAAATTTGTTTGATGTTTATTTATTATTATTTTTTTGGACTCATTGGGGTTTCTTTCTTCTCCTTGCAGAGTACCCATTCCACTAATACATACACAAGCCATCAGATTCAGAGTAAGTATTGAATGCACTTTTTTGTTTAAGTACACAGGACTTTTAACAAATTTAGATTAGCTAGCAGTTGGAGTGTTGTAGCTTAACATTCTTAAAAACTCTTTTCTGCTTTAAAGTAGGGTCATATATTGGTTTTTGTCAGCGCCAAAAGATACAATTAAAGGTCACCTGTGAAACTCAGCTAAGTACAGTGTCTACTTGTTGAGAAAATTGCAAAAAAAAAACTGCCATGGTATTTGTATCAAGAGCGTCAAACTCATCCACTTTTAGCGAGGTGACAGCGGGTACCAACCGCATCTGTGGCTGCAGCATTCTCAAATGGACACCAAGGAAATTTGAATCTCCAAAACTTGCCTTGAGAGGAGTTTTGGAGATTCAAATTTTTCAACATTCTTTTAGTGATCTCTAATCAACGAGGGCATTTCAGATGAAGCAATTTTGCAGGATGCTTACTACCATTACCAGCTTTATAACAACGAGGCTTTCCGACCCAACTTTTACGATGAAACTATTAAAAAACATGCATTATCAAGTTACACAAAGATAAAATGAATTTGTACTTACAGCAAAGTTTATTTGCCGTCGTAGCTCAACATCACCTCCTGTCAAAGTCATGCCCTGTTCCTTTACAATGGCTCCCACACTTCGTGACTAACTTAACGAAGACATATCCAAAACAATTAACCTGTTGTACGAAACAATCAAAAATCCATGTCAAGTTTGATTGGGTTTTTTTTTGTCAAAAAAGATGGTCCAATTATATATTTAAATACCCCAGATGTTTTGCAACGTATAATCGGCATTGCAAGGTCTTTTAATATGTTTGGATTTAAAACTATCTTATCACAATGAAGTACAAAATCCTTGTTTATATCTCAGTGCGCAGTGTGATTTATCGTCTTTTAGTGCGCATGTTTCAGCTAGTGACCTCAGAATGACATCACGACTACAGCCGTGTATAAATGTGGCAGATAGATCTATATGTAAATGTCAACTTAAAAGGACTATTTTGAAATTCAAATGAAGGAATATTTTCATTCACTGAACTATATCCAAACCAGAACACTGGAGGGATTTCTTCAGTTTGCCCTTCGTTCTACGACGGAAGAAACAAAAGGACGCAGTGCCATCCCACAGATTACCAGGCAGTTTCCAACCAATCAAATGCATTGCATCAAAGGTCAAGGTTGAAAGTGCACAGGGAGAAAAGGGTCAGAGGTTATTGGACAAGGTCTTTGTAGACACAAAGTGGGTGGAGAAGAGGGCGGGGCAGGGGGAGGTTTTCTGTACTCCGGTTCCAGAAAAACTGACAATCGATACCAAATACAGGTCGAGTATCTAAACATAATTTCAAATAAGTACACTTTATCCCCCCCCCCCAAAAAAAAATGGTGAAATATTTCTCCTCTGAAATGAAGTCATCATTAGAGAAAACTGTATCTGAAAATCTGAAAATACGCAAGACCTGATTTCATTTGTTACAACTAAATCTAAGAACAATGTGTTTACCTGCTAAAAATTGTGCATGGTTTTTCACCATTTTCTCCTGACTCACACAATGTATTAGGCCCATTAATTTTATGTATATGGTTGGTAACACAAAACATGAACACTGTCTGCATCTATTTTGTCAGCCCTTCCACTCCAGTATGAAAATTTGTTAAAGAGAAAAAGAACTACAGAAAAAAAGGCCAAACTTTACACTAAGAATTTCACAGAAAGTCTCGGGGAGCATAACATTAATATTTTAATTTACATTTCTTTATTTTTAAAACTTGCCAGATCAAGTGGGGTCAGCCAGTACGGGAAACTCGAGATGAGTTGGACCACGAAAAGTCCAATCCGAGATAAAGATGTCAAAGATCATAAGGTCGTCTCCTTCACAACAGTGCTCCCAAACAGCGACAAGGAGCAACGGAAACAATGGCTGCAGCAACAGATGCTCTACCCTTCCCTCCAACAAATGAGGATCTTTGATGAAAAACGGAAAAGGTAAAAATCAGCAGTTTATAAAAATGAGGTACCACCTTTTTTGCAAATACAAAGTTCAGATTTAAATCGGGTCGTTTCTTTTTCGAACACTCAATGCTGAATACACAAGCACTGCTGCACTATCACACCTGTATGTTACTGTAGTAGAAATCACAGGAGTGAGAAATCTCAGACATTTATCTGAAGTCAGACTTTGTTTATGTCTGCCAGGTGAAAGAAGTAGCTGTTATTTTGTCTAGGATATGAAGAAATCCTGCTCTTTAATCTTCTTCTCTAGAGCTGAGTGAAGATACCATTTTCAGAAGCTCCTTGAAATTTACAACTCTAGGGGTTACCAACCATTTAAAACATACCGTCATCACTTCAGACCTTTTTGTCAGCAATGACTGAAATAATTCTCCGCTCTCGTCTCAAACTCCTCACTCTGTTGGATTAATTAATCAAATCCTTCTTCATCAGGCATGCCACCCTGGTCAACACCCAGCAGAAGTCTCCCCATCTTCCTCTCCTTCCACGTCAATCATCCTCTGGGTTAGAGAGACTCCATTACAGATGGTCATCTCCACAGCCAGTTGTCTGCTCTCAGAAACTCAATAAAAAGACGCCCGTGAGAAACCCTGAGGCAGCTAGGATGCAGGAGAGGGAAGAAATGGTGAAAAAGGTTTGTATTAGTACTGGACAAGGATCACCACGTTTAGGTTACCAGCCAAAATACCATGTCATGTGTGCAGGTTTTGACTGGATCCCCGTGTATTTTTCATGAGGCAATACTTTCTACTCAGATCTTCAAAGACAACCACCTGCTCGCCGTTCCTATGGGGTCGAAATCCCCATGCTAGATCTTTATCAAGACCTAGAGCACTATTCCCATCAACATCAGTGGCACCCTAGCTCTCACCGATTTCAGGAAATAAAATATCAAACTCATGATCCCCAAATATTTCCTGTGCATCACTTTATCTCTCTTGTAAAAGTGCTTTATAAATTAAAACCTGTTTATCTCTCTTGTAAAAGTGCTTTATAAATTAAAACCCGTTTTATGAAAGTAGGTCCAGAATTAGGCTACGAAATTTCAAATGGAAAACAAACAGCTTTTTTATAAGGTAGGAATTGAAACTCTGTGGGAATACAATCTGGTTAAGTTTGAGTAACACCAAGGAAATTTGGAAAAAGCAAGGTTTGAGGTAACAATATCCTTTGGGGTAGCACCTTGGAAATTTAGAAAAAAGCTGATATAACGGAGAGGTTTCAATCATGATGCCGTGTTCAATTTATTTTTTCACATATCAAATTTCAATGTCAGGAGTCCAAAATAAAGAGGACGCACATATACCTTCCATATCTTCCATTTGTGGGAAAACGGATGCCAATCGTGCCACAAAACTCCACCATCTCCCACCAGAGCTCGATGAGACTTCCAAAGATCAAGACGGCACCAGCTGAGGGCAGCAACGGATACGTGGAGGACTTACCATGCTTACAGGAGAAAGTAGAGGGTTGTGTGAAGACTTCTATCACTATACCTCAGGAGTGACGCTCACGCTGGGACAAATTTTGGGTACACCGAGGGGGGTTGGATATTGGGGGCTCGTTAAATTGGGGATAGGTGGGGATTCACAAACTGTTTAGGGATGAGGTAACTTAATAGGGGCGTTGGGGTACATGAGGCTTCCTTTTCTCCTTGAATCTTTAAGGTCAAAGGTGAAGGACAAATTCGCTTGTCCAATAGTGCTTGTTAGCTCAGCTATATCAAATGGTGTTCACTACATCATGGAAGCCGAGTATTCCATATTAAATTGTATAAATTAACTTGAATTTATACATACAAACTTTTGCTTTGATACTAGGAACAGAAACCCACAATATACGCTCGGTTATAATTCCAAAGACATTCTGTTTTTATAAAGTACTGTATTCATTCAAAGATAGAAATATAAAAGTTTACATAATATAGATGTAGCTTTTAATTACCTAAAACTAATTAACACATCATAATTAGTACTGACGGAAATGGACACAATCAATGTGATGCATGATTATTTGTATAAACCTTGAAACTATAAAAAAAAAAAAAAAAAAACCACACACACAAAAATGGAAAAATTACAATTGTTTGTAAAGTGTCACATTGATTATGTCCTCTGTGCAATAATAAAACTGAGTGTTAAATCAACGATGATAAAACTCTGAACCAAATAATAATTGTCCCCATCATAATTATCCATAATCATAACCAAGCAGTTTACAAAGCTGAGAATTGCAGAATGTGAAAACTCCTGGAAATGGCTTGTTGGGCCTGGGTTCCCCGTTATTCTAGATTCAGGACATCTCAGAAGTTGCAATTCAGGAGGTTTACAGACTCTGTGAATCGCCAGAAAAACAAAACTGCAGGTTTAGACGTGATGTGGACTTTTTTTCAATTTTAAATTTAAGCGGTAACTTGTGACTCCGTGTCCTAGTAGAGGTCTTAGACCTCTCGACTACATCGACGTGATTGGCAGAGACACGCAATCTCAAACATAATGAGGTATAAAAGACTCCTGGCTTGAGGTGACCGCTAAATGATGATCATGTGACTCCGCAAGTCATTGTACCAGACATTATTCAAATCTCAAATGGCTTATTGACAGCTGTGGCTGTGGCTGTTGCTAAGGTTGTTGCTTGGGGCACCCTATGCTTCAATGCATGATGATGCAGTGACCAAGCTGCAGCCACAGCCATGACAGCTATAGCCACTGATTCAGAAACGGTCTCAGTTTGGTTTACATTGGTTTGAATGGGGAAAAAAACCGAGATGACCACACCATGAGAAAAGTCTATTGGAATAATGAGCTTGTTTGTACTGACCCCTTGCATCGACCCCTCACACTGCCTGCCCAAGGTCTGACATTTTGGGAGTTAAATTGCATGTAAGGATACAGTGCGCGGCTAGCCGCTGCACGCATCGCCTTAAATGTGCCCAGTAAAGTAGTTCCACACAGGGCAGCTGACTCCCAAAATGGTGCAATGGCTAAGTTAATATGTAAATCGGGTCAAAATGCAACTTTGTAATTGTGAAAAAGAGAGGAAAAATTTTATAAAGTGTACTTTCAGTTTTCTAAGGCACTTGCATAGAGAGAAAAATGGGAAAACAGCTGGGAAAGTACTGCATATATACAGTGCTTAAAATACACTGTGTAAGGGCAAAAACCAAATAATACCCGTTATCCCAAAACAAAATTAACGGTAAATCACTGCGGTACCTACTACTAAAATACAGGATTCGAACTGCCTCCAGCCACACCGGGCAAGCTCTGTGGTCTAGTGGTAAGACATCTGCTATGACATGGCAAGGGTCATGGGTTCAAATCCCACCCGAGTGATATGCCTGAGGTTTGTTTTTCACAAAACTCGGGAAAGTAATGAGTATACAGTGCTTAAAATACAAAATCGATGTATGGGTAAAAATCAAATAATAAGAGTCAGCCTTGTGTTTTTTTAACAAGTTCAGCCGTGGAACCTAAATTATACTTTAAAGGTTTATAAAGAAAGATAAAATAAAAGTCACATGTGAAAATTTCAGCTGAATTTCAGCTGAATAAAGTGTCTCCCTGTCAAAATTCTTAAGAACAATACCATGGTAAAACATTCACACACAACCAGTACTTTATGTTTGTTACTCACTTCTAATGGTGCAGACCCCTTGCAGTTGCGTCACACATGGCAACTCTCTACCCATGGTCAGCCATTTTGAGAGATAATAATAATACTAACTAGTTCTTATATAGCGCATTGTACAATAACGTATCAATGCCCTTTATATTAGTGCCCTGGTCAGGGGGCCAATAATATTCCTATGATCTTTCTCAGCTCCCTGGGGAGTAAACAGCCCCAAGCTGCCATGGTGCTCCGAAGGCTCTTTCAAACAAAATATCAACCTCTACCCTCGCAGGTACCCATTTACACCCCTGGGTGAACACAAGTGTCATGACCGGAATTCGAACCCACACCCCGATGACTTAAACACCAGAACTTGAATTCAATGCTCTAAACCACTCGGCCTTGACACCCTACAAGTCATATTTTAGGGTGGAACAGATGGTACCCACAGAAGGGGATGGCAGCGGAAAATGTGGGTAGATAACATCACGGTGAATGGAGAGGTCTTAATTGAGCACAATTTCTTAAGGCAGCAGAAGATCGAAACGAAATGGAGGTTATAACGGCCGTAACGCTATGGGACAGACAGAAGGAAGCAAGAAATTGCACTTAAAGATACATGTATGGAGCATGTCTGGTGCACATCTAACCGCGCATGCGTTGCCTAAAATGAACACTGAACAGTAACATACCGGGAACCCGACTCCTGAAATGGCACAACCAAGATTTATCAAGGACAATGATGTCAGTTGTCAAGTGAATTGAGTTATGGGATGAGTTGTCGGTGTAGGGGGGGAAGGAGAGTGAAATTAGTCAAGATTTCAGTTAGATATCATCATACTGGTACGCCCCTTGTTTCCTGCTCCTCTGTCTTCGTGCTCGCTTCTCCTTGATCTTAGACAGTGTCTCGTATGCCGACTGAATCTTCATGAAAGCTGCCGCAGCCTCTTCTTGGTTTCCGTTGCGATTCTTGTCTGGGTGCATCTCTCGGACGAGCTTCCGGTAACGACTGGTGATTTCCGTTTGGGTCGCACCCTTAGAAAGCCCTAAAACCTGTTGGCAAAGATAAACACACAAACACACACAAACACACACACGTAAATGTTTGTTGATCTGGTAAATTGGGGACTTCTCTTCGTTCTCCCATTGTTTGGAAGTGAGGACATCCTGTCTGTCAAGCCGCACAGATCACTTTTCTCATGTTTATTGAAGTCAAAATATAGTTAGAATGGCCTGCCGTTTTGACCCTAGCAGTGTCTTCCTCGAAGGCCAAATGACTATTTAGTCAAGTTTAGACCATAGCAGAGTCTTTCTCAAAGGCTAAATGACTTTTCATTTAGCCTTCGAGAAAGACTCTGATAGGTTCAAAATGTCAGGTCATTAACTTTTTTTTACTGCCCTCAAAAACATTACCTTTCACGCTTCTTTCGACCCCAAAAATTCATATAAACCACTTTCGCGTTAATCCGCAACTTTGTGTTTTTTTGACAGACTTATGGCGGACGTTTTTTAACGCCCGGAAATACTTCATACTTTCCTCAATTTTCGCATAGCAGCCGGCTGGGCCGACATTTACATCCAGAGGCCATGGCCTCCGTGGCCTCCATCTAATTCTATGCCCGATAGTGTATGCCAAATATAGCGTGTCTGTGCATCACTGGCTGAGTTGGATAAGGAACGCTGAAGCGCTATAGTTTTCTGTATCCCACTCACAACTGTGTGATAACTAATACATGAGGCTTGAAATTTACAGTGGACCGCAGGCCCGAGGCCAGTGATTTTAGCATCGGGGCAGTAAACTCATGACTGGACAAGTCTGGTGGTCTTGTGTTTTTCAGTTCAATATTCTTTTTTTTTAAACAGATTGTTTAAATGTTAACTTGGAGTTCAATAAATATCTTTTCAATTCTGTTTGGGGTCAAAATGTTACTTTGACCCATGAGGTAAATGATCACACTGTGTTTTTTGTCATTTTTATGTCTTTTCCCATTTCGCTTCTTGTCTTGTCAAAACAAGTTTGGTCCAGTATAAATTCTCAGCCCTTATGTAGGTCTTGTAAAAATTTCCCCCCAAATTCGAGCCCTGTTTTGTAGACAATTGTAAAGATACAAGATGTACAAACTTGCCTGATACGCATTCTGTTCTCCTTCCGGATCCAATGACTGCACAAATCGACTCCACATATTCTCCCAGCCCTTCTCCCATCCCTCATGGAACAGCTCCTTAATGGTCTCCTTGAATTGCTTCCAGATGGGGGAATCAAAGAAGTGGTCGACAGCATCCCTAAATCGTATGGTTTCTCCATCGGCCGTTGTGACTGACGCGTTGTAATAGAGGGCCGAACCCCGCATACTCATGATCATAGATCCTGTAAGAAATGAAAAAAAAAGTACAAACATTATTATTAGTAATCACAGAAGCGTAAATAGAATACAGGGAAAAAAAGCACTTCTGCGTCCAATATCCACCGAGAATAAAGGGTAAAAGTTGATGGTAAAAGAAATTGGTGGTCTTGTTTTAGTGACACAAAAAGGGGTGGGAGTGGGGAAGGAAATTACAATGTTTGTTTTCTTGTTGATTTTGTGAGCATGATTAATGATCATTTAGTTGGGTCTTCAATTTGTAATTCTTCTGCTGTCTTTAACAGTATTTTAGGCAGAAATATTTCTTGGGAATAAGCGAACTAATGAGTACCCATTCGATTGAGAAATACATTTTTTTAAATGTTTGTTTTCCTTTTCAAGTTCTCAGCTCCCCTCAAAGATAAATTTGGGGGGGGGTGGGGGTGACACTGCATGCCATCTAGCCTTGTCCAAGGCTCTTTACGCAAGCACCCCGCTTTGAATTCACCAGGTAGCATAACAATACTGGCACGGTACTGCAGTACTTGATATACAGTATACCGTGGGGTCGAAGCATGGTTTTTCAACCTCGTACCAAAAAAACGAAGCCGAAACAGAGCCTTGTTCCCACTGTAAACGGCAGCTTTAGGGCCAACTTATGTTTTTCTTTATCATTGCGCAGGGATTCCAGCGCTAATTACGTATGCTGGAATCGGATATTGAATATTCATTTCCTGTACTGGGTGGATAATCGTCCAATCATAAACTCTCGTAGTATTCACCTTGCCGCTATACATTAACCAATGAGCATACACCTTCGGGAAATATTAGCATAAAGCAACTCCGCCCACAATCTGACCTTTTTACAGTATTGTTATGCTACCTGGTGAATTCAAAGCGGGGTGCTTGCGTAAAGAGCCTTGGACAAGGCTACATGCCATCAAGCTTTTCATTAACATTAACCACCAGAACTTGAAATTAACAATTTAAAAAATACCTACCAGCGACAAAAAGCACAAAGAGGCGATTGCAGAGCCCTCTTTGACTTGGCGTCCTTTTGAAGCTTCGATCTCTCTGGAACAGAATGGCACTAAGCAAAGCCATGTATACAACAATGTGAGGGTTACCTATGAACTTCACTGCTGGTATGACAGCTCCCACTATTGCCCACTTAAAATGTCCAGTTTCCCGGCCGATATTTCCAACAATGTGGACCCCGATGGCAACACTGAATGGCACGACGAGGCTTCGGACTACTGGGTAGGCGACAGCAAACTCCTCGGAGATGGCAAGCATAGACAGGTACCCAAGGAAAGTTCCAAAGCATGTTTGGCCGATGAATCGACTCGGGTTAAACGGTGGTGATTTGCGCACTCTGATCATTTCAGTGAGACGTTCCATGTAGTATGGCTCCTCGTTAGCCGAATCAACATACGCCGGCAGACGCCACATATCACGTAACCAACCCAGACCGAAAATACCGCCACCTGTTGTCCACCAGACGAATGCCTGTCTGTCTCGACCCAGATAGAAGTGATGCACACCCAACCATCCCAAAAACCACCACAGCACATACGCCACAAATAGATTCTTAGCCATCTTGGATCGCTTTCTCGTCTCAGTTCTCGTGTGTGCACTTCACACTAGATGTGGATCTACAGACTGGGTGCAAACCACTCACTCACAGTCACACTTTGTGTCAAATCTCACCTCATCTAGTTTCAAAAAGGAAAAAAGGAAAATAATTATCAAATTTGGTTCAAGCATTATTTATGGTCACTTCTTTACTCATCGGTATCATCATATCAATTATATTGCGACATACATATGTGCAACTGTGCAAACATGAACGCCCTCAACTGCAGGGGAATACCCCACAACACTTGCAGCCACACCTACATTACACATACAATTGTTGTGTTGAGAGCCACAGGCTTGGTAGAGTCCCAGTAGTGTGGCCAAGCTAAAGTGTGAACATCCCTGTACACGAATGTGGAGACCCATTTTTCTCAAAATGATGTCATGTCATGTTGACAAATTTTGCACCTGAAGGGTATCAAATACAATGGCAATTGACACCATTTTTATGTGAGGTAAGAGAATTGTATTTTTTTCCCTTCTCACATCTTTTCCCAACTCATTTGTATTGGTAAATGAGTACATCACAAATTTGAATTGATCATTTCCTTTCCTCTTTAACCAACTAATAGTACAGCTTACCTCGGTCTTTAGCTTCACAAGTTCCCTAAAGTGCTTTGGCCAATGAAATTACCAACCTTTTCAAATAATCCTTTTCAGTTCGCTCAAAATTACTTCCCTGAAGGATCATCGCCATTTTTGAATGGACCCACAATGCCATCTCAAGATACAGGTATGTCATCGGGTATTGGGTATCGAGGGTGCAAACCAAAATCAAAGGCCGTTTCATGTAACAGCTCTAGCTAAGCGAGCTGCATACTTGGCGGGTACAACACTTGCACAGACTGGAATCTGGCAGTGACAAAGTGCATGCATCGGACAGTCAGTATATATATGCGTTTCTATGGGTTTATGGTCAATTCGGTCCAAAGTCAACTCGGTCCGAGTCAACTCAGTACCAAGTCAACTCGGTCCCTCGTATCTTGGTCCCAAGTTATCTCAGTCCCAAGTCAACTCAGACTGAACAGTTAAATGAAATGAGCCTACTTTTGACTTACTAATTCGGTAGTTAAATTGTCATACAATAATTTATTAATTATTTAATTTAAATTATTTATTATTTAAATGGAATTTTACTTGATTTTTTTACAAATCCTTTTTTTTTCCTTATAAAGATAGGCCTACTTACGTTTACCTTAGTTGTACAACCAAACATTTTCTTTACAGTTCTTAATTTTTAGAAATACTTCTCAGTTAAGTGTTGCTTAACAGTCCCGAAATAGATTTAGTATTCTTTATTTTGAACTATTTACTAATATTAAAATGTATTTTAACTGGAAAGTTTTGTATAACTTTTCAACCAAACATGTTCTTTTAGTTTTATTGTCCTACCTGTACATACGATTACAAATTTTTCATTTCTTATCTCATTTCAGACCCGTTTGTATGCTTCCCAGTCTGGGAGACCCAGGGCCAGGCTGGATATGCTGGATGGAGTGTTTTGCCTTGGCTGTTGTTTGAATATGTTGAAATAAAAACTTAAATTTAATTACTATATTATTATTAATAATATCAATAACAATATTAAGTAGAACTAAAAATATTGTTAAAAAGTTATATTATTAATATTAATTATTATTATATTATTCAGTGTCGTTTCTCATCTCTCACTCTCACCATGGAGGAAGAGCCCCTCCATGCTCTCACTCAGTACAAAAAACCTAACAACACCAGTCAGCCAGTACCACTTTAGTCTTTACTGGGGTTAGTGATGCGTGACGAGAGGTATCGATACAGTGCGCTGCCCATGGTATAGGGTAGTGAGGCTGTGTTTGTCATATTTGTTAGCCTATATTTTTAAAATACCTGCTAGTGATAGTGCTACTACTTACTAGCACTGCTAGTGCTAGCTGCTGGAAGTGCTGGCAGCAGTGTCATTGAGTTGACATTGTCACTCTGCCCCGCCCACGGCCAGGGCCCCAGGGGCACCACCCTCCACTGGGACTGCTACACAAGTTATTTTACTTTAAAACAAATTGTCCGACTTTAAATAGATAAACGGCAGTGCACAGTGCATTATAATACTGAGAATTTACGCCCCAAATAACTTACAAAGAAAATACAAACAGAAGCAAATAGTGAAATACTTACAACGTGTACCTTTCTGCTTGGTCGGCTCATAGAGATTGTGAATCCCCCCCGAAACAGAACTATAAAACAGAAAGTTCAGTAGGAAATTACCCCCTGATATGTTAGGTGCTAATACTTCGTTTGACACGTCAAGGTACTTGATAAATTGCAAAATGACTGGATTGGGAGAGGGCGCTGTTTACCCAGTTAATTTTGGGCGTCCATAGCGACACACAGTGGGAACCGTGGGAATCAGATTTTCAAAAACAGTGGTCTTCTCACCTTATTTACAGGGCTCGAACTTGGGGGAAAACTCCACAAGAGTGTGGGGCTTGTAGCTCAAAACTCTACTGGACCAGGAAATTTGTTACAGATTGGAATAAAAATGAGAAGAACACGACACAGCTGTTTTTTGGAACAAGCGCAAGCATTAAGAAATAGTTTATCTCATTTGTCCTATGGTAAATACTTCAATAATCGACGAAATTGAAAGATATATGTATTTATCAGTTTAAATTTAAAAATACACTGAGGTATTATTATTCAAAAACACAAGACTGCCCAACTTGTATGGTAATAAGTTTACTGTCCTGATGCTAAAATCACTGGCCTCGGGCCTGCGGTCCAGTGTAAAATTTGAGCCCTGATATGGGGTCGAGACCTATCTGCGCTAGATATTTTTCAAGGCCCCAGAGCACTATTCTCATCAACATCAGAGTAAGAGGCGCCCCCCATCTCTCGCCATTTTCAGAAAATGTCATGACACCCAAATAAAAATTTCTTGTTCATTCATGTCATTACTTTGATGAGACTTCCAAAGATCAAGATGACATCAGCTGGGAGCAGCATCAGATATGTGGAGGACTTTGCATCAGCAACATAGCCAATACTTTTTTCGCGGGGGGGGGGGACTGTCCAGGGATGAGGTAACTTAATAGGGGCGTTGGGGTACATGAGGGTTCCTTTTCTACTTGAATCTTTAAGGTCAAACGACAAATGCACATTACTTGTCCAATAGAGCATGTTTAGTTCTGCTATTTCAAATGGTGTTCACTACATCATGGAAGCTGAGAAGTCCATTTTGGCGATTGAAATTGTATTTAAATAAACTCGAAGTTATACATACAAACTTTTGCTTTGATACTAGGAACAGAAACCCACAATATACGCTTGATTGTAATTCCAAAGACATTCTGTTTTAATAAATTACTTGGTTGTATTCATTCAAAGATAAAAATATAGAACTTTTCATAATATATTATGTAACTCATAACTAAAAAACATATTAGTACTGACAGAAATGGATACAATCAATGTGATGCATAATTATTTGTATATTCCTAAAAATGAAATTTAAAAAATAACACACAAAAAAGGAAAAGTACAATTTTTGTGAATCGTCACATTGATCAAGTCTTGTGGTAAATTGATGGTATAATAGCTGAGTGAAAATAAAACTGAGTACTAAATCAACAATAATAAAACTCTGAACCGCTTAATATTTGTCTCCATCTAAATTATCCGCAACCCAAGCATTTTACAAGGATGAGAATTACAGAATGTGGTAAAAATTCATGAAAATGGCTTGTTGGGCCTGGGTTCCCCCTTGTTCTAGACCCAGGACATCTCAGATGTTACAATTCAGGAGGTTTACAGAATCCGTGAATCACCAGAAATACAAATTTACAGGTTTGGACACAGTGTGCACTATTTTGCTCTCTCTTTGGTGATTGCGACGTTTCTTTCAAGAAAATTTGAAGACTCGAGGAGGTTGAGAAAAAAAATCCTGATTTCAGGAAAAACCCTGAAAAATCACAAAGCCTTCCTAAATCCACCATATAAAACTTTATCACACAGCAGCCATCTTCTTTGCCAGATTCCTTGTTTACACAATGGCATTGATAGTTTTAAATCTCAATTTATAAAAAAGCACCAGACTATTTGTCCCTTCCAGCCTCCGGGCCAAGTCCCAATGAGCCATTCGCAAGTTAGACTTGACTAATGTCTGGTACAATGACTTGCTAAGTCACAAGTTACTGCTTAAATTTGAATTCCTCAGACTATTGAGACAGTTGCTATGTCACATGATTCAGGGCAAGTTTTTGTACCAGACATTATTCAAATCTAACATGCAAATGGCTTATTGACAGCTACGGCTGTGGCTGTTGCTAAGGTCATTGCTTAGGAGCAGCCTATGCTTCAATGCATGATGATGCAGTGACCAAGCTGCAGCCACAGCTATAGCCACTGATTCAGAAATGGCCTCAGTTTGGCTACGTTGGTGTGAATGGAAGAAAAACGAGATGACCGCCGCACCATGAGAAAAGTCTACTGGAATAACAAGCCTGTTTGTACTGACCCCTCTCACTGACGGTACACACATGGACACAAGGTCCGCCAATTTGGTCTGGGACCAATTTCATAGAGCTGCTTTTAGCAAAAAATATTGCTTAACTATTTCCTACCTAGCAAAAATGAGCAGGATACCAGTCACAAATAGTACTTTCTTTTGTGAAATTATATTTTGGCTGGTTACCTTATTCAGATAATCATAAATGTTTTTTCGCTTTTAGCTACTTTTTGTGCTTCAGTGTCAAAATGCAACTTTGTAATTGTGAAGAAGAGAGGGAAAACTGACAAGCACGCTAGCTTTATAAAGTGTACTTTCAGTTTTCTAAGGCTCTTGCATAGAGAGAAAAATGGGAAAACAGCTGGGAAAGTACTGCATATAAAGTGCTTATGACACACATCTGGGTAAGGGCAAAAACCAAATAATAACCTTTATCCCCAATACAAAATTAACATGTATTATATCGGTGCGGTACCCGCTGCTAAAACATGGGATTTGAACTGCATCTAGCCACCAGGGCAGAGGCTAGCTCTGTGGTCTAGTGGTAAGACATCGGCTCTAGCATGGCAAAGGTCATGGGTTCAAATCCCACCCGAGTCCGGAAAAACTCGGACAAATTCTGAGTATACAGTTCTTAAAATACAAATCTGTGTAAGAGAAAAAAACAAATAATAATCTTCATCCACAATGAAAAATTAACATCTATTGTGGTCCCTAATGCTAAAATATGGGATTCGAACTGCCTCTCGCCATCAGGGCTGAGGCTAGCTCGGTGGTCTAGTGGTAAGACATCGGCTCTAGCATAGCAAAGGTCATGGGTTCAAATCCCACCCGAGTCCGGAAAAACTCGGAAAAATTCTGAGTACACATTCTTAAAATACAAATCTGTGTAAGAGCAAAAACCAAATAATAATCTTCATCCACAATGAAAAATTAACATCTATTGTGGTCACTAATGCTAAAATATGGGATTCGAACTGCCTCTCGCCGTCAGGGCTGAGGCTAGCTCAGTGGTCTAGTGGTAAGACATCGGGTCTGGCATGGCTAAGGTCATGGGTTCAAATCACACCTGCTTTTCTCAAAGCAGTTTATTCTATCAACAGCTGCAGTGCTTCTCATCAAGTAAGTTGTTATGGTCATTAATCTTTGGAGTAGTTACCGATTTATGACCCTACCTTCAAAATGATGACCATGGGATGAGTTGTCAGGGTGGGGGGAGAGAGGGTTCATATTAGTCAAGATTTCAGTTAAATATCATCAAACTCGTACGCTTCTCGTTTCCTGGTACTCTGTCTTCGTGCTCGCTTCTCCTTGATCTTAGACAGTGTCTCGTATGCCAACTGAATCTTTGTGAAAGCTGCCACAGCCTCTTCTCGGTTTCCGTTGTGAATCTTGTCTGGGTGCATCTCTCGGACGAGCATCCGGTAATGGCTGGTAATTTCTGCTTGGGTAACACCCTTAGAAAGCCCTAAAACCTGTTGGCAAATATAAACACCACACACACACACACACGTTTGTCGACCCAGTAAATTGAGGACTTCTCCTCGTTCTCCCATTGTTTGGAAGTGAGGACATCCTCTATCACCTGAATCACTTTTTTTGAAGTAAAAACACGAATAATATGTTGACAAACACAAATGCCCCGCTGAGATTAATCTCATTCTTGAGTTATCTTTTGGTTTAGCCATAATGACCTTGACATTTGACGTAGGGGGTCTAAAAACATTAGGCTTCTGAGGGATCCCAAGAAAAGTGACCAAATCCATACATCAAGTTTGGAGTTGATATGCCAAGTCCTGCTTGAGTAATCGCTCTGACAATGATTGCACATAAAAGCAGTTTAAAAGATTAAACTGTGTTGTCATTTTGTTCTGGTCTTTTCAAGTATTTTCCCATTTTGCTCCCTTGTCTTGTCAAAACAAGTTTGGTCCAGTGTGAATTCAGAGCTACAAGCCCCCCCCAAAAAAAATTCGAGACCTGCATTGTAGAAAATGTACAAACTTGCCTGGTACGCATTCTGTTCTCCTTCCGGATCCAATGACTGCACAAATCGACTCCACATATTCTCCCAGCCCTTCTCCCATCCCTCATGGAACAGCTCCTTAATGGTCTCTTTGAATTGCTTCCAGATTGGGGAATCAAAGAAGTGGTCGACAGCATCCCTAAATCGTATGGTTTCTCCATCGACCGTTGTGACTGACGCGTTGTAGTAGAGGGCCGAACCCCACATACTCATGATCATAGATCCTGTAAGAAATGAAAACAAGTACAAACATTATTATTAGTAATCACAGAAGCGTAAATAGAATACGGGGAACAAAGCACTTCCTCATGCGGTCAAAAATATGGTCAATAGACCATTCTTTCACACAACCTGCCTGAACGCAACCCACCCCTCAGTGGTTTCGTTGCTCATGATTGACTGTGCCCCCTCGCTCCAGCGCCTGTAACAGTAGTTCAGGCAGAAATATTTCTTGGGATGAAGTTTAGAGCGAGTCGGATTTGATTGAGAAATACATTTTTGTTAGTTTTTGAATTCCTTCTCAAGTTCTCAGCCCCCCTCAAAGATAAATTTGGGGGTGCGACACTGCATGCCATCGAGCTTTTCTTTAATGTTTAATATTAACCACCAGAACTTGAAATTAACAATTTTAAAATACCTACCAGCGACAAAAAGCACAAAGAGGCGATTGCAGAGCCCTTTTTGACTTGGCGTCCTTTGGAAGCTTCGATCTCTCTGGAACAGAATTGCACTAAGCAAAGCCATGAAAGCCGTGTATACAATAGTGTGACTGTGAGGGTTACCGGTGAGCATAAATGACACTGCTGGTATGACAGCTCCCACTATTGCCCATTGAAAGAGCCCAGTTTCCAGGCCGATATTTCCAACAATGTGGACACCGATGGCAACGCCGAATGGCACGACGAGGCTTCGGACTACTGGGTACGCTTCGGCAAAGTCCTCGGAGATGGCAAGCATAGACAGGTACCCGAGGAAAGTTCCAAAGCATGTTTGGCCGATGAAGCGACTCAGGTTGAACGGTGGTGATTTGCATAGTCTGATCATTGCAGTGAGACGTTTCATGTAGCGTGGCTCCTCGTTTGCCAAATCAACATACGTTGGTAGATGCCAGATGTCACGAAACCAACCCAGACCGAAGATACCACCACCTGTTGCCCACCAGACGAATGCCTGTCTGTCTCGACCCAGATAGAAGTGATGCACACCCAACCATCCCAAGAACAACCACAGCACATACGCCACAAATAGATTCTTAGCCATCTTGGATCGCTTTCTCGTCTCAGTTCTCGTGTGTGCACTTCACACTAGATGTGGATCTACAGAGACTGGGTGCAAACCACTCACTCACACTTTGTGTCAAATCTCACCTCATCTAGTTTCAAAAAGGAAAAAGAAAAATAATAATCAAATTTGGTTCTAGCATTTATATTTATAAGTTACTTCTTTACTCATCGGTATCATCATTTCAATTGTATAGCGACATTCATACATACATCATGTGCAATTGCGCAAATATCTGAGATGAATGTCCTCAACTCAGACCAGAGGAATACCCCACAACTCTTGCAGCCACACCTACATTACACGTACAATTGTTGTGTTGAGAGCGACAGGCTCGATCCGATGGAGCCAGTTTTGTGGCTGAGTGTGGACCCTGGCCTTATTTTAGCTACGCTTCGAGATCTGGGACCGAGTTAGCCCACCTTGTTGGGCTGTTATGGATCTCTTTTAGTTTTAAAAAGAGAGCCACATTAAAACAGTGTAAAATAATTATAACACTTTTACAGCCCAACAAGGTGGGCTAGGACCGAGTTGACTTGGGGTCCATTTAGAACACTTTAAAAAACATCATCGAGAAAATATTTGGCAGTAAAAAAGGACAAAAACTTACCAGAGACTAACCGAAATATCCGAGAACCTTGGACTCCCGGATGAGGTTTTAAACCCCCCGCACACGTACACAATATCCATAGCAACATCTCGATCGTTTAATGACACGGGGGGGGGGGGGGTACTTGATAAATTGCAAGATGATTAGAGAGGGCGCTGTTTACCCAGTTCATTTTGGCGTCCATAGCGACACAGAACAGCTGTCTGATGGAATGTACATGTACATGTATAATATGAGTGGGTTTGACTACTTTTTTTGTAATTACGTACAGTACACTTGAAGAAGTTCAAAAAACGTAGGGCTTACATGGTGGAGCTGGAGATGGATTTTGTATTGAAACTTATAACAGACGTAAAAGTTTCCCAACTTCCTTTGTTATCTTTTCACAGGTATGGCTACTTTTTTAAAGGGAAATTTTCACTGATATATTGATAAATTGTTTCACCATCATCATTCATAATCATGATAATTGGGGGCCGAAACCTCTGTATACCGTATACGTGCACAAATGGTTAGAACGGGACTTGAACCAACACTCTGCTGATCAGAAACACCAGAGCTCGAGTCTGGTGCACTTGACCGATTGGCCATGACGGTCGCAGACTAGACTGTCGGGAGGATGGAGGGTTACCATCATTCATGTCATTATCGCAACTAGGCCATGGCACGCCATAAATCATCCATGAAATAGGCCTAACTGAGTGAAAAGAAATGTATTCTAATTGTATCAAATTATTTTTTTGATCTTATCACCCAGACTGACTGAAAAAAATGTGAAGGGGAAAAATTCCCACTTCTTTCATCCAAAGTGAGTTTAGGTAGCAGAAGTTCGGGTTATGAATATAGTGCTTAAGAATAAGATAGTAAGTCGGTAAGAAGACAGGCAATAATTAAAACTAAATTGTCAGTCATGGTAGCTAGGTCATGTATACCTATCGGTACAAAAGTGTACTGGAGTGGTGGTAGACTCTCATTAAACTATGTATAAAGGTTAAAATAATAAACGGTAGGCATGACCTTGCCTGATGACCCCAAATGATGGTCCTCATTAAAAAGTATCACTCATAAAGATTTGTCTGAAATTCTACGATTACAAAGTCAGTATTGATTCATGAATGAGGAGGTCAAGTGAGGTTGCAGATATTTGACCAAGAGCTACGATTAGTTTTAGCTTAGCAAGATTGTTTCTTCTACTGCTACCAGTTAAGCCTACTTCATACTTAATTCACATGAACCAAAAGTGAATGCAAAGCGACTTGTTGCAGGTCCAAGTCCTACGACTACTATACAGCAACTCAACCCCCTATGTGAGTTTCATCCCAATCGTTTGGTTTATTTCTTTTGGTTTCTACTCCAAGATGACATAATGGATAGAGAACCAGGGCATCTTCCTGTCTGCATCCAAGATGCAGTCTCCTCTCTCATCTGGGTCAAGGTCATCGCCGTAGGAACATCAGCCGCCGGCAAAACCTGCATCATCAAGCATTTCTGTGAAGATAAGGTGAGTAACTTAGGAATTGATATCCAGAGACATTTGGTTTAATACAGTATTGTCTAAAAAGATTCATGAGAAAATAAACTTTTTCTGTGTGCTTTCTGCCTCTCTCTCTTTCTTCATCTCTTTCCACTTGACTGCTTCTGTTGCACCAGCGAACTTGTTTATGTGTGTTGTGTTGTCATTTAGCCTTCGAAAAAAACTCTTGCAAGGGTGAAAAAATGTCAGGCCATTAGCTGATTTTTTTTGCAGAAAATAAACTTGTACATCATCAGATTTTATGAAATGTTTAGACAGTTTCAAAGCCTACTGTTTTTGGTCAAACTGATAAACTTGAAAAGCCAGAAAATGTGATGTTTAGAATTGTATGTATTAAAATAATGTTCAATTTAATTTCTTTTTTCCCCCTCTACAGTTCTCTGCAGCGTATCAACCAACAGTTGGTGTTGACTATGGATTTAAGATACAGAAAATCAAGACAGATGACTGTAAGCAAACTTAAGCAGTTAAGGGTATACTCACAGCTTTTGTGTTTGACAGTAATCAGGAGAGAATTTGAATTTGTTGATATTTGTTTTTTTGTTTTTCGGGGGGGGGGGGGGGGCGGGGGGTGGTGTTGGCAGTTCGTGTTGTAAGAATGGTTGTTTTTGATAAATCAAAACGAGAAGGTTTTGCACCACGACTACCCGACAGGACACAGTACAAAAACACTGTTTCTGAGGGATCATTGCTGCATAACAAAACGTACAATTTACTGCCTTTATACAAATAAACATATCCCAATAAACTGTACTGTTGGAAAGAGCACATAATTCTCTTAAAAAGCAACATTTTGACACGTTTCCAACTGATACCACTAGTAATGAGAGTATAACGAAAGACAATTACTTATTGTTCATCTGCAGGTTTTCCGTAGGAAGACATACAATGTTGTGCATTCTACAGGAAATCCAAGAATAAGAAAGATATGGGTCAATTTTTTATTTGAGGATTTTTTTTTTCTTTTTCTTTAAATATTTTGTCTACAGTACGAGTGCATCTGTGGGATCTTTCTGGACAGCTGGAATATGCTGAAGTACGTAATGAACTCTACGGCGGCACTCACGCATGCATCTTAGTCTTTGATGTGACCAATCGCAACTCATTCGATAGTTTGGACTTCTGGCTGAAAGAAACTTTGAGATATGGAGTGGGCGCTATGCACACTGTGGTTGTGGCAAACAAGGTGAACCTTCTACATTCACGCAGCCCCCCCCCCCCCCTTGCCAATAACAACAATCAAACAAACAAAAATTATCAGGGACAAAAATCACAACCTTGTAGTTGTAGAACCTTTGGTTATTTTCGAAACCATGGCTTGGGCTTGAGTTCTGGCTTGCTGGGCTTGGGTTCTGGCTTGGGCTTGGGTTCTGGCTTGGGCTTGGGTTCTGGCTTGGGCTTGGGTTCTGGCTTGGGCACTGTCTTTCTGTTTGAAGTCCTGTACCAAAAGTGTAGATTTTAAAAATTACTGATGGAGCCCAAGCAGGAATCTAAGCCAGAGTGTGAATGAATAACAACAAAACAACAATGAATACAGGAGCTGCAACTTGTGAATAATTTTCCTTTGCATCTATTGTGCCTTCAGAGGGAAAATTGTAATTACAGTAACAAATAATAGTCAAAACCATTTGATAAACATCCATAAGGACAGCAAATACACTCGTTTCCCCCCTCCCCAGATTGACATTAAAGGCAAGAGGGTAATTTCACCTGAAGAAGCAGCAAAGTGGGCAGCCTCAAGAAAACTCAAGTAAGTTTGATTATTTGTTTTTAGGATAAAAGGTAATAACTGAAGTTGTTATTGCGCTTGTATTCGCCAATTATGACCCACGACGTGAATAATCATAATAATAGTATAACCCTGGTCGTTGGGCTGGTTATCTACTTGTTTAAACCATTCAAGCTCCTTGGTGAGTATGCAGCCTGTGCTGTCAAGTAAGTAGCCCATCAAGGCTTAATTAACAGCCATCTCTGCCCTCACAGGTACCAATATACTCCTGGTTAATGAGAAGCAATTATCGTTAAGTGTCTTGACTGGGATTTGAACCCACACTCGGATGACTCTGCCGCCAGAACTAGAGTCTGGTGTGCTAGACCACTCTGCCAGTTAGCGATAAGACATATTTTGGGTGAACAAAGACAAATTTACCAGCACAGGATTTGAACCTGCAACCTCACGGCTTATGTGCCGGTTCTCTACCAACCCGAGCAATCTGAGCTTAAAATATTTTCTCTGAAAGAATTTAACTCGGCAGATTTCTAACCCCATCCTGTCCATCATATTAATAAAACCTTTCCTTTCTTGGTGTCTTTGTACTCCAGATATTATGAAACATCTGCTCTAAGTGGTGAGGGTATTCAGAGAATGTTTTGTGAGGTGTTGGAGGTAGCCTCTGCCAGCGTCTCACAGGGACAGCCTGGAGCAATAGGAACGTGACCGCTGAATAAAACTCAAGGATTTCATTTGAAGTGCTGGCGGTGCCCGACGGAAGTAGCCTAGATATATACATGAAAAGGAACTGGAATTCTGCATAGTGTTTAGAGGATATTTTGTGAGGTGCTAGAGGTACTCTCAGTGGAATCCTCATAGCATCTAAGGAAAGAAGTTGTGTATGTGTATGAGGCACTGGATTTCTTTACTGGTGTCCATCATGAGTACCCTGGAGTTATACAAATCAGATCATAAACTCTTGTTATTCATCCCCATGTGACATGCATGACTAAAACCTCCGACTATATGTCACCGAAGAACAGTCTGGATCCTCCCAATTGCTAGATTATGTGAGTGTGAGAGGTACATGCAACTGATGTTACTTTTAACCTCATTAGAATTCTACACGGGTATCCATCACGAGTTGGATCATAATCTCTTGTTATCCATGTGAGGTACATGACTAAACCTCTGACAGATGCCACCAAAGAACAGCCTGGATTATGTGAAGTGTGTGAAGTAGTCTGACGTGTGAGAGGTACATGTTACTGATGCTACTTGTAACCTCATTGGAGTCCAATACAGGTGTCCATATGGAGTCATATCATAAACTCTTATTATCCATGTGAGTTGTGCTACTTAACCTGTTTTGTTTGTAGTGAAATGTGTGAGGTAACTGGGGTTGCCTTGTAACCTCAAGATAAATGCAGAGTATTTGAGGTTGTGTTAGGGACCTCACTGGATATGACACAGAGAGACACACAATTCTTGATTCTGCGAGAGTAGATTCCTAGTATCAACAATCAAGACATGGCATATTAATTACTTCAGTGGTAGCACCAACATGGAGCTGTTTAAGTCCACAGCTGAGAAAGTTTCTTTCCAACAGGGTGAAGGTCTGCCCTGTACCTTCATTTCACCAATCATAGTCGACCTTAACCCTATCGACCTTCACCACAATCAGATTGCTCCTGCCGCCCAGGATCGAGCTGAATGGCCGAGACGAAATTCAAGCATTGGAAAGACCATTGGCCACAGAGTCTCGAGTCAAGTATGGCTCCATTATATTTAAAAGGAGGTCCCAGAGGCCATGGCCTCTGGTTTCCCATAGACTTTAAGATTTTCTAATAGAAATGCCCTTTGCAAAATGAAAATGGCCTTGCCCTCTCAAAGATGAAGTTCCAGGCCTGGGCTCTTCCACCTTCCTCGAACTCCTTCCGTGAAAACTGACCATACAACATCTACTTTACAAAGAACAGCGACCTGACTGCATAAACAATCATTCAGATAAATTTGTCATTGTTTTATTAGTACTTTTGCATCAGGTGTTCTACAACAGTAGAACTTGATGCATCCAACAAAAATATACTTCCACAGTATGTTGTTGATGTGTCGAGTAGTTCAACATATCTTGAGCTATCTACAGAATTTTTTTTAAAAACAATGAAATATGACAATATAAATAAATAAATAAACACTTGAAGTTGAATATGAATGAAGTGTTTACAGCAGACACTAGGTTAGACTTGATTTCAAGTCTGAGATTGCGGCTATTTTGGTCTGCATCAGCCCATGCAAAATGCCATTTCCCTCTATTGGCTATCCTGCCCAAAGATTAATCCACACAAGGGCACTCCACAAGAGGGCGCTTTTCTTTTCAGGCAATATTGTATTGGCAGTATTGTATCAGGCAGCCAAAAAAGCACACTCACAGACTTGAAGCAAAGTCTAACACTAAATGTGTACATAAGTTGACCATAATGAAGTGATAAACTGAAGTTTCTAGTGAAAGAGTTCAACTTTACAAGTTTAGATCTCACATTTCTCAAGCTCTCAGCTTTTCTTTCGCTTTGTCAACATGAACTGTGTGTAGATCATAATGACAATGCCTTGACTTGCGCAAAGGTCAGAGAGGCCATGGCCTGTGTTGACCTGGTCTTGACCTTGGTGCCCCTTCAAAAGTTTCACATAGACTTTCCGATTTTCCAATGGAAGTGCCCTTAGCAAAACGGAAGTGGCAGTGCTTTCTCAAATATGAAGTTCCAGGCCTGATCATCCCACAAATAGCGGAGACCCAATTTGAATGTTGATCCCATGCTCAAGTTACACACTGGTGGAAAATTATTTATTTTTTTTTTTAACTGGAAGAAATCAGAGTCAGGGCAACTTGAATTCAAACCCTTTGAATAACACCAGTCACAATGTAGGTACTCATCTCTGTGATTTTAAGCTCATCCGCCTTTAGTGTAGCCAATAAATTAATCGCAACTTTAGTCTTTACAATAAAGGTTTCATGTGGTTCAATTAATAATTAATAAGCAAAACAGTTTGTGGTAAGTTAGAGCCATACAGTCATCGACTTAACTGTCTCGTTACATATTGCTTCATTTTTGGGGGTCACAAATCTAAGAATGGACTATTAGGATCTAGACATTCCCCATGATATTCCTGCCACTGTACCCTGGCGGGAAAAATAAGACCATGTAATTAAATTTTCTTGGTATAAACTATAAAAAAAAACCAGCTGACTACAGCTAAGAGTTATGTCACTGCGGACAATTTACAGCCAAACAGTTCCAGGCAATCTCCTTGAGGAATAAAACAACCTTCTCATTTCAATTTTCACATATTTCTCTTGAGGACTGTCCAACACCATTTTAAAAAACATCTCTGGTACAACCAAAGTGTTTCTTATGCAGTGCATTTGGTTCTCTTCAAATCGCCAGTAAAACTTGAATTTTTAGAGATTTAAGCTAAATTCTGTCTAAAACTTAATATGTTAAACCACGCCTGGTCAAACTGATAAAAAAAAAACTAACAAAATATTCACATATATTTTACAAACCTTTAAAAAAAGACTTTGTCCTGAAAATGTCCTTAATATGTTCTCAGATTTTACGAATCCTCATCTTGAACAATGTTGGTGAATTGCGAACTGGTGTTTTGCAGCTGCAACTTGTCAAAGTGACGTGATTTTTGTGAAATTCAAAATATGTAGCAAGGCTCAGGCTTCCCTAAGTCAAATGAGGAAGAACCGAATGAATTCTGGGGTATAAAGAAACTACAACATTTTTTTGGGGGGGGGAATGAGTGGCAACTTCATTTTTTATAAATAATAAAAATTGAGAAAAGGATAATTTTTTGTGAAGTTTCTCACAAATCTATAATTATTTTAAACAAAATGCCACATGCTTTAAACCCAAAACTAGTAATGCCAATGTATACAAAGTTCATCAAAAATCTCAACAAAATAATCAGTTGACAAATTTTCAGGCATCTTTTTTTACTTTTCTACAAAAAATATGTGACGTCTAAAAAAAAAAAAAAAAAAAAAAAGGATGTCCCCAAAAATACCCGTTTTTTCTTCTTCAGATTTTACAGATTGTTTGAAGATAATAAATAGGTGGGTTCAAGTTGGCAACTTGCATGACTTTTAAGGCCGCAGGAGATCACAAAAAACACCAAACAATAGCACAGGACTTGACATTGGTAAGGAGTAACGTCTACAAGGCTGGGCAATGATGCTGTGATGACCACACTCAATCGTCATCGCTACCAGATCGGCGTCTCTTCTTGTGTTTGTGGTGTTTTTTAGATTTTTTCCTCTTCTCTGTACTGGATTTCTACAATAAAAAAGAAAATATAATAATAAGTAACATACCTATATTGGATGCATTGTTGCAGAATATAATCACAAGGTGAAATCTGGAATCAGTTCTATTTCACAGGGCGAAGCCGAGTGAAATGGAATGGGCAAGATTTCACCAAGTGATGATTTTTTTTCTGCGACAATGCTGGAATGAAATGCTTTCAATATTTATTTTATATAACACACATAGATCCTTGTCATTTGACAACGTTTTCACAACAAACATAAAATTGAGAGACCTTGTCACCTTGTCCGTGGTGACACAACCTAGCCTCATTTCGACAAACAAGCAGGGAACAATTATTTTGGAAACAGCACTACGAAGAGTGTAAAGAGTCCTATAATTATTCATATAGCACCACAACAGTATAAATGGCAAAATAAAGGATGACAGGTGTTCAACCAATCAATCAACAAGGATCTGTGTAAAATATTACCCCAAATTATGAAAAACTATAAATACCCTTCATTTAGATGTTGGGAACTAACAATCATGAAAAGGAAAGGGGAAGCTTTTTAGCTTCACAAAAAAAGCTCCAAATGAAGAGGAAAAAAATCAAAACACAAGTAAAACAAAACAAGCAAACAATTTTTGTTTTGCTTCTGGGGAGAAAAAAAAAGTTGTACAAACTGTACTTGCAGGCATCCAGGAAATGCAACAAAGTTGAAGACTTCAAAAAGGACCCATTTTCATGGCTCTGCTTATTGCAGACTTCTTCGCTTAAGCTGCCCTGTAAGGAACTGTCTAAAAAAGTCTAATTGCCTTGGTTAACCCTTTCGTTACCGAATTGTTTGGCTGAACCAACCGCTGGTGACCGCATTGTTTGACCACTCAAGCGTGAAGCACACATTCTTACACAACAGAAAGCTTTCGTTCAAAGGCCATTTTGACAAACTCCATTATCTCCTTGAAGATATTGTTTTACAGCAAAATAAGTAATAAAACAGTTCTTCCTTATTGAATTCCCTTTCATATAATCTAAAACTCATTGAGATTGGTCCAATAAATGTCAAAGTTCTTGGTCTTTCTTTCTTCAGTGCAATCTGTAATCTCAAACACTTTTTTGTACACAACCATATGGCGCTCCGTAGGTGTTTGGCATTTCGGATCTTCGTATTCCAATTTGAAGAGATTGCATAATAGCAACCTTATTTTATTTTACCACCATTGGAAAGATCCGATCTCTCTCTTTCCAATGATGGTAAGCTTGGGTATGGAGGGTGAACATGGACAAAACTACAACTTTATTACAAATGGCCTTTATGCTCAGGCTTGAGTGCTTTTTTGTGTGCAAGCTTGGTCGACTAAAGTCGCCAATGGTAAGGAAGAGGGAGTATGAGTGCAGTCGACTAAAGTCGCCTATGGTAAGGAAAGGGTTAAGAATTCCAGCAGGAGAGCATTTACCGCTCTATTGGACCGCCGGAGAGATCCAATGGAGCGTTCTTAATCTTCTGGTGCGCATATTTTCTAGTGTAGGAAAGTTCCAGGCAGTGTGTACAATATTGTGGTCCAGCAGAACGCTCTGGCAGTCCGCTGGATTACAGGCATTTGCCTACAGCAATGTTCCTTCACGCCTACAACATGCCAGACTTTTTGAATGCTCCCTAAATCACATAGTTCTCGGGGGCTGCAAGTACAGAACTCCTTGGTGGAACAGTGACATGTGATTAGACCCACGCATGACGCACTCACCGAATATCTGTCGCTTTCCTCGTCTGAAGAGTCGTCGTCATCATGTCGCCTCTTCTTCTTCCGACTCTTCTTGGTTTTTCGTTTCTTCTCTCGCCTCTGCTGGTGAACACGAAGGGGTGTGTGGTTTGAGTGTTGTGATTGGGAGGAGGAAGAAAAAAAAGAGGAAAATATGAATTGTTTTTAGTTATTTTGAGTTCATTTCTAATGAAATTATACGAGCCCTGTTTATAACAATGAGACAAGCAAAAATCTTAAAGGTGTTGTACAGGATTGGTAAGAATAAAAATTTTCATTGATTAGTTTTAATCTGACAGCTTACTGATTATGAAGTTCATACTAGAACCATTTTTGTGTGTGAAATACTTCCCTCTGAAATGGAGTTCATATTCGAGAAAACTGTATCTGAAAACCTGCAAAAATGCAACAGCTGGCAAAATAAAGGACAATGTGTTCACATGCTGAAAACTGGGCATGTTTTTTGACAAGACCCCTTATCCACAATGTAGTTAGATTGCTTGATGGTTGGGAAATAAACTTTGGAGACATTTATCAGCAAGTTATCCACACGCTTCCAGTTACACTCTTGAAAAGGTGCCTTAAGCCAATAATTTGGACAGCTTTTTAGGCATTGAGCCTGGAACTTACCTCCGTCTCGGATTCTTGTTCACTGTCGGAGGACGATGATGAAGAAGAGGAGGGTGAGGGAGAAGACTTGACAAGAAAAAACAAAAGAAATCCCACCGAGAAAATGGGAGTTATGTTAGACATTGCTTACTGCTTGTACATACGCGAATATTAACCCTCCTACTAGTGGTGTGCTTCTTGAGGGAAGCAACCCATACCTCACTATGCCACAACAGTGGCATTATAAGGCACACATTTGCTGATGAAGAGAGTATCAATGAGAGAAGTAAACTGGAGAAGCCAATGACTGTGTTTAATTTAAATGGAATTCAGGCTACTATTGGCGGAGAATAAGAATGCTCATAATAATTATTAATAATTTATAGAGCGCATCATGCAGAAGCCTCTATGCACAACACAAACATCAAACAATGAAATATTATATGAAACACTTTTCTACAAAAGTTTTGATTCAAATAAGTAAGTCTTTAAAAGTCCATTGAAAATTAGAAAAGAGACAGCTTGACAAATACGAACTGGTAAGTCATTCCATAATGAAGGTTTTTTTGTTTTTTTAAAGTTTTTTTTTATGCAATTCGCCAGACACACAAGGCCTGCAGGCCACTTCAAGGTGTGGGCTACAATCAACTATTTTTTCCAGGGGCCGTTGCCACCTACTCCTGGGGCTGAAACAGGGTTACCCCCTTTTACAGTCCATACGGATGTAGGCTTGGGTATCATCGATCAGAAGCCTGGCTGGTAGAGCAGAAAGCACTACCTCCCCAACTTTACGGAGCAATCATGGTTAAGTGTCTTGCTTAAGGACACAAGTGTCACGACCGGGACTCGAACCCACACTCTGCTGATCAAACACCAGAGCTTGAATTCGGTGCTCTTAACCGCTAGGCCATGACACGCCAGGTGCAATGAAGTTGAAGGCTCTTTGACCATAGAATTTGGTAGAACCAGTAGTTTGCGTCAGTAAGGATCGGCCAGAAGACCAAAGAGGACGAACCGGAATATATTTATGCAGAAGAACAGATAAATAGTCTGGAGATAGTCCATGAAGAGCTTTGAAAGTGAGGAGATTTAACTTATACGCGATACGCATTTTAATCGGGAACCAGTGGAGTTTGTGTAAGATGGGTGTTATATGAGCATGTGATGAGAGGGATAAGGTAGAACTCATTCTTGGTGAATTTTTGCAGCTGGCAATCTGCAACAATGGTTGACCACTGTATACAAATACAGTGAAAGAACAATGTGGCATATGTTAGTTCACGGTTGTGGGAGATTATGCGGCAAGATCGAGCGATAGATCAATCAATTTCCAGTCTATTTAGCCTGACACACCACTCGCATCGTTTGTTTTCCCCCAATGTCACCCAGCATTCTATGGCTGAATTGATCACGGCTGGATGCCTCGGGCCTAAAATTGCACAGCGCCCACAGAGGCTGTGACCTCTGTTGGCCGTGGTCTTGGCCTTGGTACCCCTTCCAAAATTTCCAAATAGACTTCAAGTTTGTCTATTGGAAGTGCCCCTTTGCAAAATGGAAATGACCTTGCCCTCTCAAAGCACTGAAATTCCAGGCCTGATGTCTGACCAGGGAGCTTCATGCTTAGACTTTTGGTCGCGTAATAGCATCTGTAATTGATCAGTAAATGATGGGGGCGGCACTTTATTGATTGGTCTTTTGTCCTCGCATTGGATTTGTCCATCAGAAAATCTATTGATCGCAGCTCTAGGTGTGATCCCACAAACAACAAACAAATGATTGTTATCAAATATGTTATAATCACCCCGGAATTGACAACTCTTTGTCTCAAATAAACCAACGTAGAGATTTTTCTTACATTCAAAAGTATTTTGTTTTAGATGCAAGGCTTTAGCCAGGATTCGGTAAAAGGGTGTCCAAATTTGCTGGAAATTTAAAAACTGGGTGTCCGAATCGTTCACTTACAATACATTTACATGTAAATGATAGATAAAACAGGGTGTTTAAATTTAAAACAGGGTGTCCAAAAGACACCCAGACACCCCTCTGACTAACACTATGTCTGGATGTAATAGTTTAAAGTATTCCTTTTTGTTCATAGTCTGCCTGCCATGTGGAATTCATTACCCATTGATACCGCTTGCTTAACACCTATTTCTTATTTAAAGCAGTAGTCAACAGTTTTCTCCTTGATAAAACCAATACAACTCAAAGTTTTTAATTGTTTTAAAATTATATCTTATAAAATAATAATAATAACTAGAAACGAGTTTGTAACGAACAAACACTGGGGTTTCAGCTTTGTTGTCAATGTTGAATTAATGTAATAATTAATTTGACACCTGATGACATCACGATGATGAAAACACGTTTTTCGTACGAACGTTGTGATAAACTACAAGACGGTACAAAAATATAACTCTTTTACGTTATGGTTCAGACGATATAAAGTTTTAAACAATAAATAATTGTAAACTATAAATTACCATGCCAATGCTAAAGTTATTAATAAGTTATACTGCACAGACCTTGAAATAAATTGTGGTGGGAGAATGCATTGAAATTGCGTGAAAACAAACCGCTACTAATATCCCCAAACGCTTTCGTATTTAATAGTTCGAGGACTCTCCACAAACAAGAGGGCGCTATACAGGTTCACCATTAACTGCAGAAGTGAAGTAGTGAACCAAAATGAACGGTACAAAGGTCGAACGATGCCGCGCGTGGGCTCTGTGTGGGTATGGCCGTATGCGATGTACAGCGTGAATTATGTGCAATGTACACACACAAGACGATCGTGCTTTGTTGACGATACGTGTTTTTAAATCGTTAATATCGTCAACAAAGGATTAAAAACCCTCGGTCAAACTGCTGCTTGATCTAAGTTAGAGTACAGGCTTTCATTTGATGTATTGTTTGTGTCTTTTAAGACTGTAGTTCCTGAGATCGAACGGTAACAAATTTCATGTGTAAATGCTATGAGACTTTTTCGGAAAGAAGAATAATAATAGAGAAAAAAAAATAAAAATCTCGACGAAAACAAGGTGGTTTCGGCTGATGGCCGAAACCCCCAAATAGGAATAATAATTCTGAAAAAAGGTCTTCCCAGAGTGATACCATAACAGATTCACAAACTCTTGAACATGTTTAATAGAGGTGTTTGACCCAAATTCACATCTTGAAGGAACTCTCAGGTCAAGAGTTTGTCTACTAAAAATTCATATCCAGGACACCAGGGCCCAATTTCATAGCGCTGCTTAACGGTAAGCAAATTTTCGTGCTAACTATAGCAAAACAAATTGCTTGAGCGTAAGCGTATTTCACAGGTTAGCAAGAAAATTAGGCAGCCATCTTGCGCGTTCACCATGGATTTGCATTGTTACGTCATTCATTTTCATACAGTAAGCACCGGAAGGTTAGCATGCTTTTTAGTGTGCTTCTGGTTAGCAGCGCTATGAAATGGAAATCGCACAGTAAGCACAAAACCGGCCGTTAAAAAAGCTCTATGAAATTAGGCCCAGTCTGATTCCAGCATTATACTCACCCTCTCTTCCTTTCTCTTTTTAGATTTCTTTTTCTGAAATGCCAAAAACGAAAAAAACACAACATGTTTAAGATTTAATACAATTGTCTCAAAGACACAAAGATTGTACAATCATGTTACAATCAGTAGATTTCCTGCCAAATATTAGCGCATTTAAATTAACCCTGGGTTATGAGCAAGCAAGGCGTGCTGAAAAAAAAAATTTGACGCAGCAAGATCAATCACCCCTAGGAACGAGGCTGGTCCAGTACGTACCTGTTTCTTCTTTTTCTTCTTTTGATTCAGTTTCTCTTCCCTGTTCTTCCTCAGCTCTTCTTTAAATTGCTGGGGACAAAAATACAAATACAAACACATTTTTCACGATCGATTAATAACTGACCATGGACAGTGTTAGAAGTGAAGGCCACAGCCGTGTCTAGCTTTTCATTTTCCAAGATAGGCCAACAGGTGCAGCAGTAGTTAAAAAAAAAAAAAAATGTTCGCCCCAAACAAGGCTAAAAAAGCCACTCTTGGTAAGGGGCTACAAGAAGAAAACATTTAAAATGAAAATAACTCAGGGGAGCTGAAGGTAGGAATTGATGTCCCTCTTAAAACAGTCTAGATTGTAAGATGGAGGGAAACAAGCAACAGGCAGGGAGTTCCAAAGAGATGCTGTACGTAGAATAAAGCTGTTGGAATGGCTCTTTGTTCTACATCTCAGCAAAGCAAGAGTGTATGGGTGAGAAGAAGCAGAAAGCCTGGTTTCATGCTCAAACACCCTGATAGGAGGAACCAGGTGGCACATTTACCGTGGATCTATCTGTGGACAATTTAGAGGCTGGCTACAGACCCACATGTGTGTACAGTGGGAAGACATTGTAGTGTTGATCCCAACAAGAATAACACTACGCTTCTGCACTCTATCTAGTATAAAGATGGACGACGGGCAGAAGCTCCAGCCCAAATGTGACAACAGTCCTCCATTAGGGGATGTATATAGTTGTCTTATAAATACAGGTAGAGACTAGCATCAGGAGGAAAGAACTTTCAAGCTCGATAAAGACAAGCAACTTACATGGAAGCACTCTTTGCAATGCCTGAGATATACCTCTCCTTAGAGAAATCCGAATTCGGACTTATGCTCTCAATTATTTTCCGAGAAACATTTCAAAGAAACTAGGAACGGTTTTCTTACATCATTCATGTTCTTCTCCCAGTCAGCCAAAGTACTCGATCCTCCTTGCTTCTTGTTGACCATGTCCTTCCATTCATCCCTTGATGAAAAATAACGACAATAACATTTTAACAAATAATATCAACAAGAAGTCTCTATGCGTACTTATAGATTATAGATTACAACATGTATTGTAAATATACACAGTCAACCCTTGTTATAAAGCCTAGAGCACTTTAAGAAAGAGGTTCTGCTTATAAAGGGTACATTCTGAAGTCCCGAATCTCATTTCTGCTTTGTGTTTCTTTGTTTTGCTGTCGTCTTATAACAGCAGTCTGTTATAAAGAGGTAAGTTGGCCAGTCCCAATAATCTTGTTATAATGAGGGTCCACTGCAGTCGACCCCCATTATAAAGAGCAAGTTATAAAGAGGTTCTGCTTTTAGAGAGTACATTCTCAAGTCCTGAATCTCATTTCTGCTTTGTGTGTCTTTGCTTTGCTGTCCTCTTATAACAACGTTCCTGTCATAAAGGGTAATTTAGCCACTCCCAGCGACCTTGTTATAAGACTATGTAAGAGAGTCAACTTTACGTTATGTCATCTTGTTTACAAACGATGTAGTACCCAAGGCATTCAAACAGGTGGATTAGCTAAAGGTTTGGACTTCAAATGGTAATAAGGGGATAAATAACAACATAATGCTATATGCATTCAAACAGGTACCTATTTTGTCTGTAATTGTTCATGTTTAAATAGTATACTGCAGGTCGACAAATCCACTTGGTGGATGCCTGAACCAGAGTTTTCCCACCAATTCTGAGGTGCATCTATACCTAGGATTAATTTCTTTTTTACAGTTGTCCCGACCAATGATGTTGGTGCAACCATGGAGGTAAAATAACAACACAAAACAGCAGAGTGATGCAAGTTAAATCCTGCACCTTAACCAGAATAAGAACGAGAGCGTAAAAGTGTCCATGCAATAGCGGCAAAACCCTGGTACATGGAATATGAATTTAAATGTAACGAAAATTAAATTGGTCTAGTAATGACAAAAAGATGGGGGGGAGGGGGAGGGGGGGTTGACTCACCAGGTTGGTCTTGGTCGATTGAGGTAATCTCTAATCGAGGGCCCTGCATTCTGGATTGGTCCTGAAGCTCTGGCCGCTGCTATTGGGTTCACATAGGCCTAGTGAAAAAAAGAAGAAAAAAGATTCATCTGAACAAAGTAACACAACAGTGTAATGGCCGAGCAGTCAAGCGCACCGGCCTCAAGCTCTGGTGTTTCTGATCAGCAGGGTGTGGGTTCGAACCCCGGTCTTGACACTCGTGTCCTTAAGCAAGACACTTAACCATTATTGCTTCATCCTTCAAGTAATGGGACGTAAAGCTGTAAGTAGGTACCGTGCATTGTGTTATGCACCGAAAAAGAACCCAGTTACACTTATCGCTAAGAGTAACGGGGTTCACCCGGTGATACATAAATGGGTCTCATGACTTCAAAACCTGTCTTAAGAAACTCGTGTTTCTCTTTGTTCAAGAACCCCATGAAAGTAAGTGCAGAATTCTGCAGTAAGCAGAGCCATGAAATGGGGCCCAGATGTTGTGACTACGTACTATCTGAAGTAAGAGTTTCTTAGGATAACATACATGTACTGTACAGTGTGCCCATCAAAATGTGAAGCGATCCACTCTTATGGCCTTGCTTTAAAAGAACCCTAACCCCAGAAATAATATCAATCCCAAAAATATATTAAAACCCAGATCTCCAGAAATATATCAATCCCAGAAATATATCAATTCCCAGAAATATATCAATTCCCAGAAATATATCAATCCCAGAAATATATCAATTCCCAGAAATATATCAATCCCGGATATATATCAAGTGGCCCAGGATACAAGTGGTACTGTACAGTGTGCCCATCAAAATGTGAAGCGATCCACTCTTATGGCCTTGCTTTAAAAGAACCCTAACCCCAGAAATAATATCAATCCCAAAAATATATTAAAACCCAGATCTCCAGAAATATATCAATCCCAGAAATATATCAATTCCCAGAAATATATCAATTCCCAGAAATATATCAATCCCAGAAATATATCAATTCCCAGAAATATATCAATCCCGGATATATATCAAGTGGCCCAGGATACGGGTTATTTCCTTTGCGGTTATTTTGTACACGGCCTAGGGAGCAAGTTGAACCCGCTATATGAGCATACTCTTAGACACGGAGTCCCCAAGCATTGGGCACAAGAATAACAACCATTTCCCGGGTCCACCATTGCACATATTAATTATGTGGACTTTCAAGATTTTTGGGGGGTTAATTGTGACAGAGTCTTTTCCACTTCCACTTACAAAATATTTGGGTTCCTTTATTCTGATTTTCACCATGGACAGTTTTTTCGTCATTATTTGGGTTTTGTTTAAAACTTTTTTGTTTGTTTTTGTTTTTAGTTTTTTTGGCAGAAAACCAGTTTTTCTAATTTTGTGTATGTAGAAAATAATAACAGAGTTGCTAAGCCCTTGTACTAAAGTTGTATGTTGTTGCGACATTGTTTAAATCCGCCATTACTGTTTCATAAATTACCAGTATTAAATTCACCCACAGAGAAGTTTATTTTGAGTTATGCACTAACAGGCCTCAGACAACCCTGTGGCTACCCTTGTCAAGAATTTTAATCAGACAGTATTGGATAGGGCTGCATGCACGATGCATGCAGATTGAAATAACAAAAATTGTTAAATTTCTTTTAGGGCCTCTTCCTCTGCGACTTTGACGCTTTTGAGCTGCTCTGCTGAAAAGTGGTTCGCGCCCTTTTTGTCAAGCTGTTGAACCGTGGCCCAGCTCCCGTCGGCTATTCTGATTTTACTCTTCCTTTTGGCAATCAAGTCTTTGGCCTCCTGCACTGCTTCGATTGCCAAGTCGGTATCGCATTTTGCTGATTAGGACGAGTTTGACTTTGTCAAGCGCTAATTCTAGCTTCCCGCAGAATTCGAATTGGGCAACATTGCCCAACTTGCTAAGTTCTTTTGACGCGAGCTTGTTCTCCTTCACCGAAATTGAGTCTTGTTTAGGTGTGGCAATGGCATTAAATTTCTCCTCGAAATAGTCTTTAAATTTTTCTTAATTTTGAAGTGTCAGAAGTGGACATAGTGACAAGGTACAGGTAGGCCTACTCTTTGAATTAAATAATTGAGAAGAGTGTATAGCATGCGTGTGAGAGCCTGAAGTGAGTGACCAAAGGCAAGGAGACTCTTAGATATGCCCCAAGAATGCTTGAACATTCCTCAGAGGGCAGGAATAATAGTATACAGGGCAAAGGATAAGTGAGTTGTATTTATCGGTATTGCTCAATAGTCTCTCTGCCAAATGAAACTACATCATTGGAAAGGTGAGCGTTTAGCCCTACTTAATTTCAAATAGACAAAGGAATCTTACAGTTTTGGAAAGCCTTTTTTCTTTTAGATGATTTCAGCTTCTTGTGACACTCCTGTTTTTAAAAGTGCAGTTGTCTGTGTAATTCCTGAACTTATAAAAACGTTCATTTATTGTAGAATTTACAAGACTTGCTGGAACCTGTCCTTGTTGGCTTTTTTCGGACACTCCGGTATGTTAGACTCTGGAATATTCTGCACATTTCAAGACAGAGAAGTCTTGTTCCCATTGCTTGTACAATGAGACTCCGCTTCTAAGAATAATAATGCTCGTATCGCGTGTAAAAAATAACCGCATAGGAAATCACCCGTATCCTGGGCCACTTGATATATTTCCGGGATTGATGTGTTTCTGGGAAATGATTTATTCTGGGGATTGATATATTTCTGGGATTGATATATTTCTGGGAATTGAAATATTTATCAGGGACTCCATATATTGTCTTGCTGTCTGCCTCCTATGATTTCAGAAAATCCATTCGCCTCAAATTAATTTTCGCATTATATAATTGTGTGCGTTGTAAGCACAAAAGGTATGGGTGCAATTTAACATTTTTTCCTAATCCTAACCCTAACTCTACCCTGACCCTAATGTATACCGAGAGGATTTTTAGAACTTGCAGCGCCCGTAACCAGGCCTTTATAAACAGCCGTTGATTGAATCCACTGTACATGATCTACCGCTTGCCGCGACGTCGCAGTAGGCAGGGCACCCGACTAGCCAGGTATATGAGAGATGGCTGTGTTGGGGAACGGATGATCTACAACAATTCACTGGGGCGCTAGTACGACCGAAGATGTCAAAAAAGGAGTAAACAGCACCCCAGTTACTGGTTCTACTACTAACTAGTTCTAGTAGGGCATGTAGGGTAGCCTGTTCTGACGACTCCTAGAACTTATGCAGTTTCGTTCCGCTATCGTCTCCACATTGAGGGGATAGTGGAACGAACCTCATAGTTCTAGGAGTAGTTCTGATGAAGTAACTATCCAAAATAAGTCTGATTGACCCATTGAATCCATTATTGCATTGGATTTGCTAAAAGAGTTTGCCAATAACTGAATTAGCAAGATCAGGAATTGCCCCATAATAAATAGGGCCAAAATCCACTTCATATCCTTGGTGCTGGCACCAATGCAATCCTACTTCTTTGGCCATTGTAATTTTGTATCCGTTTTGTTCCATTAAGAAACTTACCAATCAAATACTACTGTTAGTGAATAGTGTTAGTTACTGTAGTACTGTTAGTGTTAGTGTTACTGTAGTGTTGTACAGTTCAGTTGTACTTTTTGTGTAGTGACGCCGACAAAAAAAATCAGCGTGCAAAGAAAAAGGGTTGCAATGATGCTGGGGCCAAGGATATGAAGTGGATTGGCCCTATTTATGGGGCAAGATCAGGTGGAGCTATCCCCCCCCCCCCACCCTCTTCCCCTGTCTCCTCACGACCCCCCCCCCCCTCACGAACATGATATGGCCTGAATCATCCTACGTTAACAAACATGGTTTTAAAAGTAACGACTCAGCGAGATCAGATTTGCCGTCTTGCTTAAAAACTTACCACTCTAGTATCACGTTTCCCCATTGTACGTTGTCATACGTAGTCGTTTTCAATCCAACGTCAATGGTTTGGTATGATTTTCAGTATTTTTTTCAATAATCACTAACGAATTCTGCTACATGGTTGGTGCTACTGCTAATTATAATAAGTAGTGCATTATGCGTTAGTCTTTCACCCATCCCATACGGCTGGCTCTGATGGAGGGGGAGAAAAAGCGCCCTCTTGCGGAATAAACATCGGTAAATAATCCCTCTGGGCTCGGTTTCACAAATGACCCAAATATCGATCTTCTTATATTATCAGCGCCGAAACTAGGGTACAATTTTAGTAGGGCACAAAGAGTTGCACCAGTTATTCTTTGGGGCATTCTTCTGGTTAATCAAAATTAGTTTCCGTTTGCATTCTTTGTTATTTTTTTTTTAACAAGCCCCTTTCAGCCCTGACGTGAGTGTAACACTAAAAAAAAAAAACTTAAAAAAACAAAGATTTCAAAATGGCAAAATGGGCAAGGGGGGGGGGGGCACGGACATCAATTGGGGCACTTTCCACCCCTGTGCGCCCCCCCCCCCCGGCCAGTCTTATACGCCGCTGTCTTATATTCGAATCTGTCTCAATAATGCTAAGCAAAAGGGTATGATTTCACAAAGTCAAATCCAGTACGACCTCATCATGACTACATCCCGAACGAGCCGCATCCCAGTGGTTTTGATGACACGGGGGGGGGGGGGGGGGTGGTGAGTGAATATTAAATAGTGTATTTTCGGAAAGTCCAGGTAAGTTCAGTTGTTAAACTACCAACGTCTTGCAATGGGTTCACAACACCACTAAAAGTAGCTTTGAAAAAAACAAAAAACAACAACAACAACTAAACAACAAATAAAACAAACAAAACAAACAACACACAACAACAAGATGTTCTCATACTCAGGTCTGCATTATAGGTCAGGTCAGGTCAGGTCAGGTCAGGTCAGGTGATGTCAGGTACCGTGCTGTTGGTCCAGAGCCTGAATGCCGCGTTTTTCGTTAAATAAAGTCATTTTAAAAAACGTCGCAAGACGGAGGTTCACAATATAGGGCGCCCTAAAGTGCAAATTTTGAAAGAAAGAAGTTTGAAAACCAGACTGGTCCCCTGTCTTTATCCGCAAGGATAAAGATATGCACTGGTTTTAAAGACCCAATGATTTCATTGGATGCAATTATTTAATTGGATAAACATGCCGCGACGTCCGTAAGCTTTCCATATCTGTGTTATAACTGGTCTGCTCCGAAGTGACGTGTTTGTCAGCTACACCATCGCATCAGCAGGAACTTTTCGATCGTCTGCTGCTGCGCGCGTGTACATAATGTTTGTATGTAGTGTTGTTTTACTAATCTGTGTACACGTGTGTGTAGACTAAGAATCTCCGCCGTGTGAATGGATGCGAAGCAACTGGCAGGATTCTGCCAGGATTCTGCCAGTTGCTCAAGGCCGGTACCTGGCGTTATTCACGAGCCTCGAAGTGTGACGTCAGATGTTCAGGCTATTTGACAACCTGCTCGGACACCCTTAGTAATCGAGTACTATAATCAAACACCCTTAGTACTCGAGTACTACTCTGCAACCCTAGTACTCGGCAGTACTTGATACTCAAACTGAAAAGTACTTGACTACAACACTGCTGTATAGTATGCCCTTTTTGAACGCCGTATTAGTACCTCTCGTTATGAACGAGCATGGCATGCTCGGAAAAAATGGCATGTTGAGATCGATCACCCCCGGGAACGAGGTTGCAACTGAAGGGTTCTTTTGGAGATGTGGCAGCAGACTAACCAGGGCTCAATTTCATAAAGCTGTTAAGCAGAAAATTCTGCTTGGCAAGTTTCTTTACTTAGCAAGAAATGAGCGGGGTACCAGTGGCAATAAAGTAAACTTCATGAAATGTTGGCTGGTAACCTGTTTCTGCTAAGCAAGATTTGCGCTTACAGGCTTTATGAAATTGGGCCCAGGTAAATCAAATTGTTCTCAGAAATGCGCGCACGCTCAGAACGACGCTTTTACATACACTGACGATGTTTTTGCTACTCTCTGTTTTGCTGGTTGTTGTTTTTCTTGTTGTTGGAAGCAATGCATTCATTCGTGTTTCCAAGAAGAGAACTAAGTCAACTACATTAAAACACATAATCTACAAGTAAGATGTACAGCTAGCCTCGAGGCTGTTGATAAAATCTGGCGTCTTAGCCGTTAGTCGGTGAAACAACACACGGTTGCGGATAAGTAGAATTCCAGAGTACGTCAGGAACTTTACTTATCTTAATGTTCCCGTTATCTTAAAAATTACTATTTCAAAGAATAGTACAAATTGAAATAAGTGGTTAGTCTTAAGCTACGCTCTTGTTTATGAAATCAACCATCTAAAATGTGGGTTACATTATACATTTTAACAATATGTGTTTGCGAAATTGGGCTTTGTTGAGGCAACATATGCAATCTGATCCAATCGGCGAGATTAAATTAAATCTCAAAATCTCAATGCTTGGTCTTATTCTTCAGCTCACACTGTTGAGATTGTAAGTGGTTTCTAACCAAGCCCGGCATTCCAGTAGATGGAAAATGAGTTCGAATAGAGCGCGGTGTGCATTTCTACCCCTCTCAACCGAGATATCCACTTGAAACTGATGAAAAGGGTGTACACAGAGCGTTGGTAATATTAAAAATAAATGTCCACAGATTTGCAAACAACCTACATTATGGCACAGAGATGACAACGGTGGAAAACTTCCCTTGACAAAATAATTTGCTTGAAATGCTATTGTTTTTAGATAAAAACCATTAGTTGAAATCATATGGGGTTTTTACATTTTGGGGGTTTGCTCGTCCCTCCGATGGCCGATCGAGCTTAAAACTGTTTGCAGGTTTGAATAGACCTCATGATTGTATGTGATTGGTGGCCGATCGAGCTTAAAACTGTTTGCAGGTTTGAATAGACCTCATGATTGTATGTGATTGGTGGCCGATCGAGCTTAAAACTGTTTGCAGGTTTGTTACGACTGTGTGATTGTATGTGTTTGGTGGCCGATCGAGCTTAAAACTGTTTGCAGGTTTGAATAGACCTCATGATTGTATGTGATTGGTGGCCGATCGAGCTTAACACTGTTTGCAGGTTTGTTACGACCTCATGATTGTATGTGATTGGTGGCCGATCGAGCTTAACACTGTTTGCAGGTTTGTTACGACCTCATGATTGTATGTGATTGGTGGCCGATCGAGCTTAAAACTGTTTGCAGGTTTGTTACGACCTCATGATTGTATGTGATTGGTACCCTATAGTGCAGATACCGGACTTTGACGATGTTGCCAGCGCGATTTAATAATTACTGGCTCCCTTTGAAAGAAATAGGCGACTCGGACTCGGACTCAGATCTGAGGATTTGCATTTTGTTCTTCTTTTAAGGGTATCAAAGTGAGCAGCGGTATAAAACCTGCTGAACAATGTCGACAAAATGTAAAAGCAATAAATTTCCTTGGTTATTATAATTAACTTCAGGTCTATTAGTCACGGATACAGGCAAACCAGTACTGACGGCTCCTTTCCCCGAAAGGGGAAATGGTTGGAAGAGGTTTTTTTCTGTAATCGGTAAAATCATACCCTGTATATGGAATCATTATTTGCATGAACAATCCGCTAATTGAAAACAAAATACGGTTTTTGTTTGTTTCCCAAGGTTGTCCTTAATCTAATATTGGTACCAGAACAAGCCGTCCTGAGTGCATTAATGTATATTTCCGTCTGAACAAATTTCGTCTTCTTAATAATCGAAAAATTTATATTAAAAAAATATGATTGAAACCATTCTATGTTGTTGCTTTCGCATCACTGCAAAGCAAAACCATTTCCATTGCCATTTCCAGAGGTCAGTGTCTTTTGAAAACCTTTTAAACACATGGCACCTTGTCGGTTTTCCTCTTTTTCCTTACAAAACAAAACTATTGAATTAAGAAACTTTACTACAGATAGATCTTCTGAATTCAAAAACTTAACCAGCTGTGAGCAGCGACAGTATTAATAAACTGTTCTTTAGACGTGGCTGAAATGATGACAAAGGATGCTCGCTCCTTGGGCTACTAATGCCCGATTCTTTCTTACCGCTAACTTTGAAAAGACGTGTAAGTTATACACGGCACAAACTGGAGTGTTAAAAATTGACAACATTGCAGTGTTGTCACATGTAGGCCTAGATACCAAAAATATTCAAAATTTACAGCGTAGGGTGTTAAAATATCACTAGCCAAAATCATAAAAATAACTTATTAGGTTTCTGGGAAAAAGTTCAATTAATTTTTGGGGTGCATGTAAGTTCCTGCCAGAAGTTGAAGTTTAATAAGGGTGCTATCGCCTTAAAAAAAAACACACATTTTAAAACATTTTTAACATGCCAGTTTGTTAATGTTTATTTGTGTGGTGATGTATATTTTTATCCAGTTTTGGTTAATTTTTAGAGTCTGAACTTTGTAAATTGTAATGGTGTCAACCTTTTTTATTATTATTGTTTTTATTCAAATGAACAAACCATTAATAATATCCTAATAATTTTAACATCTTATGATGGTAATCTTGATTCTCCCTTGGGTATCTCTATGTGAAAACACCCAGTGGTGTCAATGTTAACACCCGGTGTATGCTTGAGGCATTCTAGACGAATTGTAGTGTAAATTGGAGCGGCATGTGAGTAAAACCGGTAGACAAAGTTATTATCCCCAACTTCTATATTATAACATTAAATTCATTTTGACAAAAGCAAAACATACAAACTCAAAGGAAAATCATTATAACTGTGGTGTCTTTGGTGTATGATTTATTATTACTTTTTTGGTGAAAACAATTTCTGACAATGATTCAAGGTAAGTATAATTATCGTGCATACAAGAAAATGATGACATAAAATAAAGACGGTATATCAATAAACGAACAAACCCTGCAATATTCAATTTCATGCTTATTCTTCTGTAAATTTGTACATTTATTTTGCTTGATAACCCATCAGAATAAAGTACTTAACCACAAATCAACCCTACGCTTCAATTGAATACAGTCCGGTACTTTCATTAAGGGCTGGCCGTTTGCTGTTTGTCCATGGTTAAACTTGTCAAAGATGATTGCTTCCCTCTGTTTACAATGTCAATGCCCGCGGTTTCCCCCCAGAGTCTATCAATTTTTGTTTTGCAGCGAGGAGAAAGCTAAAGCAAAGCAAATTGCTCGCTGAAATGAGAGAGGCTAGATACAAATCGAAGGGGAATTACTTTTTTAATAAACAGGGAAGTCATGGAGGCTTTTTTCTCCAATCCAAGATAAACATACTTTATAGAAACTTAACCATAAGATTAGAGTTATAAAATAACGAAAGCAAATAGTGAGATACGCAAAAGTAGGTACAGTGTTTACGTTTGCTGTCAGTGTAGTTTCAATCCGTGCAGACGTGTGATAGCTAAAGCTTGATTGAAATAAACACATAGTTAGGAGTTATTCTTTGCTCAATAATGCGCTTGAATGTATTGCAGAATTGGTAGAGCTGACAACAAAGGTCGCAGACAGTGTTCGTGTTTTATGAGATCAACCATTCTACATGAACAACAAGCCTGTGAAAATTTGGGCTGAATCCGTGCTGTCAGTCAGGAGAAAGTAGTGAAAAACCATGCACAATTTTCAGCATGTAAACATCAATATTGTCATTGGTTGTTACATCCGAAATCAGCTGTTACATTTTTTCCCTTATAAGTTTTCAGATACAATTCTCTCGAATATGGCTTCATTTCGGAGGAACACATTATACAGTAAAAAATGGTTCTAGTGTGAACTTCTTAATCAATAAGCTTTCAGACTAAAAAATAAACAATGCTGTTTTTTGTCTCCTACCAATCCTGCAGGCCCGCGACAGCGAGGGGGGGGGGGGGGGTGCTGTGGGTGCTGCAGCACCCCCTAACTTTTTGGATGGGGGTGCTGGTATACAAATAATGAAGCTCCCGGAGCTTGAACATTATACTAAAGCACCCGCCCAGAGGGATAAATACAAACAAAACAGAGAAACACAAAAACAAAAGCAAACAAACAAGCAAATAAAAAACTTAAATAGGCCTACACATTAAATCACAAATATTTAAGGAACTTACACAAAAATTAAAATTCAAATCACAAAACATACGCAAAAAAAAAGACAGTAAGAAATACTTTAACAGATACAACAAACCACCTGTTTTCAAAGTTGAGGCCTACATAAAATACAAATAAATACAAGCCGAAAAAAAGGATGTAAATAATTCAACAAATTCCCATTGTAAAAAGTAAATAAATTTAGATGCACATTGTTTTGAAGTAACTCAAAAATAAACTCATAAAATTATTTCACACACAAAAATAATGATACTGCGTACAGAAACTATTAAAAGATATTAATAAACAGCTTAGTACGTGCTTTTACAATGCAGATTTAAAAAATGGGAAACACCATGAGCGAGGAACACACTGCGCGCGCCATACAACACAGTTTCGAAATAAACAAGCAAGTCAGAATTAAACGAACAACTCTGTAATAATCGAACAACTCAGAAATAAACGAGCAAATCAGAAATAAACGAATATTGCAGAAATAAATCAACCTCGGAATTAAACCAACCAATAACACACAATAGTTTTCGAACGCTTTTACCTGGTCTCAAATGCTCACTGATTAATAAGTCCTGTCATAATGTTTTTGACATTGTCATGATGATGAAAGAAGTTGACATTCAATCTAAATAATTTCATCGTTACTATCATTTTACAACAAGTCAACTGAGAAATGGGGAAATTAATAATGATCTATCAAAGCCTTTACAAATATTTTGTTCATGCTTATAAAAAAAAAAATCACAATAAAAAACTACAGGTAGCCGTTAACGAGAGGCTCTTATCACTTCTGAACCTGACATCTCCGTTATTCAATGTCAATATTAACAAAAGGGGGACGATAATTGTACGTAAAGAACTAGCCTTGGAAATATTTTAAAATTTGAACCACAATTCTAGTAATTTACTGCACGAGTCTCGAAAAGTAAACATCTTTTCAGCAAACTTGAGCAATAGGAATGGGGTCAAAAATATCCAGACCACGAAGGTTTTTGGACCACAATGGAGTAAGAAATAGGTAGACTGGGTACCATGTGGTCACTTTTAAAAGACCGTGCAAGTCTGGCGACGAAAAGGTCACTATATTGAGCTTCCGGGCACCTCTAATGGGAGATTAACGTGGGTGCAATTTTAGTTTTGTTTTGTTTGTGTTTTTAATCACTTGTTTCCACACCAAAAACATTTTGGTGAAACGGCTTCATTTTAAACTAACAATTTAATAAGTAAAATTAAAATAAAATCAGGAAACTTATAGACATGAAGAAACCCTGCTAAACATCCTATCGCTTTGAGCGACTGGGCGGTCCAGTGGCTACCTTTTAGCCACTGGACCGCCCAGTCGCCCAAAGCGATACACTGTAACATGCGGTGGAAAACTCTCACCATCTTGTGCTTGTAGAAAAAACGTGACATCAAAACAAAACTAAATAACCATCGGTACGCTTTGTTCAAGTCAATGGCAATCATTATTAATTATTAATGTCCCCCAGACTGGTAAAATTGTAATAAGGATGAAATTTATTAGTTTTGGTTTTACCCTTACACCGATGTGTGTTAGCACTGTACTCAGTACTTTCCCGAATTCTGTGAAGAAACAAAATCACAGGCATATTACTCGGTTGGGATTCGAACCCACGACCTTTGCAATTCTAGAGCAGTGTCTTACCAACTAGACAGAACTTACCAACTTTTTCACAGAACTCGGGAAAGTACTGAGTATACAGTGCTAACACACATCGGTGTAAGGGTAAAACCAAAATTGATATTCTTTATCCCCGATGCAAAATTAACATCTATTAAAAGGATGAAATTATTTAGCTTTAATGTAATTTTTCGTTCATCATCATGGTAATGTCAAAAACGTATGACTATAAGCAATTGATCAGTGAGCATTTGATGCCAGGGATAAGCCTTCAAAAACTATTGTGTTCGTCCTTATACAAAATTAACGAGAGGCACTTATTGCTCCCTTGGGTCGTATCACTTCTAAACCTGACATATTCCATATTCAATGACAATATGAACGAAAGGACGATAAATGTACGTAAACAACTAGGCATTGGAAATATTTTTCAATTTGAGCCACGATCTAGTAATTTACTGCAAGAGTCTCGAAAAACTAAATATCTTTTCACCCAACATCGCCTCGTCATTTTGGGGTAGTCATTTTGCAAATTACACTAATAATATTCATTCCCCCCCCCCCCCACCGAAAAAAGGGAGAGATTTATGTGCCAAATCGTGTCTCTGATTGTACGAAAGAGCATTTTAAGAACTTAAGCGGGCCCAGACCATACGCCGTATACGACAATTGTCTTTGAAAAAAAAACCAGCACCCCTATGCAAAAATTTGTTTTCGCGGGCCTGAAATCATGTATAATATCTTTAGAGGTACACCCATGCTTTAACAAAATCTTTACGACCCTTTCAAAGCTTAGGCTCTGGCTTAGGCTCCGGCTTTCCGGCTTAGGCTCCGGCTTTCCGGCTTAGGCTCCGGCTTTCCAGCTTAGGCTCTGGCTTAGGCTCCGGCTTTCCGGCTTAGGCTCTGGCTTAGGCTCCGGCTTTCCAGATTAGGCTCCAGCTTTCCGGCTTAGGCTCCGTCAGCGGAAGGTGCCTCAGCCGGAGCCTAAGTCTGACCCTTGCTTTTGAAAACGGCCTCAATACTGAGACTCAAAATTCACCCGACGTCATCACACACGATACATCTTTGTTGCGCCGTTCTGGGAGTCAGAGTCCCTTTGTTTTACTGCGCAGTGCGCATTTTTAGGCAAGGAGCACCGTTTCATACGTCAGAGAGTGTTGTGTGTGTGCAAATTTTAGCCCTATACTGTCCTTAAGGAACTCTCTTTTTTTAAACAATAAATTAATCAATAACATCTTTAAAATAATCAAGTGAAATACAACGAGAAGTAAAGCATGCTGCCTAGAAAATGTTAGAAAAAATTTGTAAAGTTGCACGGCCCGATTTTTGCCGAAAGTACTCTCAAAACGTTTTGTTGTTGTTGTTTTGTTTTCTTTGTCTGGAGGAATTTTCGACAGATGATGCTGTTTCAAAACGAGAAACATCGAAAGACTTTTGCATATGCCACGGACAATGCGCAAAGTACAGGCAACGTGCAAAACTGTCAGTACACGGCTGGTTGACGTGAGGTAATGTCGGGATCCCGAACAATAATTCATCTTAATAGTTTTCTTAATTAACCACCACGACACTAACTTATGGTTTATACCTTTCTCGAATCTACAAAACTAGCTATACTTAAAATATTTCAACAAGAAACAAAGATTTAGCTGTTGCAAACACAGATTACCAGCCGAAAAAGACGCACGGCATATCGACTCGTCCCAAACATAGTCTTTCTTGAATGCTAAAATGACAGCACAGCACACACATTTATTTCTAAATTCAAGGGTCAAAAAACGGACGCTGCATCTTTAACAAAAATAATGATTTTTGTAAGTCCTGAATAATAATAATAATTCGGATTAGCCATGTATCGGTCCAATTGCGGATCTGGAAACGTACAGGGCAGTTTTAATCTGTTTACATTTGGCGGATTATGTAAACTGTTTGACAGTAAGAATGGTTTCACTGGGAATTAATGATCGAATGTACAGATAGTTAGGAATAATTATAGGCCTACAACCCGGGGGGGGGGGGGTGGCAAGTGCACACCAGTTTTCAAAATGTCGGGGAAAACAGTTGGGGAAATTTGGGCACAGTAAGAAGGGGGAAAATGACCAGAGACAGCAAACAAAACATTTTACCAACTGGAAATTGGTACCCGTGATTTCATATTCACTACCTTATGGAGACCGAGACTGGGTTGCTCCACAAGGAATTTTGTGTACAAAGTCTATGGGAGGTTCTTAACTACAGGGACGTAGGAAAGAACAAAAGCTGTATCCATAGGGATGCACACAAAATAGAATGTGTTTTTTCTCTGTTTTACATCTCGGGCCAATCACCCCCTCCGCCCATACCACCCCCGAACCAAAGAGTTCCCCATACGCTCATGGGAATAATTGTATTGTAGAGCATCTGGTATACAAATTAAGAGAATAATTTCCTCGAAATATACGGGAGCGTCTGTGGAGTTTGAGATTAAATTACGGCAGTAAGGTTTAACCACTGTCATTGACACTAGAATGTGACGTTGTAATCCTTCGAAAGCTCTGAGCAAAATGGGAAAGAAAATGCACGTAGCCACCGCTGCTCGTGTCAGATCCAATATTGAGTCAACTATTTCTTAGTTGACTTCTAGAGAGACGAAGCCATATCGTTGATGAACTTGGGGGCTCTTTACAACAAGTGTCATGAACTGACTTCCTCGTGTGCTTTACCCACCTTTCCGGCTTGTCATTATTTACAGAAACCGTAAAGTGCGAGAGCAGCCTTTGACTTTAAAATGCAATTTGGGGGATCGGGCCGCTTTCAGGAATTGATGCTAAACATGCTTCATACTTTGCGTTAGACATGGTCTGATATCAAATTTAAAAATATGAGCGTTTTGTTGCAGCAAAGGTCATTAAAATTATTTTATCACTCTGTAACAACCGCCTCTCCATTTTCGGGACTGTTTCAATTACAGCTTCGTTTAATGACTTCAATTAACGTTCATGCCCAAGGGACATTCGATGCGCAAGAAATTCCATTTTGTTCTCGCCCCTTTCTCCGTAAATGAAATAAAAGCATGGTCATCATGCAGTCTTTGGTTCGGTGCTGTCCTTATTGTTTTAAGTAGGGCCATCGGCGACAAATCAACTGTAATTTTAAAGGTAAAATGTCTGTGAAAATAACGTGTCACTTTTTATTGGGAAAATCTGGACGAGGAAAAGAAAGCACAACTATGATTATAAAGACATGGTACTAAAACTTGTTTGTACAAAAGCCGTTCATATTCTGTGACATTCGTACCAAGCAGTTTTAACAATAAATTAATAATTAATATAGTAAGTTTACAGATTGCTTTACATGATTATACCAGCCCGATAACAAACGTCATATTTTACGGGCAACTTGGTTTGTGCGTTCAACAACTTATTTCTCATGACCCGTAAAGATGGCCGACTTGACACCATTGATATCCAATAATATTAATGGAGATCAGTGCTTGACACTGTATGACGTCGAGTGGAAAAAAAATCTCAACTTCGTCCCCAGTGGTGTACGATCTCGCCACGCGCGCCGCCCATGGATAGCGAAGCTCAAACTAGCTATTAACATAAAGAAAGTCAAATAAACAAACAGACCAGGGAACGTGTTTTGGAATCAAAACCTTCATCTAGGTTCCCGCAGTTCCAAACAACAGAGCTGTGTGAACTCTTAGTGTTGTCATCAAGTAGCTGCAATTTGGGGTCGTGGTGACACGGAAGGGTACGCCCCAATAAATAGTGCGTGACCCAATGCACTCAGCATCATTAATATTATTAAGGGGCCCAACAAATTCTTCTAAATCACAGATTTGAGGGTAATTGAGAACGGGTTGAATTAAAAGTGCTCAAATTGTGTACCATGGGTTATTGAGTTGTTCCAATGGTCAATGACAGCTATAGTAAATAGCAGTCTCAATCATCCTGTATAAATCATGGCACCCATGGTGTGCTTTCTTTTTCAAGAAAAGTGGAAAATTATATCCTGTTTTGCTCACAAGTGCTGGAAGCAAGTTGCGCTGAATTACCCAAAAAACTCTATAGTGTGCTATGTGGAAGCTTAGCCTACCTGTCTGAAACATCAGGTGCTTAGATAAAGCACTGCAAATAAGAGCTGCTTACTATTAACAGTTGGGCCCCTGTTCCAAGGTGGACACTTTTCTGTTAAGAACTGCTTACTATTAACAGTTGGGCCCCTGTTCCAAGATGGACACTTTTCTGTTAAGAACTGCTTACTATTAACAGTTGGGCCCCTGTTCCAAGATGGACACTTTTCTGTTAAGAACTGCTTACTATTAACAGTTGGGCACCTGTTCCAAGATGGACACTTTTCTGTTAAGAACTGCTTACTATTAACAGTTGGGCCCCTGTTTCAAGATGGACACTTTTCTGTTTAGCTCCTCGTTTAAGGGCGGTGTAAATAGGTAATAGTATGCATTATTTGCACTAAACAAAACTACTGATTTATTAAAATATATATATATATATATCATTATAAAATACCGTACCGGACAGTAAGTGAATAGCAGTCTCAATCATCCAGTGAAATCAAGACACCCGTGGTGTACTTTCGTTTTCAAGAAAAGTGGAAATTTATATCATTTTCCAACGATTGTCGGCTGGCAATCTTTAGAAATAGTCCAGTTCCCTGACCTGAGAATTCCTCGCTGTCTATAAATTGCTTAGATTGTATTTTTTTTTCTCTCTGTCTCTAAAGTATAGTCTTGTGGACCACACTATGTAGAAAAAAAAGTTCTGTTTGTCCCACCTTCTTTGCACAAACAACTTTAGACACAGCGTTACGGTCCTTGCTAGCAAGCTATATCATTAAAACGAACCACCCATGAATCAGTTTGTTTACGAAAGTAAAAGCAAAACCAAATCATGTAGGGGCCTACACTTCCCACTAATGTATGTTTTTACTTTTATTTCAAGAGGCTGTGAGACTTAATAACATAAATATATTTTCCTTTTTTTTTTAATAGCAATAAGTATCGTTTGCTTGTATTTAGTGATATTGTTAGAGGTAGACCTTAGGCGCCAACAGCATTGAGGCAGATGTGACATTTTGACTCGTCACGCCACATGTTTAGAGGATAAACAGACGGCAATAATCACATCGAACGAGAACAAAGTTTTCATTTTGCAATTTTGAAGGTTTGAGAAGTCCTACAATTAGCTTTTTTTCCACAAAACAGTGGCATAACTGGAAGGGGGGGTGATTTCCGTGCCCCCGTGCCCCCATTTGAATTCTAGTCTGTTGAGATTAAACATTATCAGAGTGAAATGTTACATTTTAAAGTTTCAATGTGATAATTTCAATGTTTTTAAAACTCTTTTTTTCCCATTTACACGCAGACAAGGTATTAGTTTTAACACTCACATTACATGATCGTATAAAAATAGTAAAGGGTATAACAAAAAAACGGTACAAAACCTTGTGCAAAACCTTGTGCGCCCCAACAATTTTACCCTTTAGGCGCTGCCTCGAGCCCATTCCTCGTGCCGCCATGTAAACAATGTCCGCTTTTAAATTCCCTACAATTAAAACCTACACGCCTGGTTTCCAGAACCCCTGTTCCGACACTACTCCTAGGAGTAGGCTAACCCTTAAATCCTAAAACCCGAATCCTAATAAACCAAACAGTAGATTAAAATTGATTTTCGGAACACATAGAGCTGTCGGAACACAGAGCAGTTACCTTTGATATAAATTCCATTACGTGGAAACAAATTAATAAAGTGGCTTCTAGGATACGATAGAGAGAAGGGTTTAAATTAAAGGCGTCACGTCGTTTAACGTGATCAATTGAACTTGTGCACACATAACTGCTGATGATCCCTGCCTCGTGAGCTAAAAAAAATTTATAATAATAACCACAACTACTTCCTCGATAAATCATCGGCGGTTTACATGTATTATAACTTTTGATACCATTATGATAATTGTAATACGCTAAGATAAAGTGAAAGACAGACTGTGGAGTTTATTTACGTAGATTGCTTATTCCTAACTAGGTAGCGAGCGCATTGTCTCGGACTCAGAACACATTCAGTGAATGATGTATTTCATCATTATATGTCATTAATTGCATCGTGGACGAAGAATAATATTTTGTTTTACCTTAACACTGATGCGTGATTGAGCACTGTACACTCTGTGCTTTCTAAATAGAGTCCCGTTGGGAAACAAAACTCTACCAGATAATACTACTGGGGTGGGATTCGAACCCCCGCCATTCAGAGCAGGTGTCATTGAATACATTTACATTTTCTGAATTCGTTAAAGGCGGGGAATACTTTTGGAAATTGTCAAAGACCAGTTTCATCACTTGGTGTATCCATACATGTGCATACAATAACAAACCTGTGAAAATTTGGGCTCGAATCGGTCATCGAAGTTGCAAGACATTAATGAAAGAAAAACACATTTGGTGCATAGAATTCTGTGCTTTAAGATGCCTGCGAAAGGCTTCATGCCTGAAGCCTTTCTCAGATTCAAATTTGTTGGTGGAAAATGACCCCTTTCTCTAAAACTACATTACTTCAAAGGGTGTCGTTTCTAACAATGTTTTCCACTCTCAACAGCTCGCCGCTGCCTTCTACAAAGTTAGTTTTTTATGGTCATTAATTTTCGGAGAAAATCAAACCAAAGGTATACCTTCCCTTTAAATCAGGCATAATCATTACAATTCGAGCCGGACCTTCATTTGTTTACAACTTCTAACGAAAAAACAGCATCCCAAAGATAGCAAATACAATGGCAAGAGAACAGACTAAATCAAACCGGCGGCCCTGACTATGACGTAGAATCTATACATCTTCTTTTCAATGTCTCAAGATTGACGCACAATTTTAAAAATGTGGAAAATTATACACTGACCACGGGGGCCAACTACTGAACCAAAATAAACATTCTTCTGACGTTTGTTCAGTTTGAATCGTCGTTAACATGAGTTGCATTCAATACCAAAGTCTACATCATTTTAAAAATAATGATTAGCGATTCAGTGTGTAGACCAGATGACGTCACACTATTATCAGGCAGCCATGTTTAATTACAAACCCAACACAATTTTTGTCACATAGCTTAAAAACCTTTCCGTTGTTTTGATAAACAAACAGCCGTGTTTGGCATGGGCGGCAGAATGTTATAGCGAAACATACACATGTGTTAACAGATAATATTACCCAACTCAACACTAATTCTGCAAACTTTTATTGAAAAACAATACATCCCGTGATTGGTTATTTTGTGTCCAACCAATTCAACCATGGAGGAAGGACGAGTTCCTTCCTCCATGATTCAACCTACTTTTGAATATGTGTGTAGCATTGTTACACACTGTGGCCATCTGTTTCTGCTTTTTCGCATAGTTTTTCAACCTTGGTTGGCAAAAAACTCGGGCTTTGACGTTGCAATAGAAAGGTCTTTCTTCATTAGAGGCATGAACACAACGTCCCTGTTTGATAACGTAATAGTTTAAGTCGGATATTTTGTGAAACTATGCGGAAATGAACGTTGGCTCTATCGATGATTTACGACAGCACCCCCATTTAACTTTCGCTGAATGGCAACGACGTGTAATTGTAATCCAATATGACCGATATTCGTTGCTAAGGTTAATGTGACGTCAGAGGAAAGAGGCCAATTTATACTGCAAGAAATACCAAGAACCAGATTGAAAGGCTCATGCTTTGTAAACATGAATGTCGGTGACATGTTAACATTCTACGATCACATGACGGACACGTGTTTTCTGAATTGCATTGTACTGGAATGTTCTTTCATAGTAAAAAAAACAAACCTTGCGAACAGAACAAAACAATACTCCAGTGTGAATGTTTTTACCCAAATTGAAAAAGAAAAAACCCCAAAACACACACACACAGAATGGACAAGAGTACAAACATTCCATAAGTTATTAATCAGAATGAAGTATAGCTGCTTGGTGTGCGTGCATGTGTGTGTTTGTTGAAGAGTTTATAACCCATGGCTGGGCCCCAATGAAATAACAGTCTGTTATGCCATGACGATCGCTAATAAATCCACATTAGTGTGTTATGAAAACAGCTTGATCATGTCAGGAGTCTGGGTTCTCAACAAACAGCTCTTCATATTATTTTGGGGTTCCCGTAAACCAACGTCGAGTCAAGAATGGCCTAAGAAAACGCTCAGCTTACGGTGAGCAGTTCTTCCCGGGACGTTCGCACCCGGAAACATCGCCCGAAGAGCTTGTTGGAGGTTTTTCTGAACGGGTCATTTCTGGTGTAATAAATGACGACATTCCACAGGCTGTTGAGGAGTAGAAGAATCTGAGACAGGAAAGCAACTGCTGGGGGCACCGGCTCTTCCCGAAAGTTCTCCCAGGCTATTGTTGTGTAATACGGCGTCCAGGAGACGCCGGCCACCACTGCCATGATGAAAAACGTCATGGCTGCTTTTGCGTCCGGGTTATTGCGTGTCGAATTGGCGCGTTGACGACGTGGGACACTGCGACGGGATGGTGAAGACTGGGCAGTGTCCGAGTTACTTTCAACGTCGTTGGTCCCGGGAGGGTTGATGTCTCCTATTGTAATAGCGTCGACTCTTGAGGCGTGGCGAGTGGCCAAGAAGAACAATCTGGCGTGTAAAATGACGGTGACCAACATCGGCACGGCGATGAACAGAGTCATGCCGAGTTGTCCAATATAATCGTCCCCACTGTCGGCGTCGATGAAGCAGGTACTGAAGTTCGCGTAGTAGAACGTGGAGCGATTGGGGACGAGTAGGTACAGCAAGGCCCAGATTAACACTATCGCGAGCAGAAACACTTCAGCGATGACTGCCCGTTGGACGGTGACAATTGTAGGGTACCGAAGCGGCCACACGACCGCGATGTAGCGCTCTATATTGATTGCTAGAACGCACAGGCCAGCGTTGAAGTACAGCGCGTGGCACATGGCCACGACGTTACAGTACGTGTCTCCGTACGGCCAACGCTGTAACGCCGTAGATCCAACGACCGGTACACAGACTAAAATACCGACCAGCAGATCGCTGAGTGTCAGCGACACTAGGAACAGTTTGGTGACCGGGTGGACTCCGTGCTCGGTGTAGCGTAGGACAATCAAACACATCGTGTTGCCAATTAGTACGAGGACGGCAACGACACCCAAAACGCACGCCTTCAGGACCGACACCGTGGTGACATTGCTGAAAGGGCTGGTAGTTGGTGATAAACTCTGCATTGTGATGCTGGCTGAAACCGCCATCGCTCCGTCCATTTTGCCCCCTCGTCTGGCGATGAACTGTAATTACGAAACGGCCGGTTTGCTCACTTTACTTTCCCCCTCTGGTCAACTAATCCCGGGTGTTTAAACAAACCACGGCAATCCTCAATAACTTGCCTGTCTGGCCCCACTCAAATATATTGAAGATTCGTCTATTAATATTAACCAAGCAATGCGTTAGGTACACACAATACTTTATGGAGCGCGCTATCATTAGTTGCACTATCATGGAACTCGTCCTTCCGTCTCTCCGTCCTGCACGAAGCGCCAACGGATCCTGTTTGGCATCAGTCTGGCACTGAGCGGATTTCCTAGTCACGACACTTAAATACCGTTTCCGAAAGTGAATTACTCAACCCAACAAAACCGAAGGAAGCAACGCCTCCCCCTAGTAATTCACTTGCGCATGGATGAGCTCAAAAGCGGTTTTCTATTTTTACAACAATACACACACACACAAATTGTGTTCTGGAGAGACGTGATTTCAATGCAGCTGACTGTTTCTGAATAAATGTAATCGAATCATGAATTCTGAAGCTTGCTGCATGTACGTTGAAGATGCGCCATTATAATTATGCCCACGCGTCATTCACTTCGTTATTGGTTTGAATTCCACTCCAAGTTTGTGGTCGCCATGTTTATGAGCTATGAAGGTTGTTCTTCACGAGATGACAATCAGGTGGTTTTCACTTTCCACGGCATTCCATAGAACAGTCATAGCCTTATCTCAAAACGCAAAAACACACATTCATTGAGATGATGTTAATTGATTTATATTCAATTATAAATAAGTGTAACATTGATCTGACTTCATTAAAACATACAACCGATTCCATTAATCACTAGTGAGTTAATGCCCCTTAATTGGCATGCCTTGATTAATATCGTAAGGGTAATCGCTGACGGTGACTACATTGGTCGCAAGAGGGCGTCCTAACCTTTGCGCTGCCCGTGACTTGTAAGGACGACACAATGCATGCCCCAAAAGCAAAACACATAAAACATAAAACGCATAATACATTCTAATAGGCTTAGTATTTCTTCGATAAATCGGGCAATGCAACTTAGTTGTACTGCACTTTATTATAATAACAGAGCTCCTCTCTTGTAGTTCATAAAAGTAGGTCATAAAAGTAGACTAAACAGCACACTGGTGGGTACCAGCAGAGTCTGCGTTGATATAAGGCCGAAACTTTTATCTTTCTAGTGCTTTTTCCTTCCATGGTCTTATCAATATTGTCACGTACTCTCTGGTCCATTATCTTTAATTTCAATGCAATATTTTGTCCTCTAGTTTCTTCACAAAATATTCCCGCTTGTACCAATTTTCGATTTTACCGCTCCAGTTGTGGCCAACAATGCACAGTGCATTTACTCTTAACGGACAAAAGGCCTACAGCTTTTAAACCATAATGCCCATTTATTTCTCGTTTCTTTTTTATAAACCTACGAAACATATATTCCTTTCATGAATCGTTTCTCCCCCCCCCCCCCCACTCTCTCTCTCTCTCTCTCTCTCTCTCTCTCTCTCTCTCTCTCTTTCAAGATCAGTTTCTACTCTCATTCTTTTCAATATGAGAATGCTATACAGCCATTTCAAAATCTACCAACAGTAATAGGTCAATTGATAGTAATGGGGCTACTAATGGGAATAATGCCTATAATGTAGGAAGGGCTTTCAAGGGGGAGTACTGAACGTCTAGGTAAGAGTAATGTGCATGGTTACGTGAGACATTGGCTATGGGGTCATTTGGGCTAAGTTATGGGAATAAGTACGAAGGAAAGGCTTACAAGATGGGACGGAGAACGCTTAGGTAAGGATAATGGGGCTACAATATGGGTGCACGAAACATTGGCTGGGATCATTTGGGGCTACATAATGGGAATATGATGGAAGAGGGGCTTACAAGATGGGACGGAGAACGCTATGTAATAAACAATTAAGGCTTAGATGGGGGCAATGAAAAAATACACTTTAACAAGTAACCAAAATAATACGGTAAATAGCTAAATAAATAAATAACAAGCACGGAGGGTTTCAGTCTAGTACGATTACCAGAAGCATCGTGTTATAATCTCTTGTGAGGTTCTGAACCGTTGGCTCAACAGCTCGACGTTTCCACTAGTAAACTCTTATGGTCTTCACGAAGTCTTTTGCCAGGGATATTGTGCTTCTTGTCACAAGTCCTCATTTCGATTTGACAAAACCGAAATAAGAGTCAAGTGCTTGCGTGGCAGTATATCAAACTGTCTGGTTTAATTATATTTATGATTACAAATAACTCATATATTATTTTGGGGGATCAATGCCAATCTTAAACCACACATTTAGTTTGAGCGGCTGAGCTTGCTCGCTTGATTTAGATGCGGACTTGCAACTAACGGCCTACTCCAGCCGATGTTTGTCACAGTCCGGTGTGCGCACATTTCGATATTATCCCTCCACATTTGAAATTGATTTACGGCGCTGTCCTGTCACGACTGACTCGGCAAAGATGCCTCAAAAGCGGGAACCTCTTGACTGTGATGACTTGTAGGTCAGTTTGTCAAAAAATAATGTTTGCAATATGTTGTAGTTAATCGTGGCCGTGGATTGGGGAATGTGCAGGAGTAAACACATTAGCAGCATGCTGTCAGTGTCAGCTATTTGCTCCCCCGCCGCCTCACTTCCCCTATACATACACATACACGTTTGTGAATCCCGTATATCGAGGACTTCTCTTTGTTCACCCATTGTTTTGACCTTTTTTTTTTAGCAACGTCCTCGCTCTGTCAAACACCCGGATCCCTCTTTTTTTTAAGTCCTCGGTTTCAATGTGAGACACGTGCATAAACTTCATGGATCGGGTTTGTGGGGTCTTTTCTATTATTCCCCTTTCTGAAAAATTCATCTGCGGAGTCCAAGATGAACAAAGAAAAACTCTGCGGGGGGTCCATTGGTCCATTGTGTAAAATACCCTACAATGACCCTTCCGTAAGCACACACATCTGTGTTGCATACATTATAGCCACTTGTTAAAAAAGAGAGAGAAACTCTTCAACACTGTATATAGTAGACATTGCCGTGAACGTGGGTGAGTGGACGTGGACACACGCCAACTTACTTACGGGGGTACTTTTAACAATGGAACAATTTCAAGACAAGAGCTACAGGAATGACAAATACATAAGGCAAGAAAGAAAGAAAGAAAACAACTAGTATGTCATCTTTTTAATCACATTTTTTGTATCCCCTCAAAAAGGGGGAAATGCCTAGTTTAATCGTGATTGGTTCTTCGAGCAAGAGTGTATAAACAGCCAGTATCATCATTTTACAGAGCAGAGGCGCCATTTTGACAACATGGGGATTGACAAAATAATTACTGCGTTCTTTTTTTTCAAAGGGCAATTAATTCCTGACTACTCTGGCCTAAAAAGAAAAACACTCACCAGGATACACGTAAGTTAGAGGACACCGTAGTTTAGAAGGTCTGCATGTCGTCACCTATCGACACAGTAATTCATTCCACCGCATCGGGCTATTGCACCGTAATGGGAAACGACAGCCCTAGAAACCCGATACTTCCCCTTGTGTGACCAAGCCTTCCGCTGGGAATCCCTGGTCCCCCTGCCATCATGGTGACCTCAAGGCGGTACCTTCCTATGAAAATGGCGGGGAAGAAAATTACCCGCTTGAACTCGCACGCCGGCGGCTGTTTCATGGAGCATCTTTCATTAATAAATGCTAAACAATGCATAAGAAGTGGATGATAAACTTCGAGGGCTTGGATAGTAACCGGCCAAACGGTAATGTGTAGAGTGAAGGGTCCTGACCCAAGGGAGTGAAACCGATGGGGTCAACCAAAAAGGGGAGGGGGGTCAGCCCCAAGTGGGGTCGATGTGAAATCAGAGCATTACCAATTTAAGCAGAGAGTACCTGCCAGATAGACTACCAAAGGTGGGGGGGGGGGGGGGTATGTGGAGTTATATGCTGTACGTGTAGTCATACAGCCGTATTTTATAGTAGCGTATCCATTATGGTACTCAAGGCGCCCAAAGAAACATAAACATTTTATTTTTAAGACATGTTTTACGAGGACAATTTATACAGCACCGTTTAAGGCTATACAAGGTGCTGCGGTGCACCCAACAGCCCATGCCAGAAAACACCGGGGCAAACCCATTCTCTAATAGCGATAAGTGCACTGGGTTCTTTTCCGTGCATTACACAACACACGGGACTTTACTGCAGCAATGATGGTTATAGGTGTCTTGCTTAAGGACACAAGTATCACGACCAGGACTCGAACCCACATCTGCGTTTAGAGCGCCGATGTGGAGTTACCATAACTCCTACATTGAAACAACAAAGCCACGAACAATTTGAATAGCGTACAACTTCGGGATTTCATTTTACTTTAATTTACTATTTGTAGTACCTTTTTTTTAGTTCGTTATTTTTAAACAATATTTTTTAAAACTTATTTATTAGTGATATGAGTTGAAGTAAAAAAAGAAGAAGAAAAGAATGATATGTAGTTATACAAACAATAACAGAGCATTTATAATGCGCACAGTATCTGGAGGCCCACTCAAAAGCGCCGGTCCAAGAAAAAAAAAACCTTGTAAAATGGATGAGAGATGGAACAGTCTTTAAGATGACGCTTGAATAAGGAAACAATCCCTAGCTCGTCTGATGATGTCACGAAGAATATTTGGGCTTGAGAGTTGAGACAAACATTTAGTTCTACAAAATGGTGGACCGTGTTAGTTCACGAAGTAAAAGGAAAACCACACAATTTCGAGAGATATTATTTGTTATTATTTTCTACTTTCAAAACATCTTTCCCGTCATACTCATTTCATAACACGCGCTTTTTTATAGCCCAAATCACACAATCCAAGACAAACGTGTTCCTTCAAATTGGACTACGGAGGAAGGGCTTACAAGAGGGGGATAATGAACATCTGGGGGTGTCTGATGGGCTCAGATTGGGGTATGTGACGTGGGCCAATGGGAGAGGCGCAGTTGAGGTTACAAGATGGGATAGTCACGTCATTGTTGGAGTATTACTTGGGCTACGATGTGGGAAACATGAAACGTACGCCTGGGAGGAAAAGACATTACATTCCAAATACTTCCGGGTCAGCATCATCGGACCCGTGCCCCGTGGGGCCTGACCCAAATACTTCCGGGTCAGTATGACCGAGAATAAAAATGTGTCAACATTACCCAGAAAGGGTCGACATGACGCAGAATGCGAGCTAAAATCCCATCTTTTAATCACCTCCCCTGGGTCAGCCTGACCCCTAAAGTGGATCAGGGTCAACTTTGACCCGGGAGTTTTTAGAATCTACATTGCTCCACTTCCTTCTGGCCATTAACGCCATAATGATTAAAACAAAAATGCATTGGTTAAATCACGAACGGTTGCTTTTATTGGCTGGTCTCTCAGGGAGAGAGGCACCGTTTTTAGAGCACTTAGCTGTAAAACCAAATTAATGTTTATTACAAATAGAAATGAAAAGCGTAACAATGAGAGGAAGGATGAATTCTAACAATTAAAATTCTCACACTAAAGGTTTGTTGACTCGTTTTGTCGTACATCCACGTAGATGGTTACCTTGAAGAATGGCAATGCCGAGGTTGTTTGTTTTAGAGTTTGTTGTAGATGTTGGCACGGTGGTTGAAAGATGTACACAGCCATCAAAAAAATGACATGCGCGCTGGGATGATTGTAGCCGTTTACAACATAGGCGCGGCGTGTGCACTTGCACAGTAAATGTTGCACATGTTTATATCAAACAAAAATGACAGCATAATCCGGTTTATCATTCGTCTGTCCTCTACAACGGCCTACTTGTACATTCTTTTAAAACCCCCGTGTCAGAATTGACCTCAATTCTGTGTCCATGTGGGGCATGACCAATTTCTTGGTCAGGCTGACTGGGTGACTGGTAAAAAAAGAAGGTGGGATTTGGACTCGTACTCTGCCTTCAGTTTGAGCCATTTTTGGGGTCATTTTGACGCAGATCCCGAGTCATGCTGAACCAGAAATGGGTTCATGCCCCACGGGACTCGGATCTGAGTCAATGCCCAACAAAGTGGTGAGCTCAGAATGTGTGCACCAGTTTAATTTGTAGAGAAGTGAACTTAGAATCCAACAAACTACAAACAGCACAAAGGGCAATGGAGAGGAAAATGTTACAATAATGTCCATCCGGGACAAAATTAAGATTAAGGACATAATTGTAAAAAAGAAGAGAGGCAAAGTGGAGAAGGGCTGGACACGTGGCACGCGTAAAAGTGACAACAGATGAACCAGAAGAATTTCAGATTGGCGACCAAGAACGGGGAAGAGTAAACAAGGCAGACAGAAAAAGAGATGGAGGGATGACATCACATCCTACATTCGGTACAGCATGGGTAAAACAAGCACGAGACAGAGACAAATGGTGAGCACACGAAGAGGGCTACATCCCACCCTGGATGAGCACAGCAAGGCAGGGCAATCTTGCACAATAACACATCATTGTCAGGCGTAATTAAATGAAAATGATTTTTTTTTAAATTAAAAAGTGAATAATCTTCACTGTTTCATAACTTAACGCCATACGCGTAGAACTAGCGCATGATGTTAATTCCAAGATTGATAATTATTTTCCGACAGGCCTACTTTCAATATTGGTCTAGACACTTATGCGTGTAGTGTTGAGTTTGTTTTTGGGGGGTTAATTTGCACATTGGCTTACACTGTGTGCCGTTCGTGTTCTCTGGATGCATGCGTGTGCCGTGCGAAATACGCGACGGTTTGTTGCAATTGGTAAACACGAGTTGGAAATAATTCGCAAGGGCGACCTCTTGTGACGATCGCAAAGGGCTCCCCAGCTCCGCACCAACGCAAGTAAACATTCATTACACACAGAGTTAACATTGACTAACAATGTAACTTTCCATCGCGAGTCTATGAATTCGATAAACTTCACCTATTACACGACCTAACTTCACATCATTACTAAGCAGAATTACTGTTGCTTATTGATATTAAGCTCAACTTTTGCAGGGAGTGAACATCCCAAAACAAACCACATCACGTTGGTAACACACTAACCCTTTTATTTGGCGCAACACTTAAATGTTCGTAGCAATTTGCTCTATTTGGTCATTCCGTACAATTGTCTACCCTTCAAAACTCAACCAAATCGTCTTTAAAGATAGCTTTCGAAACGTATGTCACTTGGAAGGTTCTTTGCTCGGCCTTGTGCCGTTAATTGCTATTTTAATTATATTTTTTAAATATTGAAATTCTAATTCATTTCGGCCTCTTGCCGTCTCTTGAAATGTTTTTGATAAAGCAATAAAAATTAAAATTGGAATGCAATGAATTTTTAAAAAATGAAGGCATTTGCTCTTGCCTTGATTAATTATGTCAGTTAATTGTGTCAGGTAAGAAAAGAGATCAATCGGGCGAATCCATCCACGGGGGGGGGGTTACAAAATAAATATTAATAATTAGGTTATAAGAATTTGTGATTAACCATCTTTAAAATGCTCTTCACCGTAGCTGGATGAATCATTAAGAGGCTGGTGTAAGTTTCCCGCAGCCCTCATTGAAAAATCCTGCCCAATGGAAATTGCACCGCACCAACAGCATTTCATTCCAAACATTGATAAATATGGGTCCAAATCCAGACATCGACATCGACATACCGCGATGGTTCCACAGTGAAGACACACAAATAAAAAACGATGAAAGAACTGGGGTTATCACAGCCAAGTAATTTCACATTATTGATGTTTTAGTAAATCACCGCGAAGGGGGCTTGAATCGTCGCCAAGCCAATCCAACTCCTTCCGCGCATTAAAAAAAAACTAGAGCTGCTGGTGATCGCGAACACGCTGCTAAGGGGGTTAGTAGAGCAGAGGCGATTACGGTGGCCTTACAACGGCAGCATTACATCGAACCTTGTGAGGCGAATGTTAAACAGAACATTTTGCAAGAGCTCGGCCTTGATTAACTACTGGCAACCTGGGAATTTGTCGAGAGACTCTCACACGACACGCAGGATTTGCTGACAACAGGCTGACCGAACATCAACTCTAGGGGGCGTGGCGCATCATCTGTCAGGTTTACGAATTGACACAAGGGTGACGTCAGCAGCTTTCTCATTTTGAAAACGTACACCCTCTGGAATTTTGTGTTCTATATATGCACACAAAAAACAGTCCACTTAATGCTGGAAAGATCTGTTTGAACTTTACGTTGACATTTTTTACAAGAAAAAATAGAATGAGCGATCGTCAAAACGCGCTCGGAACCAAAGCAACTATATGTGCCCCATTTAAATTGGCACATTGTTATATTTTGTATACCTACAAAAATGTATCTTCCAAAATATGATCTTCGATAATGAAATTATTAGTCGAAATTTTCTAGACGCTTAGACCTGCCACTGTTAGCTTCGAGACCCGCTATGACAGCAATCACGATAATTGGGGTCAAACTACAAATGTACCTCCAACGAAGAGAGAACAAAAACCAGACTCTTTTTGGGAACCAATTAGGTGCAACCCCCTTTAACATTATTTCTTTCTCGGTTAAACGATGTATAGCCCCATTGTTGCTAGGCAACGCTAATCCAATAATTTGCAGGAACTTGTCTTGAAGTTGACTTAATCTATCGTGTCATTAAACTCCAACCATCTCGAATCAAAAGGACAGAGATTTCTTCATCGTCTTGGAGACCTAGAGGTTTACTCACATCTCCATCAATCATTCCAGCAATTAGCCAATTAAGAATAAGCTACAAACAGCTATGTTCATCTACCTAACAGTCGGCTTGTCAAAGAGGATATTGTGTTTTTCTCCCAGCTCGAAGAGCAAACCAGTTTTTTTCCCCGCAAATGTCGGAGCAATTTCGGAATCAGCTTTTCACCAATTGCGGCTCAATTAAAGAAAATTCGAAACGACGGAATGTGAGATCACAGTTTTACATCACAACAATATTATTTATGAAGCATGTCTTTTGGTGAGTGTTTTGTACCTAAACGCCCTGCAGCAAATTTCCTCTTCGAATTCTTTCGATAAAAGGTACGGTACTTCGCCAGATATTTTCTACCCCAAAACCCTTATCTACTTGGTAAAAAGATTAGGATTAACCATCGCTAAGGTCGATACTTGTTCAAAGCATACTGTCAAGGAAGTACCCCCCAAAAAAAACAAAAAACCCAAAACAACAACAACAACTGAAAACAAAAAACACTGATTTAACTATGCACATTTTATGTAAATTGTGCAGCTCTAATTTTTCACTGTTTAAAAAAAATTATTTTCTTTTTTTCATCCAAAAGTTCTTGTCACAGCTACTTATACACTTTTTTGAGCGTATTACCCATTGTTATTCTTTTTGTTTGTATGCTATCTAGTTTTTCTGTTTTTGAATATTATAATTTTTTTCTTCTCTCCTTTTGATTGTGTGTTGAGTTTGACTGTGTTGCTAATCAATTTGTTTTTGTATAACATTTTTTAATTTAAAATTTACGTATATACTTTTGTCGTTTTTATAAAAACACGTCAATTAGTCCTTTGAACTACAGTAGTGTGATTGTGTGTTGACTGAATACACCTATAGGTAATTGAAAACAAATGAATAACAGAAATCTTGACGCATTATCAGTTTCTATTGCAAAGATAACTTGTTTACCAGAAGCTTCGCACAATAGTAACTGTTTGGATTGAAATTGGGAAGGCTTCCATTTATGATTTTTGTTTTAATTTCATTTTCATTTGTTATTGTTCTGTTTTATTATTTAAAAAATGTTCTAATTTATGGCTGATCAATTTTCTTGCAGTTATAATCACGTATGACTGTTGGTAAATGTTAATCATCTAAAATTGCAAGTAACCAAGAAATGATTAAACATTTTCCTAAAAAAGATTCTGTCACAGAAAATTCTTGTTTCCCAGTTTAAAGAATTTTGCAATAATAGAGGCGCACTTTTGAATAAAAGAGTACACTCAACAAACAAAAACATAACACTTTACCAGATATTCTATTTCAGGAAGTTTTTTTCTTTATCAACACATTGTTGGAACAACATCTGGATGTATTTAATTTACCAAATGATTATACAACAGACAAAGAATCACCTCTGCCGCCTCCTAGCTCCACGGGTTGGGTTTTTTCCACGTAGTCCTTACCCATCATGCAAAGTTTGTTCTCCTCTTTAATATTTAGTATTGGCGCAGGGATATAACAATACCCGTATGTGTTCGGTCGATTGTCTGCTCACACACCCCGTTAATAGCCGGATCGGGCTAACGGTCGCATTGTGGATCTAACCCACGCCTCCTGGACGATGCTGGGCCGGTGCACCGCGTCCAAACGACCCATGCCAAGCCAGGGAAGTTTCTGCGTATCACACTGGGATCTGTTTTCATCGGACTTGTTATTGTTTCTTAAAAGAAAGTAAACCCGGATCCACCATTTATCTTCGCAAGGTGATAATAATGTAGGCCTTTATTGATTACACATAATGTGAGTATTTACTTTATATTCAAGACATTAATTAAATAACAACAAAGTGTCCAGACGTTTCTACTTTTAGGACCTTCAAAAAGTCTACTTCGGAATGAAACAAATACTAGGTTAGCTGTATCGAGGATTTCTACAAGTAATGTTTGCACTCCAAGGTAAAGTTTAGTTACCTAAAAAGAAAATATCATTCGGTTGTTGATAAGTCCATTCAAGTTTAACATAAGGCTGAAAGAATGCTTGAGTTTCCCCTATAAAGACAATTCTAAAAACTTCAGTGTGGGAGTGCAGGGTGGAACATTCGTTCTCAGCATTATATTATCTTTTTAATTCAGCTTTTTTTAAGGCATCAGTTCTTTCCTTTTTACAAAATATGTTACTGAAAAGACTGAACATTTTTTTGTTATGAGTATTTTTTCTGAATTCATCTCCTTTGAAATGGAATCCTCGTAGCCAAGCGGGCAAATCGAAGCTTGACAAACAAATTGGCAATCTTTGGTGTTTGTATTATTACTTATGCCAAGCTGATAACCATTCATGAGAATTGTTCAGTCGTGAAATAGTCTTGTTTAAAAATCTCAGAACCAAATATTCAGGACATCACAATTCCCTCATTGATAAATTGAGTCTGTAGAATTTTGTTTCATACATGACTTAGTCAACCCTTGCCGGGCCATTAATTTACGCGGGGTAATGATGTCGGTCATAGCTGTTAACGTTTACACGTCTCACCTCGGTGTTTTGCACCCGTATTGGCCATTAGAAGACTCCATTAAGACAATTACAATTTAAATCTCACTACTCTATTCTACAGGGAATGAAACAAGATCTCTGTGTATTGATTTAATATTCATAACAACAATGAAAACGGTAATTTTAAGGTGCTCGAACAAATCAATCGATCGCAACTGTCCGTGCCGGCCACATGACGACCTGGCAGGTCGCGCACATGATTTGTACGCCAACGTCATCGCTAGCTACCGTCACCGAAATCATTCGTTGGGTTAACCGTGTTCACAAGAAACGGATAGCAGATCATCTGATTGTTACAATCCAAACTTTCAAAATGTTCAAACCTTTTTCCATCATTGCAAATTAACAAATACATTTGGATTTCTTGTTTTCAAATCACATTTTACGCTTCACATATCGTTCACATTGATAGTCCTTGGCGAATACAAGTCGAAGGTAGGCGCATAACGAAAAACAAAACTTACGAAACACGTAAAGGTAAATCGTCAATTCTTTAATCAGAACTGAAAAATAATACCAGAGTTCCAACTAGAACGAAAACACTTACTAAGATTATCAATCCAGGACCATAACTTTCACCGCATGCAGATAGAGAGTTATCAACACTTACCGGAGCGCACCGGAGTTCTGGTACCGTGCAAAAACGCGTCCAGACGGTACCATGGACGGTAACAAGCTTGCTGCCGAAATTGCGAAGTCGGTGAGTCGACACCCCAACGAACTGAAACTTCTTTACGCTTTCTAACTTGATATACCGGTGTAATCCAACGTTTCTTTTCCTTCAAAGTAACAATCCTAACTACAAATTGATTTATTTCAACAATAAACATTTGATAATTGACTAACACACTTTCGTATAAGTAATTACGCCGCCATAAACGCAAAACACATCGGGTAGTTGTCACAGCACTAATGCATTATTCATAGCAATATAACTTAACGGCGTTGTTTACAGCAACAATCGCAAGCACTGATGCTGTTACTTACAGTTATAAACAACTAATTTGACATCATCACATTATTGTTTTCAACTTTAAAGCAACAACAATCTTAAACACAGTACAATCGTTGGAAAAAACACCAAAAGATTTCCGTCTGAGACTAGACAAGGAACCGAATCCCTTTGGATCATCGCATCGGCCGTTGAAGTTTATTCGTCTGGTCTTGATGCGTCGAAAATGAGGCGTCAGTGAGCTACCCGTAATTTGCAGAGCAAAAACAGACGGGGCTCAAACTGCTGATGTATTTTTTTTTTAAATATTAAAAGACGGTGGTACATCGTGGTGTGATTGACAACTAGTCTTGCAATTATCCATTACTGCTAAGGATGCTGCTGCTGTTGTTGTTGTTGATGTTGATGTTGATTGTTTTGTTTATGTTTATAACATTCAATGATAATTCAAATGATCATTCAAATTTAAACGAAAAAATGTTGTAACGTAAAGGAACAAAACATTTCAAAAAAGTGCTCTGTTTTGTTGGGATGATCACAGACTTTTTCATACGATCTACTAAAACTCACCAACATCATCGTCACCCTTGTCATCACCCTCACAATCACCCTCATCGTTATCGTCAGTATTTATCCACTGTTATAACAGGATGAGGATATTCTCAATGTTTCTATTTATTTCTTGGTGTTCAATCTCTGCATCAATCGGTACAACTACAGTCATCACAATTACTCATCATCAATACTATCACCACCACCACCACCACGATTACCAACATTATCCTCGAATCACCACCATCACCACCAATATCATTCCCACCGTCATCACCACCTTCACCATCATCCAAAACCCATCATCACCACAATTACCACATCGCCATTACCATCATTACTATACCATCATCACCACCACGATTACATCCACCATCATCACCATCACCCCCATCCAAATCACTATCATCACCACCATCACCACCAACATCACTACCACCACAACCATCACTACCACCACTATCACTACCACCATCATCACCACCACTATAAGCACCACCACCATCATCACTATGATTATCACCATCACCATCATGACAACGGCAACCACCATCAAGCTGTGCTCTTCTACTGTTCGAGGTATCCTTCCATCTTTCCCCTGCAATTCAATCTGACTACACCGTCATCATGACCATCCTATACCCATCTACTGCTGGTCGGTAATCTCCCCTTTCAACCAATACTCACATTAGTTTATTTTCCTGTAACTGTACACCAGCATCGCCACAGCCTAGCGTCCATCCACTGGTTGGTAAACTCTCCTATTTCAGCATCGTGTATCCCGTTTATCAGGTACAAATAGCACCATCGAGGCAGTCGAACCCAAACCTCCTTGAACCCTTCATTATTCCCAGTCTTATTCTAAACTTATCTTAAACCATAACAGCCTTACAAAGATTTTGTTTTTGAAAATGTTCGTGTTTATTTTCGTACTCTTCGTATTTTGCGTAGCATTATTTTTTTCTCTCTCTCGAGACAATTCACCCTCTGTTCAAACTTGTATGTTAATTTCTACTGAGATCATAGGTCATTTCGACAGGCATTTTTTAATGTTAATTTTGTGGTCGTAATTATTTCACACAACAGGTTCTACAAGTACAGGTTAAATATATGTTTATAAAACAATATCATGCGTCTGAGAAACGTGCAAGTTGTACAAAAAACGGTAAATTTACCAACGCATAAAAACAAATTAAGGAGGTCCAAAAAATATACATATATAAAAAAAAAAACATCTCCGAACTGGTTCTGATATCGATAGTCCTCAAATTACATTCTGTAAATGGGTTATTGCCACCCAGATTATAAATAATAAATGATTGGAACAATAAGTTGATGAATATATGATACTTTTTGTTTATAAACTTATAAACAAAAATACCAAAAATGTTCCCCCCAAAAAAAAATCACTCCGAAGTTCTACAATGTGTGGGATGGATGTCCCACAAGACTCAGTTTGTATGTTTGACTTTCGCCTCTAAATAAGGCGTGTAAGTGAAACATTGGAGCACAAATCTTAACATCAACGGTTAATGATTGTGGTTTTTCTACCGGATTCGATGGGAAAAAAATCCACTTAGAAAACCGAGGGACAAGATTGTACCTTTCTTCAAAAAAAAAAACCAACGAGATTCCATATGCCCCTTTCTTTATGACAAGTGCCACTATTTCTATCTTGCAGCTGTTACACCTTGCAAGGTAGACAAATACTCAATCCAAATACAAAATGTACTGTGAACTACATGAAAGCATTCTATTTCCTGCGCTGTTTTCTAGATTGCTTGAAAAACTAAGTACAGTCAAATTTTCCCCAAGGTAATTTGATTGATTACCTGCAGATTGGATGGGTGCGGGACAGAACTGATGTTAACTTACCCCTTTATTTAAACCAACACATGTACATACTTGTTTAAGTTTGTGAGTGAATGAAGATTCAAGAACAGATACCACGGTATCAATCAACGTCTGATTGTCAGTTCAACCAAATAAACAAAACCAAATGTTAAAATCGACCTTAATTCCCTCTTGAAAGACGAGTAATTAAGATAATTTATACACCTTTCAAGTTAAGACAATAACACCTTCCTAAAGAGCTGGCGATTTGAAAGATAATTGCTCGTTTGTTTTAACGAGAAAATGATTTACAAGTGGTGTAAAACTGATCTTCGGGAGTACGAGTGTAAGGCGCATGCAAGCGTGTTGGATCGGCCATGCTAGACTGGGTGACTGCGACGTTAGCCCGGCGCGCCTGGCGGGCTGTTTACGCCAGGCCGATGTTGCGTTCTGCTGGCTTCTCCTTCATGCTGATACGTGCAGGTGACAAAGTAAAGACGCGACTGAAAGTTTCAAGTAAACAAATCTTGATTTATGACAGCTTTTTATTTCCTGCGGTATTAAAAGATTCCAAAAGATGGAATGGATCATGGGGTTTGTGAGCGAAGAAGAGGGAAACGCCAGGCAGAAATGACCATGGTTGAAATAACTCCCCGTTTTTCTGCGGTATAGTCTTGGTCGTGTAAGCCCACGGCGGCTCGTATCTGAGCCGATGATTCGCACAAATCCACGGCCAGCTCCGAGCACTCCTGCACAGTGTGGATTTAGGCGACATTACCACAAATCTACCGAGGCGATTTTGTCCAATCCCCCGGTAAGGGACATTTCCTCGCAGACGAACGCTTGCAGGTGTCTTAGGACGAGGGGTATCTTGAGGAAAATTCATAAAACAAATTAAGACGGTTACAGGATTTGAGGTTTTTCCACCAGCGCGGTTGGCATCGTTGCTGGGTGACTCTCGGGGTAGCCACCACCGGCTGACACGACTAAGACGCTCCTGATCTTCTGCATTGAACGCAAGAAAATCAATTAGTTAGCGATCTTATCTCAAGAATGGAGACAAGACTAACCTTGTCCACTTGTTCACGTCAAAAAAATATATAATTCAGTAAAGTGCCCCGTTTTCTTGCGAGAAAATTTAATTTCCTTACATGGGGTTATCTCTTTTGTGGCAGCGTAAAAGGACTGCGCAAGGGTCTTTTGTTCGACGGGGCCTGGAGCGTGGAGCTCCCGGTCACAGGTGCGGATTAGGCCCGCTCGGGGATTTGATGCGCCCGGTGTACTTGAACTTACAATAACATATTTTGTGATGAGTTTCTTGCCGCATTTCTTGAGCAAAAACTCAGAAGACACAAAAGAACAATTTGTTTCAATAAAAAGCTTAGAATATGCCTGCTAGATGGAACGTTGTTGGCCTGTTGAACTGTGCATGCTTATAAGCTCAATAAGAAGTTGGACTGCTTATATTTTAGAATTCCGGCTAAATCTATCCAAGTTCATTTTGGTTGTTTGAGTTTATTTGATCTTTTTCAGTAAATGATGTTTTACAAATAACTTACACAAAGCAATGCAAGTTATGAGTTGTAAGTTTGTGTGTTTTGTTTTTTAAATATTGTTATGTTATTATTTTGTTGGGGTGTTGGGGTATTCGTTCGTTTGTTTGTTTGTCTGTTTTCGGGCGGTTTATTTAGAAAACTGCGTGAAAATACGCAATATTATTTTCACAGAAACATGTAACTGCTGTGTGATGTATGTTTTCGAAGGTCAATACGTTTGAGGGAGTTGAAAAGAGTCGAATCTCCCGTCATTCAGCGACGGTAAATCCGCATCAATCTAAACCCATTTGGAGTTAACTGACTATAGAGTTTATTCTGTAACAAATGCCAAACCAAATAAACCTTCAATTACATGTACCACATTTAAATTTTGATAATTTTTGCGGGCTGTTTTAAATCCAAAATGCAATTATTTGTTGTTGTTGTTGTTGTGTTGTTTTTTTTACAGATTTGTTTAGACTTTTTTCAATGTGATAGACTGTTTTGTTAAGTAAACTATTTGCAAAAATTAAGTTTAATACGAGCTAAATAAACTTCATGAATAAGGCGAAAATGTTTTGAATGAAGTTTATTTTATTTTGTTATTTATTTAATATTTATTACTTTTTGTTACTTTTCAAGAGGTGTGGGTGGGAGGGGGGGGGGGGGAGGGTGAAATGAACCTTTTACGTTGCTCATGATTTTAGACCCGGTACTTTTTCTGCAAATGAATGAATGAAGATAAAGTGCAAAATTGATTTTCAAGGCAGAGTGCAATTTTGGTAATTACTCCACAAGTCAATGACCATAAAAAAACTGACTTGGTATAAAGATCACTGGAGAGCTGCTGCTATTATAAAACATTGTTGGAAACGACCCCCTATGAAGTAATGTGTTTTTAGAGAAAGGGGTAGTTCCCTACCCCAACATTTGAATCAGAGAAAGGCTTTAGGCGTGAAGCCTTTTTCAGGCATCTGAAAGCACACAATTCTATGCAACAAAGGTGTGTTGTTTTTCTCTTTCATTATTTTCTTGCAAATTCGATGGCCAATTTGAGCCCAAAGTTTCACTGGTTTGTTAAAATGTTATTTTATGCATATGGCTACACCAAGTGAGGATACTGGTCTTTGACAATTACCAAAAGTATACCCTACTTTTAAAACAGATTAGTTTAAATCCGAACGCTCAATGATTATAAAGTTCATGACAGTACCAATATTCAAGAGCAATATTCGTCTGAAACACTGACCCCAAAAATTGCCATTTCTTTTTTGATGGTACGATCGAAATAAGTGTGTGAAATATACACAATCCCTAGTAAAACATAAACCACTTTTCACCACATTGATCACCAATTTGATAATATTTTCATAGGTTTATTGTGATGTGTAGGCCCTAGGCTATTTCTTAAAAAACTGGATAGATTTTAATACACGGCCAAAACAAAAAATGTTAAACACAGTTGTAAACGTTTTTAGAAAATACTAAAATACAACAATTCATTCCATAGAGTTTAGAATCGGTCACGTTATAGTTTCCAACGAATCTTACGTCGTCAAACCAACATTATCTTTCACTTTACTGCAAACCTCCCACTGCAGACCAACAAAGTGAAAGTCCCAAATTCTATGCTTAACAAGCCTTTAAGCATTCAAACAAACGAACAGTTAGAGAAAACCAAACAGTTAAACAAACACCCCATCTAACAAACAAAAGTGTACAAAATGTCTTGTCCATTTTACTTTGTCTTTTATTTTAACAAAGAAGGCCAATCGTTTGGGTGTTCGTAGTGGTTTGGAAATCGTTTTTTTTTTAGAAAACTGCAGAAGGACCAGAACCGTTAAAAACATTAAAAGGAAGTTTAGACCTGATATGTGAAGGCTCTAAATCTAAAACACGATAATTTTGTTAAGTTTGTGATATTATTTAATTAGGCATGTACACCCCATCCTCGTTCCCAGGGGTGATCGATCTCGCCGCGCCATTTTTTCCCAGCATTCCTTGCTCGATCATAACCCCTGGAATTGGTTCATTATAATGTGCTAGAATCTAGCACATTTTAATTAGGCCTGGGCCAATCCGTTCTACGCGCGCGCTCAAGTACGGTAACCCGTAAAAGAGGCATCAAGTCAAAAAGCAACTGGTCCTCTGTCATTCTTCTTTAATTTTCGATATGTCTAACTGTATGCAGTTAAGGGTGACCGTGTAAAAACATGATTCATTTGAAATGGAATTGCATCAAAATACTTGCATTTTCACACTTGCGTACTAAGCGTCCTACAAGCGCCATACATGCGCTCGAAAGTTTGTAACAAGCGTGCACGCAAAGTAGTCACCATTGGGAGCCAATCAGCGTTGTTTCTCAGTATATCCCTACCAGGGGTTAGTGACGAGAGGTATCGATACGGCGCGCTGCCCATGGTAGCGAGGCTGTTTACACCCAAGCTAAGTGTGTCGCCATTTTGTGTCCTGTTCCATATGCATAACAATTGTCATAAATAACTATTCTCGTAATACCAATAGGGCACCTGACTATAGTCACATTCAGCCTCAATTTGGATATACTTATTTGAATAGGAGATGAGCAATACGACTGTGGTGTGAGAGAAGTGTAGTGCCTATACGTTATTCTAATCTCTATTCTGTCAGTTAATTTGATATTAAGTGGGTTTCAAACTTAGCATGATGGAGATACAATCTAGTAAGGTTTGCAGTAACACCATGTACATGAGTGGAATTTGAAACTTTGCATGGTGGAGATACAATCTAGTAAGGTTTGCAGAAACACCATGTACATGAGTAGGATTTGAAACTTTGCATGATGGAGATACAATCTAGTAAGGTTTGCAGTAACATTATATGAGTAGGATTTGAAACTTTGCATGGTGGAGATACAGTCTAGTAAGGTTTGCAGTAGTACCATGTACATGAGTAGGATTCGAAACTTTGCGTGGTGGAGATACAGTCTAGTAAGATTTACAGTACCACCATGTACATGAGTGGAATTTGAAACTTAGCATGAAGCCGCCCCGCCCCAACGAGATCAAGGGGACAAGGCATTTCCCACCCCCACCCCCACCCCCCGAAAGAGGAGTGGAAATGTCTGGTTATGCGGTCACTGTGTGTTATGTACAAGTCCATTGTGTTTTTACTTGGTTTTGCAATTCAAACTTTATCAAGAAGAAAGCGGAGGGAAAGCTTTTAATAATAATAGTAAACAGCACTTATAAAGCGCACAGTATCTGACAAAAGTGTCATTCAAGGGTAAACAATTACAAAGCCCCGTGACAGTTTACAAACAAATTTCGGTCTCGCGAGATCAACACTCAAGTGTTTTACTCGTTTCTCAAAAGCTCTAGAATTTAAGGCAGAACTATCTCAAGGGGACGTTGCCCCGCATGAACATCTTTGCACCTCGTAAATCTTTGAACATTTAGTTTCAATTTTACCAATAAAAATGCACACATTTTAAGAATAATTTATATCCACGCAATGAAACTACAAAATACAATATTTTATTCATTTGGGCTACTAATATTTCATTTCTATTTTATTACACTTCTTCACTGGCAAAACATTACAAAACGACACAAATATAGGGTAATATAGAAATATAAAAAGATATTTTATATAAGGTGACTAGCACCGTGATCAGGAGTGAAGACACCCGTGTAAAGATAAAACGACGAACGCACCACGAGAGTTCTACAACCTCTTGGACAACTGGATGGGTCATGTTTGTTGATTTGTTTGTATTAATTTAAGTTCCATGAAGTAAAATGCGAGTTGTGACTTTCCAGTGTTTGGACAGATATTTAGATTTGAATAAAGCAGCTTGTGCGGTAATAAACACAATCGGTTGAAGATGTAACATGAATGCACATGCAAACCGGGGACCTAAAACAAACGAAGACATAGGGTTTCCTTTTGGGTAAAGGTCCCCCCCCACACACACACACATTCTATTTTTTGCATCCCTGTGGAGACATCTTTTGTTCTTTCCTTTGTCCCTGTAGTTAAGAACCTCCCATAGACTTTGTACACAAAATTCCTTGTGGAGCAACCCAGTCTTTAGAATTTCCCTATGGAGACCCTTTGTTTTCTCTTTTCTGTTTTGTTCTCGGTCTCCATAAGGTAGTGAATATGAAGGCACACAGTTGGAGAGCGTGTACAAAAACCAATTGAAGCTTTTGCCAAACAGTTAAAAGTACAAACAAAAGAAGGACAATGAGAGGTCCCCGAGAGCAGGTGTTTCACACTTGTTATGACCGAATTTAAGTATCATTTTATGTGCGAAGTTGTATGGATCTTTGGCGAAATGTAATGCACTCATCTGTGTCTTTTATGAAATTAAGCTGGAAAATTGTTTCGCTTCAAAGTGATTCATTTCATTTCATAAGATCTAGGTAATAATTGTGATTTTCAAAAATCCATCACAAACAGATCTAGTGGCGCTCAATTATTTAATTCTCATGTTCGGGGTATGGATTATGAGATATCTTGAAACACATTATGTTCTTTACCTACAAATCTACAGCATTGTGTCCCGTAAGATTTCATTGGATTTTGTTTTCGAACATGTATTTGTGACAGAACTCTTCCACAACTTGCAATAGTTTCATTTTCGATGATTTACTTCCCATGACACCCCAGCCGCGATTACGTCGAGGATGATGTCACGTGGTTCTTAAAAAACGGCAAATGTTATTAATTTATTTTATTTTCTGTTGAGTTGGACTTCCACGACTCAATTTTTACTCAACCTCCGTGAAAACCCTAAGCTATAGTTTTTTTGTGGGTTTTCCACAAACCACTTTAAGGTTACATTTGCAAAAACAGAAATAGATAATTCATTTCTTCATTGTTATAACAGGTAATACATACATGTACGATGCAAACCAGTAAACCATTAGTTATATACAAAAGTATAAACTTGTGGTTTTTCGTGATTGAAGTTATACAATTTACCTATAAGTTCAACAACAACAAAAAATTATGCATTTTACGAAAATACAAACAAACAATAAATAAATAAGCAATACATGCACTATTTTATAGAGGACCAAACTTGCCATTAAATAATATTAACATATACTTGTTAAATAAAGACTTTGTAGGCCTATGTTTATTTACTGTATTTACTTATTTATTTGTATTAGTGGGGTTTTTTTACTGCTCGTTTATCTACACTGCAATAACTGGCTTGTACAAACTGAGACCACGGGTGTTGTTACATGTAGATATCAAAAAAGAATAAAAGTTTACGCCACATGGTGTTCAAATAACATTATTTAATTTCTGCCAACACAATACTTTGGTGTTACATTAACACAATATGATGATAAACGTTATTGCCCATGGGTATCTTTATGTGACAACACACGGTGTCAATTTCAACATCCTAGTTTTTGCAGAACATTTATTTATTTATCTTGTTTGTTTGTATATAAAGATTCCTACCAAACAGTTTGAAACCACACCCTCTTAGGTTCCCCGTTCGCGTTCCCCTCAACCCAAAGTTCAAGCTGAACTCATGGTGCACGAAGCGTGCAGATGTTCCCCTCTGACGAAATGACTACTTAAGGCCATTCCCCTAGCTTTGCTCCTTAATGTGTCCTGGGTCATCTGGTCTGGGGAACAAATTCGATTATGTTGAGTGTATTTTGACTTAGCATGTATTTATGTAGCAGTTTAATCACAATGATTAACCTTTGTGTGTTGGCGTCTGGTAGATGTATACTTCAGATGTTGTAGAATGTCTGGTTCTGAGAACATTTTTTGCACCCAGTGCAGGAGATGAAATCTAGAGTACAGGTTCCTCTGCAGTCGACCCTTTGAAGTGAAATTTGGCCCGTAAACTCTAAGCTACTTTTAAGGGAGACGAGTAGTCTCTGGCCAAGGCTGGGGAAAACAGTGGAGCAAAAATGCAACTCATTCATTTAACTATTTGTTTATTTATTTCGTCTTGTTTAACCAGGGTAGCCCCATCAGTTATCAAAGAACTGTTCTACCGGGGGCCATGGCGTCACATGGAAAAAGTACATACTTACATAGCACAATATGCCTAAAACTACAATAAAAAGCAGCAATCGCAAAAAAGACACCAAACCTATAAACAATTTGATTTCCATTATTACAAATATTTAAAGAGTAAAAGGGTTAACATGATAAAATACACCCCATGTCATTTGACCAGAGTGTGTAGAGCCCTTATCCCTTCTCACCTCTCCCCAGTACAAACTTTTAAAAGGGTGTATGCTGCTAGCCATTCTCACATTATGTTTAAGGTTGTTCCATGTCTTTACTCCTTGAAAAAATTTGAAGGAATGTCTACCAGTGTCCTTTCTGGGTCGAGGCAGACACACATTTTTGCCTTTTGAAGCTCGTGTATTGTAACTATGCGCTTGACTAGAAAGAGTCAATTGGTTAGTTAAATAATTCGGAGCAATCCCGTTTACAACCTTCAACATAAGAGAACACAAAAATGGTAATCCCACATCGGAACTCATCATTAAGCGTACAAACTTGCTGCACAGTGACGTTTGCTTTGCAGAAAAAGTCTATCAGCCCAATAATTTGAAAAAGTCATAAGTTCTATCAAATGTTTGTGACTTTAGTTTCCACACACCTTTTTTAGTAAGTTCGATGAGTACTTAAAACTCTACCGTCCAAATTGACAAGAATTATTCGCAGTCCAATTTTTCACGCTTCCATAAACTGCAGCTCCTGACATTGTGTTCTTGGTTGAATTGAAGCCAATCTAATTACCGTAGCAATGTTATTTGAGGAGAGTGTTAAGGCTTGGACGCGGTTTTGATCTCTACCACAAATTATAACTCTTTAATTGCGGTTTCGAGATTGCTTTGTGAAGCTTCTGGCATCTACTGTTACGGGGGGGGGGAGGCCAGTCAAACAAACTGCCTTTAATAATAATATTGAATGTTAGAAATTAACCACACACTAGATGTAAGTCTATAACATGACCGTAGGTACATGCATGCTTGTAATTATCGATTATTGGTTATTGATTGCTATCTAAAAAGCTCATGGACTTATAAAGCCTACTATAAATCTTTGCGAAAGATATGTTCGTCTGAATTAGTCTCCAAGTTTGAAGACAATAGCTTATTTCGATGCTTATTTTACGAACTTGCCCAACAATCCACGGAAAATTTTCTTTTACGTGCAAACGTAACATCGTTGCGTCAATGTCTACATGTTTGTTATACACTGTTTTTAAAATTATAGAAAACGGAAAAAATTGTTCTCGTCCCAAAACTAGTTATGGATTTAATCTCTGAGTATCAGTCAGTTGAGTTACTTTGACATTTCTTTTTCCGCACCTGTAAATTTATCAACGTATGTATTTCAAGTCCTTTTAGGTTTTAAGCAGCTCGAAATTCGGCCAATCAAAACAGCACAACTTTTCGAAGTGTAAACCACAAGTAATTATAAATATTTGTACACTAAACTGTGACATGCTCCCAGATGTATGTGTTTTTGAGCGTTAAAAAGAAAGTTTAAGGTAAAGGAAAATATACATTTAGTTTGTTTGACACTAATTCTGCATAGTGTTTACAATTGTATTAAATGTGTTTCCTTTTGTGGTACTGTAAAAATGTTATTATTTTAATGTTTTTTATATTTGAACACAGCGGACTGAAGCGACGAGGTTTTTTTTACAGAATGGACGACAGAGGTCGCTGTTTGTGGTCACCGCTATTTCCGTTTAGTCGTAGACTGGTCCCCCTTCTTTTGAGATGTATCTCTTATCAGTGATATGAATTGGCTGACACTCAGGGAGTGCGACTAAAAGTGGCTTCTACGTGAATACAAGAGGTTATCGACAAGCTGCACTGTAAATCTGAACTGTTTACACTGGCTCAAAATAGCAATATTATTTTCAAAGATTATTAAACGCGGGTACTATTTCTTCGGGTATCGAAGCCTCGGACCATCAAATGGCTTCCCCTCAGAGAAGGATATGGGTCGAGTAGTTCAGCAATGAATCCACTTGGCTGGTCACCGTCTTGAAAACATTTTGTATTCTACTATTATGAGGGTTTGTGAAACGAAACCATTATCAGGGGCAGTACGATTTCACTGACCAAAATGGAGGCCGGTCTTAACTGCGCCTCCTCACTCTCAAACCCCACCCCAGGTCTGCGGACCAAGGTCAATTACGACGCGTAAGTTTATCGTATAGCCTCTTTTCGAAACTATGGCTTCGGCTTTCAGGCTCAGTCTCAGGTCCCTCAATTATTTTGAAAAGGTAAGGCTAGTGATATGAGACTTCAAAGAGGCGTAGAATGCCTGAGCCGCATGCCCAAGCCTAATTAACGACCGTGGTTTCGAAACTGCCCTAATAGCTATATCAAACGGTTGGTGACTTTTTCTTAGATTTTAACGAACAAAAGCAAATATACAAGAAAATATTATTAAATATACAAGAAACAGGATTTTTTTGTCTTTTTCATCCCCCACCCCACATTTAACATAAATTAAATGCTTGGATGTTTAAATCACCACTCCCGTACATTATAAAGGTACAGACTGTATGACCTTGATTTAGAGATGAAAAAAATAATGAAATTAAGAAACAACTTTTGTTTGACGCCCAGGGCTATTTTCAAGTTAACTCAATCCCGTCGTTGTCTGTTGTATCATTAAAATAATTTCAACAGCAGTTGCACAATGACAATTTAATCTTATACTTTATGAGTGGCATCACCATGGCAACGGTGAATTACCTTCCACCTCCCACACCGCCCTACTTTTGTTGGATTTTGTTTCCTTCCCCAGCAAAGTGTAATTTCGCGTCTAATGAAAAATAAATTAGCAAATCTCGGCAAGGTGTCAAATCACGGAAACCCAACGTGGGCTGTGTCCGCTAACGGCTCGCGAGTCGAGCGTGTTTGACAAGGGCGCTCAGGGGGGAAGATAACGACATATAGACGGCAGACTTCAGGTGTGAACTTCCCGCCTCGAACCAACCTTACTGACCGCCCACTACAGTCTATTTGCCACCTGTGTTCTGTATTTTCTTACTTTTTTTTTCATTATTCTGCGCAGCCAAATAAGTATTGGATTTTTTCTTCTCACAAAAAAGATAAAAGAGAGAAAGCAATTACTTTCAGGCTCAGCACTTTAAACTTGTTCATAAATACTGATCACAAGCACAGTGAATATTATCCTAAGGTTTGCGGTAACACCACGTTGATGAAATATCTCTTATGATTTACAGTGTTTCTGAAAAGAACCAGTGGTGTGACACCTCGGCATATAGATCACTAATCATTTCCGGGTCAGAGTTGACCTAGATTTCGGTCAGAGATGACCCAGATCCCGGTCAGAGTTGACCCAGATCCTGGTCACGTGGGGTCTGGCCCATGTCTGGGTCAGTGGTGACCCAGACTGTGTGCCAAAATTACACAGAAAAGGGTCGAGATGTCGCAGATTCCGAGTTAAAATCCAAACGTTTTAACCATTCTGGGGGTCACCCTGACCCGCAAATGGGTCAGCCCCCCCCCCCCCGTGCTGTGACCCAGTGTCCGGGCCATTTCTGACTCGGGGGTTATTTGAGTTGTTACATCCATTTCAGTCAAGACTTAACTGAAACCTTGTTGTCTTCACTCAGTTTCGGCAATTCTAAGAATTACATAGCACGGCTTTTTTAAGGGGGTACATGAAGCATTCCTGCTTTTATTTGTTTTCATGATTCTTCCTTTCTTATTGAAGACGATGTCGCTGCAAGGAAAATATCATGTTGCTGTCACCCACGCATCAGTTTACCATCCAACACAATGCTTTCCCTGTGATTGGCTCCCGTGTATGTTTCTATTACAGTGACTTAGTTAAGCAAGCCCTCCTCCTCCACAGCTGCTGACATGGAATGAGAAGTGGGGGTCCAAGCGACTCCAGTGAAGGGAATGGTTGACCTATATCTTTGCTAACATTCACTACAACCCTCTGTGAGTGTCTCACACAGTCATGAGAGGGGGGCATTGCCCTGCACCCACCCCCGCTTGACTAACTCACCGCACAACTGACATCACCAAAGATCAACGATGATAGGTCAAGGTCAAAGTCAACGTGCTTCTTTGGAAACTGGGATCAATAATGGTCTTTTTTTTTGTAGGACCATGCCATTAATGTTGCATACAGTAGGACCAGACCATAATGTTCGTTTGAATGTCTTCTGATTTGAGTTCGATTTTACCATGTATTTAGAGGAGAACATTTTAGACATGAGACAAGTGGGACAAAGTTCACAGGGGAGGGGGGGGGGATATGGTTTAGCTGTGAAAACACTTAGTAATGATGGATCGACCTATCTAGGAGGCGTTATAAGCCATGCATGCCTATCAGTTGTGCCGCACCTCGGGCTTCATTAATTTTATCAATCTGTTGGTGACATAAAAGAGACCAACCAAAAAGAAAGAAGAAAAAAAGGGGAAAAAACGAAAAGAAATATATTATGAATAAAAATTAGGTCAAACTGGTCACGACTGTAAGATTGATAGTTTTCTGGAGGATCCGGGTTGTCTTTAATATTAAATTCTTCGAGACGAATCGTAAAGTGGTCTGCTTCCGTTGCTGGATGCATGATGTGTCCCTGCGCCAGTCTTGACGATAACCACGCGCAGAATCGCCGCTAGGGGGCGCTAAATCTAAACCATCCCACTTATTTAAGCGATGTCACGAAGATGACGGGCGACATCCGATGCCGACTGTGGTTAATTTGATATTCGCGTTGAAAGCGTTGACCGTAGTTAAACTACCATAGTATGAACGTTGCTTACAAGCTCTGCTTCTACAATGGATCCCACTGCAGCATCATATTTATTTGTTTCCATCTATTTCTTGAAATCTATACAGTAAAGATGTATTCTTTGTATTGATCTCTGAGCGATAATGCCACTTCTTGATATCGTGGAAAACAAATGAACCTTGAACCTTGAACCTTGAACCTTGAACCTTGAAAACATGCGCCAACACATGGAGTTGCAAAATCATTTCCTAAGATAAGCAGTACTTTAAGACATTGAGTCTAGCACAGAAAACTCTCACATCACGACATTCTTGAGCCCATCCCTCAAGAATGTCCACATTTCCATCTCCTTCAACACCTGCTTACTATTCACCGCATCTCCCTCCTCGCGTGGCAACCCTCCCACATCCCAGAGCCCGGAATGACTTCAGAAGCCATGATCATATGTCTCCTTCGTTCTCCCAAAAAGTAAACCAATTCTTCCGCGCGCAATTTACAATATCCGGACCCCCATTTTTTTTTGTCTGAAGTGGCATAAATGGAATTCCAGGTTCCTAGGTTTTGGAATCAGCTTTTTATCTTCTCTCTTTCTCTCTCTCTCTCTCCCCTATATGACACGTCATGAGTTATGACATAGCTGTTGTTGCGTGGTGAATGTCCGTGGCTGAATTGTTTAATAGGCCCCGACAACCGACAAACTGCTGATTTAGGAATGGTGCTTGCCGCTAAAATCTCGACTTCTTCGGGTATCGAAGCCTCGGACCATCATATGGCTTCCCCTTGGAGATGGATATGGGTCGAGTAGTTCAGCAATGAATCCACTTGGCTGGTCACCGTCTTGATGACCATTTGAGAATGGAGAAAAACTCCTCCTTCTTTTGTGATTTTAAGATAAAACTGTTGATTTTAAGACATTTCGTGTGTATATCAGTGAAGGAAATAAAAAAGATCTAATACTCATTGATTTTTGTATTCTAGTTCAGTTGTTCCAGTGTCATAAGTCCTAAGAAGTAGCCTTTTTCCCCCTTCGTAATATTTTCATGAAAATAATGATTCTGAGATTGACGGTTTCATCTTGTTGCCCTGCTAGACAAGTCCATGGAAAAACGATCCTTTTTAACTATGCACGATTCCTGTGAGGATGCGATGTTTGAAAGTGGGGCGATTTGCTAGTAGGAAATCTTCCCGTTGCTTCATATCACTTCCTTGCCAGAGAAATCGCGATTTGAAATTGTGATTTTGAAGAAATATACCTTTCTCGATGTGGTTGTGCCTATGTGGTGGTACGGGTGGGGGGGGGGGGGGTAGTGCCAGGGATATGGTAAAGCTAGCCGAGTGCGATCAATTACCAAATGGTTCATTTTTTGACACCCTGTGATCCTAGCCACCGCTTTATGTTCGACTAGGAGTATTATTGTGAAGGAAAAACAAGTTGTAAATCACAGCCTTCTCAAGACAGGAAACACTCTGAGATGTGGCTACGACTATTAGGTGACAAGTAGTTCCCTTCTGTAACCCGCTCTGCCCCCAGTGCGCTTGCGCGTAGTCAAAGGTGAAAGGTCATGTGGCGGAACTATATTAACCGTCACAGTAGGCGTGTCTTCCAGTTTGACCCTAAGAGTGTGACGTCATGGAGAACCTGTTTGATAGATATTGAAAAGGGGCATGGTAAAGATTTTGCTCCGTCTAAATGTCAACTCATCGGCATCCAAAATGTAATTTACTGTTTCCAAAAGGTTGAGAGCAAAAGGAACAAACATTTTAATAATGTTATTGAGGGGCATAGACATGCGGATTTGAGTTCATTGGTTGCACCCACCGGAAGACGTCAGGGCTCCAGGCGACGGAAAGCATTGATGATGCACTGGGGTCAGAGAGAGAAACAACCCTGAACAAAAAAGTGCAACGCTGTGAAATGACAATGACTGAAGACGACCACAGTTCTGGAGTTTCATCAGAAGGTTGTCTGGGGGTTTAACCGAATCCGTGAGGCACAGTAGGCTTGATTGTTACTTGCAGCCAAGATCAGATGCATCCGATTTTAATGGGTCAATTGGGTAGAACGCTCCGCTTTGATGAGTTCCCTCAATCATCGCGGAGTGCCGCTCTGATGACCGCGGTGTCTCAACTTTCAACATCTTGGGCGTGTGTGATACAAAATGAACTTCGCTCATATCTGTGTCAGCTCGCGCAGACAATGGTCCATTCAATAGATGTCTTATTGCCAACTTCCGGGTCATTGTTTGAAGAGGTTCGCAATCTGGAGATTTTCTTCAGTGTTTATTTTAGATGACATCTGAAATTGAGTAAAGGTGACTGTTACGGGCAGGTGGGGAATAAAATGATGATCATTGATGATTACTTTGTAATCTTGTGAGGAAAGTTACTTCCGTTCTGCAGTAGTTCTAGAGTTTGACAATAAACTTAAGGTAACATAAGGAGTTTGGTCGACAACGTCCGCAGAAAAGGGGAGCTCTTGAAGTAGCCTGGTCACCTGTCTTTATCCGCAAGAAGACAGGCACTGTGTTTACAGGCCCAATGATTTCATTGGATACAATGATTTCATTGGATAAACTTGCTGTGACGTAAGCTTTCCATCTCTGCGTTATGATTGGCCCGAGGTGATGTAATTTATCACTATCTGCTTGCACTTTCGATCGTCTGCATGCACGCAGCGTGTGCATAATGTTGCGACATCATGTTTGTATGTGTTTTTGTGTGTGAATTAACTGCAAATCTCCTCGTGAAATGAATGCGAGGTCAAAGATACATCTGGCAACATCCGGTCAGGCTGGTATCTGGCGTTATTCACGAGCCTCGAAGTGTGACGTCAGATGTTCGGGCTACTCTTGACGCGGCTGGAGCCGGGAAGTCGCTTGAGGGCGCTGTCTGAATACTTCCTTTTTTTCACAAAGATTCTGTCGAGTATCACCTCGTAAACCACGCCCACAGATAAGTAGTGTGTTAGAAATTCTAACTGATGTAATGGTGTAACACACCATTTCCTCTAAAAAGTAGAATGCAACCCAGCCCTTGAGAAAGACAACTCTTCCTTTCAAACGCTTCAAGACATTATGAACAGGAAATTATTCAATAGTTTCATCACAATAGTTCACTGGTTATTAATGTGTACACGGGTACCAACCTTCTGAGAAACATTCCCGTCTGGAATACTGTGGTGAAAGTCGAGGTAATCTGGAGACCACACAAATCACCAATTGCTGGTATCTGACAATCCGCTGATGGAAAAAAGAGTCAAGTGCACGAAAACCCCGACAAAACAAACTGTTTTCATTATTTTTGTTTTAATCAAAAACGTTTCTACTGATTTTGATGAATTCTCAAGTGTGGTTGCGTATAGTTTCTTGAAAACCACGGGATGGAAGTTAGTTTACCACTGTTCTAAAAATCAATGATGTTTGTTTCTATGTAAATTCTTACACGATTGAGAGACGAGCTACAACAATACAATGGGGGGCAGTCAATTGGTACCAACAAGCTCAATATAGAGACATATGCTGAGACCTTCAACCTGCAGTAGATCGACAGTGGATGATGAAAAATCAATCAAATCAAAATCAAACTTCTAAAGCCCAAAGGTAAAACGCCTCAGTCGCGGCCATCAAGAAAAAGATATGGTTCACCAGACGCTATCAATGCCAACAAACATTGTTAATGATGTAACTGGGGTGGAGACTACAGTCGCAAGGTCAAAGGTCAGAAAGATGTGATGCACTTTTCCCATCAGTCACCGATGAGGGGGGGAGGTTGAGGAGGTTAAGATTGTGTGATTTATACCATGGCATAAATATTGAGTATGTCATTTGATCAGAATTGTCCACGGCACTCCTCTCTGACCGATCTTTTCTTATTTATAGCTGGCATCAGAAAAAAAGCAGAACGCAAAGACTTCGTTATTGAAGTTAGCCGACTTCTCTTTCCCCATCTTCAAGGTGTTTATTGGGTGCTAGACGAGGGAGGTGAAGTTTACGGCGGTCGTTTTGGCAAGAAGCTCGAACTCTCCGAAAGTGCGTGGGAGATAAAACTGTTTTGATCGGCTCGTGTTTCAAAGAATCCTCGACGCGAGGTTAACTTTATCTCTGTTAAAGATACAGAGGAAAAAGTACAGTGTAGTCAGAGCTTTATGCTGTGTAATTTTGTCAGAAACGGGAGACAGATGGCTGAGGGTGGTGTTGGGGTGAAAGTGTTTACCACAACACTTTCCCTGAAGTCGAGAGAAGGTGGGTTTTCAGTACCGCTTAAAGCGAGAACTGGCATTTTTAATTGAACCATCGGGGCTGTACCGGGAGTCAATGGTGGGCGGTTAATGTGTTTCCCACAGCGGGACAACATCTCATTGACATCCGCATTACCTTTTTGTGTGTGTGCAAATGTCACTATTTTTTCTCCCCCGGGTACAATTAAAGGCAAACAAAACTAAATTCTAAAAAGGGCAGTCGGGCCTCTTTTAAACCTAATTATAAGAACAAAACTATTAAAAGACAACTGTTGACTGTTTCTAAGAATAAGTGAACAATGGGCAGACATTATTTATTGTAAAAATTTCACAAACTTCAACTTTAGACAGCTTCTAGAAAACAGTTTTATTCACCGGCTACGATAACGTGCCTAGTCACAAAGTCCATCATTCCCACTTCCCTTCAACATGTCAAAAGAGGGCGCCTTATTGGCAACCCATCAGGAAGATCCCTCATCCGTCTCTGTCATTAATACGCGCGGACGGGGGGAGGTCTGGTGACGAGTCTGCAACCAGACAATTTCACCAAGGGTTTTCTTGTCTTCTCCTTTCTACAATGGCGCCCAGATTCTCCATAGCGCTCTCAAACGGCGGGGCAACACTTATCAACACCGTGTACAGATAAGCCTAGTTCGTTGAAAACTGCCCGTGCACAAAATTGTAAACTGTGCGCTGGTTAACGTCATTTCCCCCCTCTTTTGCCACGACGATGTACATAACTACTGACTGGTCACCTAATAAAACAGTGCCAGTTTACCAGTTTGTGATCGAGCACTGTCGTAGTACCCCTCAAACAAACCAGTTATGTGGGAGGGGTGAATAAGGTTGGAGTGGGGGGGGGGGGCTTCCTTGACACCTTCGAAGTGTCACCATACCCATTATAATCACCCAGAACAAAACAAAGGTCATGTCTGGTGTATTCGTCAAGACCACGAGGTCGCCTTATGCGCAAACACCACACCCCTACCTGACCCACGAAATTGTCATCTCACTCTGTCGCCATGGTCCTTTATTTTACAAATGACTTTCCAGCAACATTACAGTTCGAAGCATATCGACCTTTCATAGACATCCATTCTTCTTCATTACTGAAAAACATACAGGATTTGAATCTGACAAATTTATAAGTAAAGTCAAAAATGCCATTACATTTTTGTTTACTGAAACTCACTACGGATTTCGCCAGTATAGAACACATCGAAGACGCAATAACGGAACACGGCTCTGGCCTAGTTAAAACACACTCACCTCCCCACAGACCAACACCGAATGAAAACGAGGGGAAAACAAGCCAGAACATTGAATTCTTCTCCCGAAAGACCACGAAGTCTCCCCTAAGAAGAAAGAAACTCGATTAAGTCATCAAAAATTTATTCTGATTGACTCGAGGAAATCTCTGTTGTGGAGGCGTTCCATCTTTAACGGGAGGTACGTTCATGCTGAATGTGTGAATGTCAATTTGGACTTCATTTGTAGGTGAGGTGTGGGTGGATTTGCAGAAGGGGGGGAATTTCACAAACAGCCAGTGACCTTTATTTTTTCTCAATTATTATGATTCTAACCATTGCCAGACAAAGTACAGGTTTGGCAAACATTCACTTAACAAAATGTTTAGTTTAAACTGAAGCTAAACGCTCAGTGATTGTCAAGTTCATATCCAACACTAGGACCTTCAAGTCGCCTTAGCTTTTTATTTCGATTGCCGCAATAGAAATAAGCAAATTTATTGAACGTACACAAGAACAATGGGAAAACAGAAAACGTTTTCAGCTGTTTTCACCCAAACGGGTCATCCTTTTTACAAAAACAGTTCACAGGTTCGTCCGAAGTGGGCGTTTTGATAAAACACTAAATGTGGCAATGACTTTACACTTCCTAAATCCAATGGATTTAATATGCCTTTAAATTATACAACGAATGCAAGGATCAAAGCCACACATTTATGTGTCACCCACACATGTTTCATCACTAATTCTTCATGTTTGCTCCCCTTTTTCTCAAGCTTGTTTGTTTGTTTGAGTGTTTTGCTTTTCATTTTCAACGAATCCAGTATAGGAGCTATAGCTAGTACACGTAAATGATGGTTGAAGGTTTGCATGATGTAGGTAATAGGAAGTAACTATAAATAGTAGGCTAAACTTGCAGGTACAACCAATGTGTAAATTTGGGAGAAGTGTTGGCTCTGAAATGAACCAATGTTGTTGTGTTATTGTTGTTGTTGTTGTTGTTGTTGTTGTTGTTGTCGTTTCACGGACAACACTCTGCCCAAACAGATTTACACATGGTTGTACACACAAGTTTACTATAGCAATAGTTACTTCCTGTATATTTACATACTTAAGTTGTTAAATATTGGTCAACCCGCCAAATCGGCATCTACAATCCAGTATTAATCTATTTTGTATAATCCAATGCCGTGGCCAGAGATCGGGCCTTTTTGAATCCACGGCTTGGGCTTTGGGTCTGGCTTAGACTCCGTCCGCCTGGTGTGAAGCCACCGTACCGAAATCACACGTGTTCAAATTAACTTACGGAGTCTAAGCCGGAGCCCCAATCCAAAGCCATTGTTTCGAAAAGACCAAAATATGCACCATCACGAGCCAAGACTCATTTTATTTGTAAATGTCACTTATGAGGCCCATCGTACGTTTTCTGTCAGTCGTAGTGACTGTGTTTTCCGCCCTTTCCTGTCACTCTCATTTTGTGTCTACAACTCAATTAGTGCATCCAAGCACAGTTCACTATTTCTAGCTCCCTGTTGTTTTGTTTTGTTTTGTTATGTTTATTTGTTGGGGTGTTTGATTTTTTGTTTGGTTGGTTGTTTGTTTGCTTGTTTGTTTGTTTGTTTTGTTGTTTGGGTTGGTTTCTACTTTGTTTTCTTTCTTTCTTTTTATTTCTTGACGAATCATCACACCATAATAAATTGATTTAAATAACCGATTATTAAAGGTTTTTTATAACATTAATTGCCTTGCCAGTTTACTCCCCTTGGCGTGGAATTGCGACGTTTAAACCTAATACTCATCACCATCAAGCGATTCGTCAATAAAAACGATGAGCTTTTGTGGTTACATTTTTTTATTTGTTTTTATTTATTTATGTATTTAATTATTTATTTACTTATTTACTTATGTCTTCCTCGTTTCCCTCTCCTTCTTCAACAGAATAAAATAGATTTTATGTTCAAGCTACCCCAAATACAGACTCTAGAAATGCCGTCATAAAGTGGCGATGCCATTCACCGTGTGAAGATGAATTTCAGCAGTGACCACCCCGACTTCCTCACCAGAGGTTATGACATAGTTGCCGCACTTTCACTGACCGCAGACGACCCAGCGGTCTACGACCCCCGCACCGGCCAGTGGACAGTTACCACCTCAGCCAAATTGATTACCGGTGGATTTGTGACAACTTGTAATTTCATAATATTAACATTATTGACCAGTGAAGCTAGTTAGTTTGCTAATTGCCCTGATCTCTTACGAGAGATCTGAACAAACCGGGTGTGCAGTGTTGTTAATTACCTCGCAACGCCCTCGTCGAACCCTCGCAGCTTTATCGGCTGAAGTTACATGTTAGCCTCGAGCTCTGTAAGTGGTTAGGGCAGGATTAAAGAGGTACGTCACTTTGAAAGTTTGAAGATGAGTACATAGAGCATTTAAAAAAAATTGTTGATTTATTTGAATGTTTATTTATTTGTTTATTTTCTTCTTATTTTTCTTAATTTCTTTCTTTATTTATTTATGTATTTTTATTTGTCAATTTTTTTTCTGATTGGTACTGGGTTTTTTTTCCAGATTAACTGATTTATTTCTTTATCTCTTTATTTATTTCTGTATTTGTATTTGTTTATTTTTTTCTGATTGGTACTTTTTGGGTTTTTCCGGATTACCTATTTGAAAACAAAAACAAATTCACAGATACTAAAATGAACATATTCTTTAGTGAAAATCATAATGATGGCTTACACAAAACATGAACCACCCACCCCTACCCCAACCTAACCCTACCCCTTCCCCGGAAAAAAAAAGTTATTTCAGTTTACACAAACTGCAAATTATTTCAGTCACGATTGTGCAAAATTCAAAACATATAATGTTACTTTCGCTGAAGTCATATCTCTGTTTTTAAAATTGAAAAAAAAAAAAAAATGTTTTAAGAGAATATATATAATCATTTTCTATAACTATTAAGATGCGTAAGACAAAATAAACTTTGTGTAGGAACCTACTCAAATCAACCGCACTGCAGTTCTAGACACTATCAACAGTTTTAGACAATGTATATTGTAGTGTTTAAATAATAGCATAGTTAGGTTGGATTGTTACCAGTAATTTAGGTTAGGTTTGAAGTTCTATTAATATTTGTATATAATGGAGGAAGAGCGAAGACAAGCTTCATTCCCCAGTTGTTGCTATTGTAACAGCAAACCTTACAGGCGCACAGTAAACCGTGACCATCTCCCAACCCACCCCACAAGCTCTTTAACACCGTGACCATACAGTCACCCCCTGGCTCCGGACTCTGGCTTGTACTAGACCCTTTAACTGGAGAGCATTCACCCCAAAAAAGAAGTAGCCATGAAAACCCACCCTCTTTGCCCGACTCAGTGAAATATGTGTCTTTCTGATAGAGGATGACAATAACTCTTTAGCCAGATGTAGCCTTGCTTCGCCACTGCATGCACCGAGGCTTTCACATCTTGACTTAGCCGGTCATTCGCCCGATGATAGAAAAAAAAAAAACTACGGATGCCCATTAAGACCGTACATAAATACTCAGTATCTAATGGTGTGATTTATTGGATGTTCAACCACCTGGTTTGTTCGATTCAAGTTTGTCATCAATTTTTTGTTTTGAATATTCTTTGTTGTCAACAGATTAAGAATAATATCTGCCCTGAAATACAGCAAATGATATTGAGTGATAATAATATTTCATCAATTTTGAACTGCTTCTCTCTTCTGTGTGTGTTTTGAATTTTAACTTGACACAAAATCTGACAGAAGTTGTGACGCTACACAAGAACAAATAGTGGTTCATTTAGAAAAATATATATTTTAATGATTTGGGGGTCGTGGTGTTTTTGAGTGTATTTTTGTTGGTGTAGTGGACCCAAAAATATTTGAACACGGAGGTAAATACTTTTAATTTGTTTTTTTCATCGTGTCTCTTACGTTCTACCGTATTCCGTGTACGTCCGTTGAACTGTTGATTAATTACCATTGCAGACGGTATATTTTGGTGGCCGCGGATTAGGGCGGCGGGGAAAAAAATTTTGTTCAATTTCCAAAGTCTGGACACCAGGGGATCCCAGCGTAAATTGAATTTGGCAACTTGGGGCAGTGACCAGACCGATCGATCCCGTCGGAAGTTTGTTTTTTCATATTTTTTGTTGCGTTGGTTTATGAAAGAAAATGTGTTGTCGGCCAAAAATGTGCCATTAGTTAATAGCGGATGGAGGCATCGACCGGGGCCGGTTGTTTCGGACACTGAAGGTACCGCGGTCAGCCGGGCTGCTCAGGGCCGATTAGCGGCGGGCAGGCAGAGCCGCTGCCTGATTGGCAAGATGGTTGAACACCACGCGCGGTGTATCTACTGGTCCAGTTTAATTAAAACCTCAGTCCGTCTCTCTCTCTGCCAGTGACCCTCGCAAATCAATCACGAGTATCAACCACTCGGGGACGTTTGTTTTGGAGTCTATTAACTGAAAAGAGCAACATCACAATATTGACCACGGGACTCGGGTTTGCTTGGGGGTCAGTAGCATTGGACGTTCCAGCCCCCCCCCCCCCCCCGCCTTGTCCTCCGTGGCCATACTGTCTCCAAACACTAATGAGATCTTGAAAGCCCCGGATCGACCTCTATGATACAATTCGCCTCTACGCGAAAAAAATAGAGAATTAATTCGTGCGTAGTTCTAGTAGTTCACGGTGGTCTGAATTTTTACAAACCATATTTTAGTTTAAATTGTTGCGTTCGGTTGATAGAAGCTAGGAGAGGAAAATAATAAATCACTGTAAAAACTAATCTGGGGAAACCCGTGGCATCAAGAATCAGATGTTAACGAGAAGATCAGAGTGTCTCAAAATGTCCCATCAACCGAAAGTCGAGTACAGTCAAGAAAATCAGTTGCCTTTGTTGAAAGTTGTAGGAAATTGTGGATAAAATGTTTCACCACAAATGAGGTCAAGCCACTTGAGGGCGCTGGTTTGCGTCTACAAGTGACATGATGGGCGTTGTTGGTGAGCCTCATCAGAAAAAAAACACGCCCCTAGCACGGATAAAAATTGGGTTCACGTCAACTCGAGGGTGATGTCCGTACGTCACTGCATTTGGCTAGCCCTTCATGCTCTGAAACTATACGCATCACGGGGTTTTATTCAACATTTCATTGTGAATAAAAACAGGCACACGTAATAACGTGGACTTCTTGGATTTGTCAGAGCAATTATTGTTTGTCCGATTTCATTACGCTTGACGATTTTTGGCAGTTTCTGTTCGTGGAATGAAAGACACCCTACTAACGGTTTGCGTTATCGACAACAGAAACATTGACTTTGTTTTCTTCTAACACATATTTAGCCTATATAATGGTACATTCTGTTCTGAAATCTGAGGAATTTGTTTTTATTTGAAATGCTGTAATCTTCCAGATTGTTATTTTATTGAATTATTTATTTATTTATTTTTTACATACTTGGCAAGAGGTTTTGATGTCAATAAAAAAGACAGAGACTTGGACTCGTTAAACGATCTTTAAACATATGACTCGCTTCTTTAATAAAATGTCCACAGTTTATATTTATGATAAACCATTTGAGAGTGGTAGACACTTTTGAGAATCAGTCATTCTATGCCAATTTTCTAAAATGCATTTAGTAAAATGGGTCTATATACGCAAGTACATGCACTGACTATTAACCCAAAAAACCCTATCACCTTCTGACGGTCATGGTGTATAAAGTAACCCAGAAGCTGACCGAAGTTATGATTCATCTACTGGCGGTGTTAAGCTACACGGGAGGCCGGTAGAGTGAAGTCATCTATGTAGACTTGGAGATACCGACCAGTCTGGGCGTTACCAGGGGCTGAACATTCACAGCAACATCCTGAGGAAATTGGGTGGCGGGAACCAAACAATGCATCCCAGCGTGTCGGCAGACGGGATCCTTCACAGCCCGGGACAGTTTGTTTTGACATTTCGCGCGCCAAGAAAAGCGGTAGTGACAGAAATACGGCTAAAGCCACCCAGGTGACAAAATACAACGCTGGGGGCCTCGATAGAGTGATGGCAGTGCGGAAGTGCATAGGTGAGGCAGTTATTTTGGACTTGGGAAAAAACACAACATTTATCCATGTCAGAAAGTCATTTTACTATGCTCCATTTGTACACGTGATTTAACAAAGGTATATGTGATTATGATTACTGACACTCGACCAAGAAATGCCAATGGAAGACAGAATTATTAGAGTGAGTTTCATGAAACAATCAGCTGAAAAGACATTCACATTTTTGAAAAAAAACCTCTTAGAAGATGAAGAAACGATCTGAAAGAATTGAGCAGCAATATCCAATACGAGACAAAACAAAGAAAAAGACAATTGGCAGCCAGACAAAGTTGTTTCAGCTAACAAAATTAGATAAAAAGGATGTAAAAAGGACGTTGAAGCCAAATTGTTAAAACTACTACACAAAGTGGATCATCCTTCTCCGCTTAAAAAACAAATAAATAAATAAAATACACTTTACAAATAAATATTAACACAAATATTTTACAAACTTTTACAAAAATGATGTAAAAAGTTTATACAACAAATAAATAGATAAATAAAAAGATTAAATAACAGTAAATACTATTTTAATGTGCAATATAAACTATAGAAACAACAAAATCCAAATACAACTAAATTCCATTTCTAATTTTAAAACTGTGAGCTCTAAACTTCACAAAACTCTCTGATCGAGGACTGGGGAGTATAGAAGCGGATGTTTTAATATCATTCGTTGCAACATTTGAAACAGTCTCTGCGAAGATATCCCTGTCAAACTGCCAATTTCCATTCATTTCAACAAGTTTCTCCATCATCTTTTTATTTCAAGGGGTGACTATGCCAGACTCCCTCTTTTTTTTTTGACCCAATTCTAGCTCGATCGAGCACACACTCACACATGCAGTACACGGGAGCAGCGGCATCTAGCGTAGTCACTCACTCAGCCCAGCTAGGCACGCTCGAGTCAACGGCCGGAGTCTCAAGTTCAACGCTGCAATTATCTTTCCGATAATAATACAGTAAAAACCGACGTATACAGTGAAGTGACGTGTAAGTCACCAGCCCCTAACGAATTCATTTCCCCCACCCGGTGAAGTTGATGTACACTACCTCCTGATTTTGTTGCACCGCGTATATAATGTGTCCTGTGCTGAAATATGATATTTCCGTGGGACGTTATTGGGTCCACCTGTATAGTGTATGATATTTTAGTCTGGTTGCGGAATGGCTTTGTCTAGGGGGTTGTATGGAATGATTCTAATGCGAGACGGACACTTGACTTGTTGTATCATCATTATCATATTCAGAGAGTTGAGGATTTATGGAGTAGAGTTGCTAGATATTTGAGAATCATAATGTCTGCTTATTAATTATGATTTGTCATGAGTTCTGTTGCCACTTCTCTGGTTAAAAAATCAGCGACGATTATTCAAGTTCTGATCAACATGTCACTAGTAGCTTTCTGCCGAAAGTGTTCGAAATAATATTCCAAGCAAGAATTTTCTGTCGATTGTAAGATATACTCCGTGATAATAAAACATGTTTGAGTTATGATTCGTTAAAAATTCCTGAAATGTAAACCAAAACAGACACAAATACGCCGAGTCATTTTTGAAAAGTAGCAGATGATATTTTCATTCGATGTTAATCGAATTGTGAAGAAAGATAGAAGAAATGAGTTTGAGACCCAGTGCTAGATGACGGAGCAACCTCCATTATTGTGTTTTTACCCGTTTGAGACGAGTTCACGTGGTTTTGATACTGCCTTATGGCAACAAAATTGCAGCAAGTTCGCACATGCTACGTATTAGGGACCACTCTGAGTCTGAAATATCAATTAAATGAGTTGAGACGGATGGACAAATTAGGGGATATTGCCTGTCAACATGAATAAGACTAAAACGCGGGCCTGTGGGCCCTTTCGGGTTGGATTGGGAAACGGTCGCTGCTGTACGGTTATTGCTACGGACTTAGCTTCAACGCGCTGTCGACGAGTGATATTGGTAACCCCATTTCTCGCGTACTCTGACCAACTGAGTATCTATTGGTTCTAAGGAACCAAAATTAAAATAGGCAATTTCTTTTTTCTATTTGCATCCTATTATTAACTCGGGGGGTCAACCTGCGTTTGATGAAAGCTTACTTCAGCAGTATGATTTACGCCAATAAATGTGTTTTTATTTTTCTGGTCTTGGGGTTGTTTGGATTTATACCGGTGAAGAGAAGTGATGATAAACGTGATTTTAATCCACTGGAAGAACCCCCCCCCCCTCATCCTTAACAACGACCCCCCCCCCCACACACACACACACACACAAGATTGAACTAAATAATGGAGATCCAGCAAATACAGTCCCCACTCAAAAACAGAAGTGATGAAAATGGTTGTTGTTCAGTCCGTCGCCTGTAAGTCTAGTTGAATTTGTTAAATTTGTAAGTTGTTTAATTCTTTATAGAGAGTTTGACGATTATTGTCCGGTACATAACATAGAGGTACGGAATCCGACGGGATGTATACTAACGTAAGACTAGCACCGCATCGTTGCCACCAAGACAAAGAGGGGTATACATCCGTAGGCTCAAGAATAAGTCCCTCAAAATTAATAGTTTATCTATGAAAACATATTGTACACATAATCAACCCGGAGGCTGCTTTACATTATGGTCCTGCTAACAACAGACAAGTTAAAATTATCAAACAATCAACAATCAAGCAAATCAAACATCGGAAATCACTCGCAAGTTGTACAAAGGAAAATACAACACTTGCAATGACACGGAAAGCCAACAAAAACCATGAGAATGTAAAAAGAGAGATCGGGGAAGGGTGATAGAAAAGCAAACTACTTAAAATACAACTTCACTGAAAACATAACTTGGTCATTTGAAGAAGGAAAAAAAAAGACTTTCACTCGGTTTAATTTTACTAATCTTGGTTAGTCATCCAATCGAAAGATTAGTCAATACAAACTAATACATCTTAATCTTATACACATGTTTTTGAAGTTACTGATTTAGAGAAGGTATTCTGGGCAGGTATTTGGTTCTAGACATTTTTGGTTCCCGTGACTGCCTTTTTTGCTGGAAAATAAAGTTGAACAATAATTAGGTTGGTGGTTCGTAGCGCTCTCCTAGTCATAAATATGTAAAACCAGTACCTCGATTTGACGTCTGTAATTTGACAGACAGCCGATGACGAAAACGTGAACACCGTGGTGTTGAATTTGTTGTAAAATTAAGTGAATTAAGTGAATTAAGTGAATTGAACTAGGTTTAAACGCTACATTTATATCACAGCCTCGTTTTCTGCTGCAAAAAAGAAGTTGTTTTCAAAGAGCCGTCAGCTCTAGGGGGCGTGTCTAACCCCCGGCATATGGTCACTGTTTCCACCCAGTCAGTCGCGTACGACTGACATTTCCCGAAACCCATCAGTCATTTCGTTTCACAACCTTGTATTATGGCGCTTCATAAAAACAAAATTGGAATCCTGTGTTTAATTTCAGTAGCAATATGGCCCTTAGAGGCTTCCGTAAAAAAAATTGTCAACCTGCACAAAGATATCTGGGTTGATAATCGGTTAAATAAAGGACTTCGGTAGGCCCACGGGTGTATCATGTTTTATTTCAAATATCAATAGCCTTTAATGGCTTCCGTAGAAATGCCAAAGCAGACTCAGGTGATAGATATCCTTTAAAGTTGGTTGGTCGATAAATAATGTTTAGTTTGTAATCTAAATCTCGTTAAAAAAATATATATTGAATTAAATACACGATGGTCCAAAGTATTTTGGAAATATTTTGGAAATAACTCCCAGCCTCAAGTTTCTTAAGTCAGAATTGGAAATGCAGTCAAATGTGGTTTGTTTTACTGTATAGCAAGATTAAAGAAGTGATATAGAAGTGTGCAAACGCTTGGCAAGACTGTACAGTCGGATGAATGGCATGGTTTACTGTCCGAGAGTGACTAATGATGAATTTAAAGCCTGCCACCAAGCGGCGGGTTAGCTCCATGGCAGCCGTGTATCAGCCGTGTATTATTCTATAAAATGAAAACAGCAGTTTGTTTCAAAGAAATAATATATCAAAAATATTGATGTGTTTTGTTTAACGGATGAAATTCAAATTTATAATTCATGTATTCCTGGATTATGGTGTTCATAATAGAGAGCCAATAACGCAGGTTTTGATTACATGGAAACCGGGAAATTGGGCTTTTTGTATTCATGATCCACGGAATGAAGAAGGGACGGATCTCCGCCCCGTTAAACAGGCGTCCTTTTTACACACTCGGCTTTATTAAAATATCACACGTATGATAGTCATTAAGGCCACTTTGAATCAAGAACTCGATCATCAGCGAGGATCATTTGGGGCTCTTTCTCACTTAGTGACTGAATTAAAACGTCCATTTAGATGGTCCCAAGCAGCCATTGGGACCATAAAGTGGCCATAATCGAGGATGCGGCAAATTACGGCGAGCTGATGATGTTCGACTCCCGTATTGTCATTTGTTATTCATGGAGTACTTCAGACAAACGGCCGTTAAGGAGGAAGGGAAAAAAAGAGGGGGGTTCTTAACCCTCGCTGTCAGGCCGAGGTGTTGAGGGGGGGACTGTGTGATGGCTGCACGCTTCTTGGAGTCAGGGAGGACATTTTGATTCAGCGGTTCTACATGAGCGGAGCTGGCGTTACGGTTACCCGATCATGAAGCCGGCCCCCCTCAGACGATGCACAGCAGATGTTTCAGGCTGATAGGGTACCAGTCTCTTTAGTAAGGAAGTCACGTACTGTCGCCAAATAAACCTCATTTGGTGGAGAAGTGCAACGGCGAAGGCAACACCTCGACTTCCCTCCCGTTGGACGGTTTCGCTTCCATTCTTTTAAACGTACAGATAAGAGTTGTATTAAAAAAAAAAAAAAAACGATAAGTGGAACCGCCGGGACGAGACCATAATGATGTACACGGGTTGAGGTGATGCATCGGATGACGTAAACTTGGCGGGAAACGAGTCCGTCCAACAAGCCAAGAATTTGTGGCGTGTCGATTTCTCTCCTCGGGGAGGCGCAAATTTCACCAAATGCGTGTAATCATCTATTCATTAGAGCCGCCGGGACAAAAAAAAAACTCAAGCCTGACGATCGAGAAGATCGCGCCTGTTGGAGGAGCTGCGAGACGGCCAAGCGGAACGGCGCGTAGAACATGCCGTGCGCAGCGCTCCTGCCTGTTTAAAAATTGAAAAGTCGTTCAAATATGAATCCGCTATCACAAGTGTTCCCTCCCTCACGTCATGGTGCATAATGAAGTCGATTAATTCAGGTAACGGCCGACTGGACACAGAAATAACAATCTGGCACGGCGGAGGCCGTGGTTGCTGATGTGGCTGATGTGGTGGAAGTCGAGTAGTCATTCGAATCACGTACCGGCAGACTCTCGTCTGAATCAGGAGATAACATCCCTGGAGCACGGTGAAGAAGACAACAAATGAAAGGATCGACGACCAAAAAAATAAATATCTGGTGTAGAACTTGTAGTCCTAGGAACAAAGTTCGAAGATTCCGTCTGCCTAAAAAAACTTATTTACTGCCATCCCTTGTCGTAACAAAACAGAAACAGTTCACCTTAGGCCAACACTTTTAAAATAATTCTGAAAGCTAAGAAAAGGGGAAACTTGTTGAAAGGAAATCGGCTGTTTTCAAACAGACTGGTGTCATCACGCATTTCTTCTGAAGAGTTCGAAGGAAAATAAGTTTTTTTCTGGTGAGAGTATAGTTTGCAGTCAAAAGACGCAACATAAAAAGGCCATCTGAAAGAGAGGCAGATATAAACTTTGGGAGACTACAGTTTGAAGTGTGTCCGTAGACCCATCAAAGAAATTAAAGAACCAAATTTACCATCGTTTATTGTTGCGTGTAAATTTTGATCTCGAAACTATTTCTGCATCATACAGGACATTTAAACCCCCAACAATTTCGGCAATATTTGCTTAATCCCCACGGGTAAAAATTATCATTTGTCTAATGGTCTTCAATCCCAGGGATTTGACCACATTTAACAGAAAGATATATTATTTATCCCGTTTATGGGTTGAAGTCACGGGCGTTTTTATTGATATGCTAATCGCGCTGCTAAAGTTTAATGGGTGATATGTGTAACGTGCGGGAGCTCTCGAATTATAGACCCTCTCAATATTTCTGGTGATTATAACCGCTGCTGTGCAATGACGACGACTGTTTTCCGAACTTGTGATGTTGCCGTGTCTCCCAAAAGAACGGGTTTCATCCACATATCATGCACTGCAATAATATGCAAAAAGCCCCCCATGTATGGATTAATGAGGCCATTCTCAGAGTCAATATTTTTGTCATTAGAACCGAGGCAGCTTGACATTCTCCGAGTCAAATGAACCAATATCACGGGAGGATTTTATTGGCTGGAAATATGAGGAGAGCGTGACAGAGCCCCCTGGATATCGTCAATGTTGACTATTTGCTCTTTTTGTAAGCCACTGTCCTCCGCCGACGGATACTAATTTTTCCTGTCCCCATTTCTTGGAGAGTCTTCCGTGGCCCTTTGAGACCGAAGGCTCACGGGCTAGAGAATGGGCAAGAAGGGCCGGACACCGAGGTCGATGACAGAGCAGGCGGGGGGTGTCGTGACGCAGCGGGGATGACCAATGCATTGGGCGGTAAAATATAATATTTAAAAAAAAGAGAGGTTGGGTTGAGAGTAAGAAATGACAACAAATATGTAATGCAATAAAAGATCGAGCAAAGGGACAAAAATTAAAAAAAATAGACTATTGTTCCGTAGCATTATAATAGTGAGTAAGACGTTGGACAGAGATTTGAAACAGCCGAGTTGAAGACAAATCGGGGCAGCAATGAAGTGTGAATGGAAGTTTGTTAGGAGACCGGAGATACCACGTGTCTAACGACACTTTTGGTACAAGATACGTGTAAAGGAGGTTGAAGCGTGATGGAAGACGTACGATTAGAAGACAATAGAATCAATCTCCGGTGTCACAACGATCAACATTTGAAGACATGTCATACAGACGAAGAAGGCACAATACACAAAATAGCTTACGGCAGATAACGTGATGGGAGTGTGCCTTTGATGACCCAAGCATGGAAGTTGGTACACAGTCAGAGTACGTCACGATACAAATATCTGGCTACAGGACTATCGCAGACTTAACAATCATTTTGCAGCAGTTCAAAAAAAAAATGAAATTGCTTGTTATTTTACCTGTTATTTTTCGAAGGACATATCTGCCATGGCCCTATGGCCAATGGCCAATTAGCTTTCTCATGACATACTTTAACTATGACAATTTCCCCAACTGTTTCCCCCATCTACCCCCACTAGACCTCCCGACAGCCACGGATATAGACTTCTAAACAGACGTCGATTCGGCGGGATAAAAAGCGTTGACTAAGAATGAAGAAGCCTATTGTAACGGGAACACGACGCCAACACTGAAACGACGATGACGCTCACAATGACACAGATGACGACAGTCACAATCAACGACCATACAACGAACAGACACCTTAAATCAACGTGACAGACCAACACTACTACAGATACTGATTGTATAAGAAGAAAACACATAAGTTCTTAATTACAACGACAGAAGACAAGATCAAACCGAAGCGTTGAGAGGAAAAACTCACGTCGAGCAAACGTATCTTCCTCGATAACGAAGCTATATCCACTTTACACTTTCAACAAGACGTACCTTTGATCAATCCGTAATCGTTGATCCATCGGTTCCAACCCACCCCCTCCTTTTCCTTGAGACTAAATAATATCAGCCGACCTGTTAATAACAAGACCCCTCCCAAAAATTAGCCCGGAGTAGTTTTTTTTTTTTTTTGTGTGGTCATAGTTTGGCTGATGAACATAGCTAGTTGGACTATGAATGAAATGTGTAAGTGGCGGGAAGGAAACGTGAGTTGGGCGCAGCCTGGGCTGCGATAAGTCCACAGGCCCCCCTCTCTCTAGAAGGACTCTAGGGGGCTCCCAGGGGCTACGTTGCACCTTGGTGTGCGTTTAGCTTTTGTTGGTGACGCATACTTTAAAGACGGGACATTTGTCTTTAATCTTTATTTCAAAAACAATGGAATTTTCCTATATTGGCCTACTAGTTGGACACTGTTCCTTCTGAAATGTTAAAGGTATAAAGACCTCTAGAATGGTTTATATTATTATACAATGTGAAAAATTGACAAGAGCGGTACTTGAACCTGCGACCTCCATATTAACGTCCCACAATTCTAAAAAACTAAGCTATAGCCCTATGTTGGCGGTCTCCTTAATACTTCAATATTTTTGTTCGGGGTGCCAACAGAAGCCATTCATTTAAAAATTACCCAGTCAATTTCCTTTGTGGTGTATTACTCGATATGATCATAATTTGTAATTTACTGAACACATTCGGGTTTCAGTCTTTGAACCATCATCTTAGAGCAGTCATTTATTTATGTATTTATTCATGTATTTATTATTATTATAACTTTAATTCCAGTCAAGGCAAAATAACCAAACTGAGGTTTGAAGGAAGTGACAAATTGGTCACTCTCCATTGCCAATGTGAGAATACAGTGAAACAGACAAAGATGGCCACCGTATGATTGAAATCAGCGTCAATCCTTGATGTGACTCAGCCTGAAAGACCAAGGCTCTAGGCTTTTAACTTTGTAATGTACAACTTGATAGCATTACTTCGCCATTGTTATTTTTTTCATGTTTGGACGAGAAAGGAAAAAACAACATCAACCCGATAGACATGTGTGAAGATGATGTGATAGACCAATCACTCAATTTCAATTAGAATCACTGTCAAGTTAAAAACAAAAATCAATATTGGGAATAAGCCCCCGGCGCCACGCAACAAGCGGCTAACAAGGAGTACCAACGCACGGCCGATGAGAGCGTGCATTCAGCCACTCATCCCGGCCGTCAAATGAAGAGATAGTCGGGCAGGTAAAGCCGAAGAAATCCTCCACGGACGGACACCTTCTCTTGTACAAACTCGAATTGGAGTCGTTCCCGCGACGTGAAGGGTTTGATGGACCCAACAAACTCAAGGTCATGACGGTGTAATCCACCCGTCAATCGACGCAGTTCACGGCAGCGATTATTGCCTGGATGAGAGTTGATCTGTCGGGCGAGGCTCGGGCGATTGTACCCAGGGTGAGTCCTGCGATCAGCTTACGTGCCACTTCCAACTGAAGTCGAAGAGAGGTAATTCGGCTGTGGATTTGAAGTTCAGAAGGCTGTGCCTCGATCTTTGTCGTCACCCGTAACGTGGGCGTTAAACGCTACTTCTTCGGAGCACAGGAATGCCATCTACTGTCAGACGCTATCGTCTGCTCCAGGCCATAGAACGGATACTCAACAACCTTTTGTTTATATGCTTATGTTTTTAAAAATTGAAGATTAGCGTTGTTAACAATCACTTGAGTTTTGCTCTTGAAAATTTGAAGAAAATAGGCAAAAACTGTTAGTATGCGTTAGACCAGACTGTTTGAAGAATCCAGTTATTTCGTATGTCAACATTTTCTGTAAACTGATTATGGAATCAAAGTATAAAAATTCAAATTTGCATAAAACAAATAACGCAAATATTGTGACGACATTCAAATGATATCAAATTAAGCCATAGCATTTTTGTTTTGATAGCGTTTCTTTTTTCGTGTCTTAAGGAGGGCTGGGGAAAATTTAAGTCATTTAAGCCATGTAAAGCCAGGTTAGATTTAACAACTGTAGATTTTCTACAAAAACCGCAAAAATTGTTCCCCCTCACTGTAAATGGGCCTCGTTTTAGGTGAGCCCTGCTTCGATGCAATTTGTTTGCCATCCGATCTGCCTTTTTCTTCTCCTCATCCTTAATATGCAAATTAAGGCAGATTTAAAAATGGCGACTTCTGAACAGCAACCGGCGTCCTCGGCGGCACGATGGTTGTCTGTGCGTTACCCCCGGTTAGTGAGCTAGCAGACGTTAAGGCCAACTAATCAGAGAATTGGCGGGAAAACTCTGGAGAACCAGGAAGCGCGTCCCATGAGAGATGTAATCTCCCGCTGTCACGGTGATAGGGGGAGCTGGGGTTAGATTTACACGGCAGATACCGGGAAGATGACAAGATAAACGCGGTATATCGCCCTTGTTTGTTCCTTTTTTTTTTATTCGGCTACAGAGAGAGATGAATCGATTGCAGAAATTGGTTCGATTTTGTTAAGTGTATTTTAGGGCATGACAGGTTTTTATTTCTCTAGTTGCGTGGAGACAGATGCAGCATAGGCATGTATGTAACAGCATTTGATGAATGTGACACTGGTTTATATGCATCCGTTGCCAAAAGAGCAATTTACCCATAAAACTGAACGTGGCACAGAAGGCGTTGTACTGTAGTACTGTATTTTCCGACCAACTTATTTGAATAATACAACATTGTTTGTTTGTTTGTTTGTTTTTTGGTGGTTTTTTTTTTTTTTTTTTGGGGGGGGCGAGAGTAAATGCATTCTAATTTTATTGATTTGTTTGTTTGTCGACAACTACTTTTACTGTAACCCCCCCCCCCCCAAACTTGCACTGCCTGGATCCCGAAGGACAGAATTGAGTACCAGGCGATGGTTGCAGCGCATGAAGGGAACTTGTTACAGTCGCCTGGCTGGTCCACAGCCTGACGAAAGAACATGAGAAAATGTCATCGAAATCTAGGTGTTTGTGTGTTTGTATTAATAGTTCAGAGTTCAAATGCACTGTATTTTGTCTCGCAGGGAAGACATTGTCAGGTATGAATCAAGTAGAATTACTAAAGACGATATTGTAGCATTCTTAACTTCGACTAAAAAAAAAATCAATAAATTAATGTACTGTTTTAAAAGTTGTGCCATTTGAGATGTTGAACAAAATGGAGGAAATGTTGTTTCCAATTTTGTAATCATCAATTTTGCTCTCTTGTGGTGTCACATTTTAAAGTGTTCAAAAGTATTCGTCAGCATTTGATAAGTTCTATTTTTCGGATCTTTATTCTGAATTTACGTAAAGCTGAAGTACAAACAATTGCAGTATTTTAAGTGTTGATATTCTCATTTGTTTTATTATTTTATTATTTAAAAAATATATTATTTACGACTTAAAGTTTAACTGTTAAACTGACAGAGGGTCGGACCAAAACAGAATCAAAAAATTCACATGGATTCTCTATAAGTAACATGAACATTCGCAACATGATTTGTTTAAAAGGTCGAACTCTCTACATCAACATAATAAACAAGTTTACAGTGAGTCAAATAATCGTGTAAAACAGATCCGATAATCTGTTTTTAGTGTGCCACATCCAGAGAGCACGTGACACCCCTCCGAACATACACAACGTTCACATTGCATGCCAAAGGTCAACTCCCTGCACGACTTCACGGCGTAATAAGCGACGTGGCATGCCAAAGGGTTGAAATCAACGAGTTGCACAAGAAGAAGAAATAAGGGGACCAAACTTGGGGGGGAGACTCATACCTACATGTCACTGCCGCACCGCGTCAACTCATTTTTACCCGTCAACTGTTTAATAAAACCTCTAATCCGGCCCAAGTCCCGAGATGAAAGGCAAATCAGGGACATGGATTATGATTCCAGAGACACTTGGGGATTTGTTGGAGCTATGGGAGACGGTTTTACGGCGAAGACAAGATGGGAGAAAGTGGAAGATTTAAAATGACGCCGCCATCTGAGGAACAGTTCAACGCACGGCACGGAGAGGATGGGCCGTGTTTAATTAAAACTGAAGATTGAAGAAGAGAAGAAGAAAAAAAACGGTACGAGGACATCAAATAAAACCATACCAACAAATCTAGGGCAGGTCTGAAAGAGACTTAAAATGAGAATGGTCACGAGAATAGAAAAGAGCCGCTCAGTAACAAAGGAGTGGGGAAATATTGATTCATCCCTTTTTAAAATTAGATTTGTAAAATGCAATACCAATAATGACGTAATAAACTAATTAGAAAATACGACTGTTTTTCTGACGCATACCATTTTTTGATCTTCAATCTGTCCGAAACTGAAGTATTGTTCTCTAATTCACATCAGTTGGTGTCATTAGTGTACGTATACGGGTACAAGCTATTCATTTATTTGTGTATTTATTTATTTGTTAATGTAAACAAATATTATCGTTATTGTTTACCTGTGATATCTTTAATCGATTCAGAACTACCACAGTTTATACAACAAAACAATACTACACGGTGTCACTGTGGAAACTACAGCTCCAAGATTTTGTTCCCATGCTGCAAAGTTTCAAATCCTACTTATGTGATTGGACGACGAAGCCCATTAACCCCCTTGCTTTGGGAAATCTTAAGGAGCCAATATTTGGGGAAGAATTTATTAAAGACAATAATGTAGTTTGCGCCAAAATACAAAACCACTTAATGCCCTAATAATGATGGGCGGTCAAAATTTTTGAAATAGCATCACACACAAAACGGTTTTATTGGTGTACAGCAAACATTCGGCACATTCGCAATTTGTTTTTCTTTTTTTTCTTCTCAAAGATGACAGTATTTCAGAATGACTAAATCCCGTGCCAACTCTGCTTCAGAGAATCGTGTCCCATGCCGGCTTGCCCGGGTCCAAAGCAGCAACCGCGCTTCGTTCGCTTCTATAATTGCAGACAAAATGACGGTGTTAATTTATCGGTAATGAAGTTTACTGCAACTGACTTGGATGCCCGGTGGCTCTCAGCTGCTTGGTAATGCACGGCTTGGGGCAGATATTGCCCAAAGACAAGACGAATCTCCAGGGCAAACCGCTGTGGTGTTACGTATGAAGACAGTGAGAAGGGGGGAAAAATCCCGTAACACTTCTTTCAGAGTTGAATGAAAGCATGCTATATGACCCCTGGGTCACGTGAAATGTTGTTGCCGGTATTTGATCATCACAACATGGCTTTGTTTTGCAAATTCCTTTACAACTATGTCGCCATTTTCCCGTTTAATATCCATCAAGAAAAACGGTGTTATTTTGTGGATTCACAATCAAGTTTTCCTCTTTAAAAACTAAACACCCTCTGATTAAATTTGAAACTCGTCAACAGTGTAGATTTACAGTTAATCACATTTTTTTAGGCTCAAAAGAGAGACCTAATATCCAAAGAAAAACTATACATAAACATGATGGTTGTTTATTCCAATCGAAAACAGACTTCCGTCCTGGCAACTGATACTGGTGAAATCGAGTATCCGACAGGAACATCGAAGACAACAAGTTATCTACCAGTCAGATTTTGGGCTGGAAACTTTTAAAGAATCAATGTTCAGTTGATGTCAAATCATCTAAGGGCCTAATGGGTGGCTAGTGCATGGCATGATATGACAGCGATTGTAGTACACAGAGCGCAATAACATTTAATTACCTGTCATATAATATAATGTAATGTGATATAATAAAAGTACTTATGAAATCATCCTGTTACTCCAGCAACATTTCAAGTATAGACTCATCAAAAAAAAAATTCACTCCAGAAAACTCCATTGGTATGAGTCGAAGACACAGATTTAGCAAAGTTACCCACCACAACGAAATGCTGTTCGCTAAGCGTATGAATCATCAACTAATGGGTTTCCCTAGCTCAATAAAAGCTTAATTTTGTGTTTAATCTCATCCATAATACATTATGTCTCGAAGCCTTGGATGTGGAGTTCGGCGTTAACGAGGGCTCATCGGGGCATACGTGCTGTCGGGCCGCTGATGTTGCCGACACGGTAAGTGCGAAGATTTAGCGCGCGGTGGCGTGTTGGCCAAGGGGGGCTATGCATTCAATGAACGGCCGTGGCGTCGCCGTGTCGCTCGCTCGGTGCCCCCTCACGCACGTCAAACACAAACCTGGCTTCATTGAGCATTCATTGAATTTTTATTATTTCAAAATGAAGCTCCAAGTGATGCAAATAAATTCAAATTACCTCCGTATCATCTTTCCATATAAACAAAACTGAAATGGAATGCGAAGAGGAAAACATAAAAAGTAATTTGAAGGTTTTTTCCCCCATCTTCTTATAGGTGACACTGAGTTTCAAACCTGCTAACCTTTCTGAAGCACTTTAAACAGTCGACTTATTTGTTCTTTGATTCAAATAAGTCAGTAAAGAGAAGGCCTACCAAAGGTTTCGGAAGAGACAATTCATGCTTATTTTTATTTGTTCAACTCAGACACTTATATGTTACAAATCTATCCTATGAAAAATGTAATTGTAAAATGATGTCAAATAATGATTTATGTTTCACCGTGTTTTTATGCTTATTCAAGTTGTTCTCTTTCATTTTATTTAATTGGGGATAACTATAAACGGATTTTGTTCATGAGAAAACATAATTTCAAACGAAATCATTTCTTGTGATGATGGAAAAAAATAACCTGTTTACACGAAGTAATTTTTTCAGCTCATATACTGACAAGTTTGTCCTTCTGGTAATCAACGACCGTTTCATGATTTCTTTAAAATAATTGGATTCCATCAAGTGAGACTGTTAATTAACAAATTTCATTGTAAACGAAGATAATGTTTATTCTGTAATCTTAATTTCGATGTAAGCTGGAAAGCCAAAAGGAAATCCATCAAAACAACAACAGATTATCGTGGCTGCAAAAACCCTGCATGTTTGGACACTAAAAATATGTTTTAAATACTAATGATTTCGTTTTTGAAAATGTTTGCATTAGGTCTAAGGATTAATTTGACTAAAAACTCACAAATATAAACTTTATGACTCATTTTTGCCAAGGAAGCAGGGTGAACTTGTTATTTTTGGTGTTATGGGATTTTAAAAAAACAATAATACAAATTAAAATTCCAATGTATCCAAAATCAGGAATTGTTCTTTGAATAATATAACAGACTATAAAACTGCGTCCAAGCCTCTCTCACACCGCAGTCGGCAATAACAGGTTGTTGTTTTTTATCAAGAATGTTTGTTTCCTTTTCATATTTAAGTGAAAATCAGTCTAAGACAATCCCAATCAACTGTATATTAAAAAGAAATTCATCTCGTATGAATAGATAAAAGAAAATTACCTCAACATCAGCTGTTTAAATGGTAAACACTGCCCCTCGCTTTTCTCTGGGTATCGGGGAACAAACAGATTTGATTTCATTTTATGGTGATCAACATTTTTAATAATAGTTATTACTCAAGTTCGTCAATTCATCTGATAAATTATTGCAGTTACTATCCAGCGTAAGCCGCTTGTTTATCCCGAAAAAAAAAATAATAAGAAATAATCGGGACATCTGAATTGGCACTTTGCCCTCGAATTTCCTATTTTTACAGTCCCACTTGGTGAGACTAAGAAAGCTTTACGTGCCACGACTTTGCCCGAAGCCTGCACTTCAGAGTTGGTGTTTGTGATTTTACAAAAGCATCAAAAGACAAAGTTACAACTCACTTCCTTGAGTTAAATCTAGCATTATAGACTCATCCATTTTCCCTGGACATGCACGAGCTCAGATGTTTTTGGTGCCTAAAGCGGACCCCAACAAATAAAAACACACCCGACGTTGCCCTCTTAAAACAATTCAAACAGTTTGTTTGTGTTGTCAAATTCACCTGAAGGCAGTGGGTAAATTCTGTTTTCATTGTCTTCGCTTTAGAATCATGTTGAAATAGATGGCTATCTTCTCAGACAAGTTACATGATATTTTGGTGAGAAGTGGATGACATGTTTCCTACAGTTGGTTCCGACCCACGTTGCAGTTTTCTGAACGGCACGTCAGCAGGTGAATTTTTTGACAACAGACATTCATAAAAGTCACGTTGAGCTTACCCTGGTCGTAAGGTAAATGGACAGTCATGGTTCAATCAACGTTCTTTTTTAAAACTTCCTGTGATTTATCAAACTATATTGTCAGGTTGGCTGTAATTTTAACGAATTTAACACTGTTACATTAAAACATGTCCCGCAGACAGCCTGGTGATTCCGAGTGTATCCTCTGTGATACAATGTGACTTACCAAACGGCGGGATTCACCCCTCTTTGCGGATTTTTCGATGCGGTTTTACCCGCCAAAACTGACGAGCAAATATCCCCCTCTCGTTACACGAGGATATCGCGTCACCGATTCGAAAACACATTCTCAACGCTTGGGAAAAACAACTGGACGAGTTATAAACAACGGGATATCTCAGCGGCTGAGTGCGACGCCATCTTTGGTGCGTGGAGCGACCGTTTGGGGACAAAAGTGAGCGGATGAGTTGGTTTTAACCCCGGACGTGGATGCACCGGCCACGGAGCGGCAAGTGCGTCAGAAGAGAATCAGAATTGCCACAGCTGACTGCCCCAGCACTTGCCTGTTTAACCCAACATCCCATTAACGTCCACGGCACTGCTGCTGCATATACAACGTTGGTCCAAGGTAGAGACGCAGAGAAGAAGAAGAAGGAAAAAAATGTGGCCTGTTAAAAAAAAAAAAAAAAAAAAAAATGAGACTGAACCCATGTGCTGTAATTTCCCCGGAGTGTTAAGGCCAAAATGTTGCCCATAAGGCACACGGAGCAACATAGTCATGACACTCTCATGTTTTCTTTCAATTATGTCGGAGGGAAATCTAAGTCGGGGTAAGCCTGATGACCGTATGGCGTTGGTGACTGGATGGGGGACGCACCGTTGATTTCGCCCGGGACAGCGGTTCAGACGTTGCGCTCCAGTGCCAAGGCACAGGCGATGTTGCTGCAGCGTTATGATCGTCAATAACTCCACAAACTGAACCCCGTGTGCAGAGAAGAAGAAGAAAAAAAATACCCCCGTAAAAAAAAATCTCTACTCCACCACCAGAGTGTGTGGTATGTGATTTACTCTGCCATAAACCATGTTAAACAAATGGCATGGGCCAAATAAACTCAGACTTTTAAAGTAATACTAGTACCGTATCCAAACCAGAGGCAATATTTTGTTTACACAAAGTAAGGCAACCAAGACAGCAAGACAATTATTCTTATGTCAGCCTAGATTTCTCAAACACGACAATTCCATTGAATTATAGAAGAAATTCCACCCATCCAAATGTAGAAACCGAGATATTTTCCAATCAGAAAGTTGTAAAGTATTTGTTTTGAGGGAGAAAAACTGATGAAGTTACGGGTGAAATACAACATGAAACAAACCAAGCGAAACTTGAAGAAGAAAAAAAGAATGTTGTTGATTTGTCCTAAACAACACACGTCACTTATAAGCACCGACGAGACAGTTGAGCAAACCAAACTAAATAAGACACGGGAAGACAACTTCTCTCTATCGGTAAGACATCTGCTCTAGACTGAGCAGGGTCGTAGGTTCGAATCCCACCGATAATCATTAAATTGAATTGGTTTAAGGAAACATTCCATCGCGACCACGGGCCGAATTGCGAAATTTTTAACAATAAGAAAAGTAAGGTTTTGTTGTCCACATGAATTCGGGAATACTGAGTAAATCGAACTCAAAACCCATCTCTTTTAATAATTAAATGTCTCACTTTCTGTTTATTTGTAAATGTCTTCTCAGATGTCAGTTTAGTTAAGGGCTATTTCTGCACCAGGAGTGTCAGACGTGGCGCATACAAATCTCCATTACAGTTATTATCATTATTACAGAACTTATCACATTATGTGTAGGGAGGAAAAACAAAAATAACAAACTAAAGTAGGCAAATATTTCACTTATGGCTCCAACGCATTTCATAAGAAAAGAAAATGCTTTGGGTTTGTAACCGAGGAGGGAAAACGATTAAGATAGTTCGAAGAAACGGGAACATACAAACATACAAATAAATGTATACTCTACGTGCGAGAAATCTACAAACAACACGAATTTCGTAAAGAAGTAAAAAGTAAAACATAACATCCAGCAAAGCGAAACTCCATACAGTTCCTGAACGTGTTCGGCTCAAGGTCAAACTCCTTGAATCATAGTTTGACCCGACGTTTATTTAGCATAACATGCATCACGTGTCCTAAAATATCCAACCAATCAGGACCCCGGAGGCTAATACGCGAGCTCCGGTTCAAGCCAGCTCGTCCGAAATCAGTTATACCTTTGACTCCGTCATACAAATTTGGTATTGTCGTTATGGATTAAAAGTTGCAACTAAATTGACAGCAATACTTAAAATGTTATTGGTGCAATAAATATTAAATACAACTAGTAAAACATTTTTTTGGAAGGGGGGAACTCGATTACGGGTACAATGGACATCAAATCTTGCCCCAAGTCGTTCATGAGCTGTTTCTATTGTGATACGATCGAAAGTTTTGCCTTGGATGGTTGAAAGGGAAAAAATGAAATTATAGCCTACAGCCCTTGGTACTTATTCGAGTAAGACCAGCATTTTCATTGTGTGCTTTATAATAATCCTTTGAGTGGAAGTAATCGCTGGGTAAACACCACAGCCTGCGGTCCAGATGTAATGCGACAATTACAAAAAGCAAACATTATTATTATTATAAAAAAAAAAAAACACACACAACGTAAATTGCCCGTGTCGCGGGTCAACTGAATAACGATAGTAACCCCACCCACTACGATGGGGTTAATAAACTTACAGCCAATGACGAACGGGGCTTCTTTTTTTTTAGAGAGAGAGAGAGAGAGAGAGAGAGAGAGAGAGAGAGAGAGAGAGAGAGAGTAGGTGTGGCCTACAAAACTGCCCAATGACCAAGGATTTTTTTTGAAATAACCCGCTAAAAACATCAACGGTGGTGGTCAATATGCCGAGAGCAAACGACCCGTGACGAAATCCCGTGTCCAACCAACCCCTCAAATTAAAAAAAAAAAAAAATCTCCACATTTTACTGCAATTATGATAATTTTCCCAACTCCTAACTCTCTCCGTTTGTGGAAAGTGAAATAAACTAAATAAAAGTCACGGTCTGACGATAAAAATTGCTTGTGACTGCGTTTTTTTGCGGATATTTTTGACAGGGGGGTTGCTTAGGGTTAATGTTTTATAGGCCAAGGGTTTCGCTTTCAGTGGGTTCACAGCTATACGGGTCAGGCAGCATCGTTGGACCACATTCTTATATTTATATCATTTCGATGCGACATGTGAACCCGTATGACTGGTATTGATATCAATAATATTGCAATTTCCTGACTCATTATGTCAGTGGCATCAGAAAAAGTAACCAGTCAAGTGCGTTGCCGTGGTAACCTGGAAAAAGATATCTGCCCGTAAATGTAAATGCAGACAACATGTGACATTCGGCTGTGTTAATGTAAAACGCACATGTGCACGGGCCAACTTCTTTTTCCCAAAGTTGACTGTCGTTGCTAACCTTTGACCAATAAGATTCCCGTGATGCCTGTCAGCCGGCCCGAGAGGGCGTGGCTGGCCCACATCACGTGACTCTGCGTCTTACCTCGAGTTACTCTGTCCCCTTCTTTTTTTTCTGTAATGGTGTTTTGTTTCCAGTGTCAAGTTCAGCGATTATTCGTTGTTTGGCCTCGGGGTAAGTAGAACGTTGGTTAAATAACTGCAGATCAGGCCCACCGATCTGACCTCGTAATGATTCCCCTGCGTGTTGATAATTTTACGGCTGCAAAAAAACAAAACGGGGGAAGAAAAGAAAGAAAAGCAATGAAATCTCAAATATTTGATGAGCAATAGAAAACACCTATTTATCAAAAAACATTCAATACCTCTCTTTCTGTTTGAATATATTTCATCAAAAATTTCGAAAAGAATCATTTCTCTAACTCAAAACAAAAATGGGTATCGTTTTAAAATCCGATTGTGCAACCGTGATACGTACAACTATTCTTAAAGTCTACGGTCGGGCATTTTGATCCCGTATAACAAACCACTATTTACAGGCTTGCTGATTGACTTTAGTTATGACTACTAACAAAAGCTTTCCCCTAACGGGTCGTATACGCTCATGTAAGCGGCACTGAAGTTACCATTGTCAGAAGAATTTCACTATGATTTATTGTAACCCACTCAGTCAAATAAAAAAAAAAGGAGAGAGAGGGAAGAAATCGGCATGGGTTGACGACCGCAAACGGCAGCACAGTAGAGGGTTGACCTAGTCAGGGTGACCTCGACTCGGGGGAGTTTTGGCGTCCCCACAGCCCCCCTATTTTGAATCCCGGCTTGTCGTCTGGCCCTCCCCCCGTGCCCTATAGACGCAAGAGTCCCAAACACTAGATATACATGTCACAATAATGATGATGAATCGAACTCTGTCGATGCGGTCTCTCCCCCCCCACCTCCGAAAGTGGTTCCCTCTTGCCCAGTCCCCCCTCAAAACTTGACAACGTATTCCGGCTCTGCAATTGGTCGGCTCGCTGCAGTGCTTGATGTCCAACTGATTCGAAGAGGAAACTCCATCTGCAACGAATTGGGAGCAATTTAACATGACGACGTTACGAAGTTGAGAACTCGTTAACAAGTCAGCCAAGCAAGGGCATTGACCGAAGCCCCAGCTCCTACGACCCCACCCCACGGGAATGTAAGAGCCCTTATGTCAGTCGGTATAATACCAAGCTCTGGTATACGACCAAGTTCCGGGTTCCACCCCACGGGAATGTAAGAGCCTTGTATGGGTTGGTACCATTAGAGAAAGACCAAGCTGGATCGATGCGGCTCTTCGATCAATCGACTTTTAATCAACAAGGCCAAGCCCACTGTGTGGTTACGCAAGCTACGCCGGCACTGTCAAAAAGAAAAAATAAACACAAGCTATTGAGCTCGAACAAAAGGTCGAGGTGTACAATAATTCTACCTCCGTGTGTTGAACTGCAAATGTCTGGTATAGCAATAACCGTATGATTTGTAGCTCACATCAAGAACCCCAGACGTGCTCGTACTGCCGATAAGACAGTGACGTCAGTCGCATTACCGAATCAGGGCAAGAGAGGGCGGTTCTGCTGGGCTCTTTAAAAAAAACGAGCTGCCAAGTGTTGTTGCCGGAGTCTATAAGTTGGAAAAGAAGTTCCTGCTCAATTCCCATGGACGTAGTTGGGATTAAGCTTATGTCGTCTCGTGTATTCATTGGGCTCAGTGGAGCGACTTGTCGGCCCTCAAACCTAAAACTTCAATTCGCAAACCAAAGACTGGGGTAGGGCTTAATATCACTTTGATGTCTGTTTTGAGTGTATCATTTCTTCCTCTGATAGGGCTAAGTCAAACTGACAGCCAATGTTTTCCTGTGAAAAGTGCATTGCTATAAAAAATGATGTAGAAAAAGAAAAGAACGGTAGCTTGAATTACAACCATGCACTGGTCTCAAACGCAGAATTATAAGCTAGAAGTTGTAGATTAAACTCACTGACACAGTATGTAGCGGGATTGTCTTGTGTCTCATCCAATTTACAGAAAGTGGGTAAATCTCTCAGGTCTCGCAAGCAAAAACAAAACAAACAAACAAAAACTCAGAAAACAAAACAAACAAACAACTCTGGAATCAAGTTCAAGGTAATTTTCTTATCAACAACTACAAAAAAAGCCACACAGGAGCTTATAGAATGAAGCTTCTCATGTGGTCAAACTGATTGAATCAGATCGATGCAGACGATAAGTGTTCATCTTGGCGCGCTTTTTTTTCCCCCGCGCTCGATAGACACCGCCTTGAATGCAGTCAGTGAAGAAATGGCGCCTAATGGAGTGTGTACAAAATGACATCACCCCCCGGCTTCTTCAGCCATGCCAGCCGAGGATGAGGTGAAGAAGGCAACGAGAGACAAGATCTATGACGAGGAGATTGGTCTCTACTTTTCTTTTCTTCTTCTTTTTCCCCCATCCACTCCTTCTTCTTCCTGGTTGATAACACGGACCGGGGGAAATCAATTTTCCCCCGGGAGTTTCTCTGGCTGACTCGACGTGGTTTACTGCATGAAGAAACCCATAAGATGTTAACTCTGCGAGTAATGCTCATTGTGTGCCAAATTGCCCGCACTGGTATTTACCAGTAATCGGCAGGTCGTGGGAAATCATTCGCTCACTTTTATGAACTTTGTTATAAAACAAACATGATCATAAAATTGATTTTACACACACGCAAAAAGTGCAAAGTGTGGTTACCGCAAACCAGATGGACCACAAGTTTAATAGTTTTGCAATTTTATATAAAACTAACAATGTAGGCACCGCAAAGTTGATCTGCCACAACCCACAAAACCAGACTTTGGGGTTACTGCTGTGGAGGCTTATCTTTCAGTATACTTTTATACCATGTTGCATTTTGTTGTTGTCAAAGAACGCCTCAATTGTTTTCATAATTTCATTTCAAGAAGGGGGCCGACACCGCAAATTGCTCAACAAAATACATTACTGACCAATTGTATTTATTATTTAATTGAAGGTTTAAGTATCAGTCGCGATTGATTAATACTGCATGGCATGTTGACTGATAAAAAAAAGTTGGCCCAACAAAGCAAACTTTATAAGGATTCGGCAAATTGCATCTCCATCAAATAGATTGTAATTTGGGGCTATATTCTATCCAGTTATTTGTTTATCTTTCAGGCCTACTGCCTTCTCTCTTTCTTTTTGGAGGCAGAGAAATGACGAGCAAATTCTCGTCATGAACGCAAAGAGTTCGCACCAAGATTATATTTTGCGTTCCACCTCTTAAGGTGCTTGCATACATTTTAAAGTGTTGTTCTTAACATGGTCCAAATTGTATAGATTTTCCCGCGTAATTACCATAACACTCAATAAATCGGCATTATTTTGTTCTCTCAGAGTCTTCAAAACTTCACCTCGATTAGTCCGTCTTCTCACACTCAATCCTGTTTTTCTCAACGCGGCGTTTCATTCCGTACGAGAAATGTCTATGCGGCATCTCGTTTCGAACGAAAATCCAAAACAGTTTGAGAAAAAAACTTCTACGAAATAAACTAAACGTTGCACGTGGGTGGATAATATGTTCTCGCCTAAAGAAGCTTACAATTTGGTTACAGGGGAGAAGGGAACAACTGATAATTAAATAGAGGATTTTGATGAGGAGGTATCAATGTATATTCAGTTTGCGGTAACACCATGTGTATATATTCACTTTGCTGTGTAGATTTGTTCTTGTGAACTTTTCTTGCTATTAGTCTTACTGCCACGGAGTAGACAACGGAATTCGGGTGACTACTTACTTCTGAAACGAACTGTCCTGCTTATAAAGTACTACCGAGCCGATGTCCTACATCCCCGGGTAGTATTTAGTAAGCAGGACAGTTATTTTCAGAACTTAGTCATAATCTCCAGAATTCTGAAATCTACTAAAGATAGAATAAAACAGCAAGACAAGTTCCCCAGAACAAATCCGTCAAACAGCAGAGTAGATATACACACGGTGTTAGCGCAAACTGAATATACATTGATGTATTTAAAGGTTATCAAAGGTCAAATGACTCGAGAGATTCCACCTGAAATATTTCTGTTAAATATGTGGCAACCGAAATAAGAAACGAATCGAGACCGTGTGTAACAATCCTCGACGAAGCGTTTTTGTTGTTTTTCACATAAATGGAATCCACTTCTTTGGTGAATTTTTTTTTCACGGGTTGGTTATAATAATGTTGTGTTTATGGAAAATTAATAAAGAATTGAAACTAATTTGCTCTTCCAAAAACCAATTTTATGAATTACTTTTACGCAAAAAGAAAAGTGTTAAACAACAAATTCAATTTACGAGGGAGGAAAATACTGGTGTTTTAAAACCCCAGCAATCTAATTCTTCTTTGTTCAACCAACAATTTTGTTATTAAATATTTTTATTTTTTGTAGAATCCATCCTCATATGAACTCAAACAAACATGAACAATTTCAGTTGTCTACGAAACTTCGTTCAGCCTGCTCAGCTGTGTGAATATTTCACCCTAATGGCTCTGTTTACAAATTCCTCAGGGTCTAAGGTTAGTCTCCAGTCACGAAATTAAAATAATAATAATAATAATACGAATGTAATGATTTAAATTCTGCAATTATTGATACCTGCAGACCCTCAGAAAAGAGAAGAGAGAAAAGAAAATAACTTCAGGAACATGTCTTTAAAAACGTTTCTTTTTATCAGTGCAAACAGCACGTACATACAACAACTACAACGACAGTAAAACAGCTACCCTGCATAAAATTGTGTGTAGTTTGATTTCATAGTTTTGGCAGGGTGTTTGGTGTTAGAGATAATAAATGATAAACTAACTGATGCTAAGTCAAACAATTCAAACATTTTAATTAATACATTATACATTGTGCGCCCCAAAAAACCATCATTTATCCAAAACCTGATTTATCCTGTATTTGTGCCGACTCCATTGAGAGGGTTTTCGGCTGGGTGTGGGGGAGGCAAATTGTCTTCACAAGTCAAAAGAAGAACTAGAATTTGCTAACTAAAAACGTAAGTAAAACCAGAGGTATATAAAGCGTTTGCGAGACAAAGGCCTCGTTGGTTTGTTTTCTTTTAGTCAATTAGTGAACTGTTGTTATGAGTGCACTGTTCAAAATAATTCAATGCAAACAAAAAGGAATCCCTCCTTCATATATTTCTGAAGAGTGTACCTTTTTAATGTGTCATAACTTTTTGGTAAACCTTTCTTTGTGAGTGATGACTGGAAGGAATTTAATCTTTCAAACAACCCAATGTAATTTCACTTTAATGAGAATATGTCCAATTAAAGATATCAGCACGGCACAGGAGCTCAGACGGTTGACTACACCCTCCGTTCGCTTCTCTGTTTCTTCACTGGAAAATGCAAATCATCTCCAGCCATACAATATCGAGTCCCGAAACTCAAAACTGCTTGGAAATTAGCTCATTGATTCCCCGTTTTGGTACTCCCTAAAGAGCCAGTGTCATGGGGTCGGCTGGCCCGTGGATGTAGTCGGGGTGACAGAGGCTCGCTCGTCTTCTCTAATACTCGGTTCAGGCCGCGGTGCATATCCGGTTTAGATGTTTTGCTTTCTCTCTTTTGTGAAGTTTTGATTAAAATAACAAGAAGAAATGAGATCTGTAATGTGACTGTTTCAAAGACTTGAAAGGAAAACGATGCAAGAAATAATGATGACAATAAGCTTGCGTTAATTTCTTGCTTTCAGTTGTGTCTTTCGTCATCATTCTTAAGGTGCTACAATGACATTTCTTAATCCAACTATTTCACTTAATGAGGGGCTCCAAGGTTAAATTCTGTTTTGTGATGCACTCATTTTCCAATAGATAGAGTCCTCATGAATGTGGGGGGAAATTTCAAGTGTCTGGCCTCAAAACTGTGTAAAATGTCATTTGATGCTATTTCAGAGCGAAATTTCAAACATGGCGTCATCGGACATCAAAAACATACGGGCCTGTACATTCTTACGAGATAGTTCTGCGCAGGTCAAAAGGTCGAATTCAATCACTGTTTGGATTGAATATCATCCAAATTTAGGAACGAACTGAACATTCTCCGTACAAAAATGTACTGACTGTAAATTTGGAATGTGACGTCGTCGAACAGTTTTAAATATTTGATAAACTAGTTGTCTTGAAGGGTGTCAAACACAGCGTCTACACCGTTTTAACCTATGGTTAGAGACTTTTTTTCATAAAGAAAAAGATTGGATCGCAAAACTAAATTTGACATTTGAGCCCCTCTTTAATTGCTGTAATTTCAAACTATAGGCTATGATATGGAATTCTTTGAAAGAATTCCATAACATAGATTGGAATTGTACACATTTTCGAAGGTACTTAACAAAGCAAGATTCAGACGAGTGTTTTAGAGAAAAGGTACTGAAATGAATATGAAACCTTGTAATGATAACATGAATTTAGTTAAAATATTTCTGTCCGAGAAAGTAGTATTCATAAAGACCTCAAATCACCAAGGCTTATTTCGGTTGCCACATTCAAAATAAACATGACTCTGGACTAGCAGTTTTTTAAAAACCGTGATAAAACATGAACCATTCTGTTTACTTTCTAATTAATATGGGAACAACTAATTTGATAAAATCTTCACAGGTTGATTTGAATGATTTGCCTGTACAAGTCTAAAGTTTGAAACGGAAGTTAGTCTCCCAAATACCAGTGCTGAATAATATGTAAATTTTTAAATAAATTAGGCCTAGTGAACACCTGTAGCATTTTACATTACTAAAGAGCACATATTGACGAACATCTTTTACTTCTTCTTCTTCTTTTCTTTTTTTTAGGTGACAAGGAGTAAACATCTTAATTTTAAAAAACGTAACCTCAAACCTCGCAAATGTTTGCTCTCTTATAAATTAAAAAAATTACAGTTATTTTCATATAACTCGCTTAATTTAGAACGCAAGACACATAAGTATTTTTTGTGGTTCTGTTAGATCTAATAGTAATATCTTAACATCTCTCTTGGTGGGCGTGCGTTGACGAATTGCTCACTTGAAAAATCTCTATTACTTGAAGTTTTTGCTCTCGGTGTTAAGTTATGAAGTCACTGTTTCGGAGCAGAGGTGTAGATTTTTTTAATGGGATTTGTACTCGAGTTTGATCGAGCAGATGAAGTAAAAACAAGCTCGGACGGCTTGGTGGATTTTATTTTTATAACGAACTTATTCACGTCGCGGCTTGCAATTGGAAACTGCCCATCTAATAGATAAAGTCACATTACTGTTGGACTCAATTATAAGCAGTTACAGCATTCGATTACCCATCAAAATCACATCATGTCCACATTATCGGTTGTGCGTTATCCACATGTATATTACCCTAGCTTCCACTGGGGACGCACGAGACAATATTGACTCTGTACAACTTGCATCCTCCTAGGTAATTCCAGCCAAGTGATGGAAATCTGGCATGCTCGTCAGCCAACTAAGATGTGGGCCCTATCGAATGACGGCTTGCAAGACGGAACCTCGGACGGGTTTATCCCCCCATGACGGCAACCCGAACCGCAGCGTAATTTGGACGGAGCGGACGTCGGTGATCCCCCCGGTGCGGCCCCATCGTGGAGGGGATCGGGGACCGCTTCCCGGCTCAGCAAGGTGCGAATCGGGGGAGGGTTCAGCGTTAAGGAAAACAATATCGTTTGCAGATGAGGTGTCAGGTTGGGGGTTGGTCGTGAGAAAGCTGAGGAAACTAACGTGATGATGGCAATGATTCAAGAGCTAGTGTCGTCGAATGCGGACGAGATGATTGCCATTTTAGTCAAAGATTTTTGGAAACTGACGGGGTGGATTTGCGAGCCCATCCGAATCAAATAAGTCCAAATCCCTTAAATAATGCTGTTACAACTTGCAGTTCATTTACATCAAATAAATCGAAAGTGAAATTCGAGTCCAATTCAGCAAGATTTGATGGAAACGGTTCAAGTGTGAAGCCTCTCCCTTTAGTATGCAGAATTTACATTTATTTTCAAATCCGTCGAGAAAAACGGGCTTATCTTTTTCTTCTTTTTTTTGAATGCTAAATTTTAATTGCCATAAGATTATAGGGTCTTTTGTATTTTCTTATTTGAACTGAACATACTTTCCGGACAGTCTCAGATGTGACAAAATCATTTCAATAAACAAATAAAAAAATAGAGTTTTACAAAAGTCAATATCACAGAACAAACATTTGAGTTTTAAAACATACCGCGGTAATATGAGATTATACCCCAAGACCCAAAGGCAGGTACCTCTGGTTTTTTTTTTTTTTAACGGGCTGGATAATAACTTTTTTGTTTAATTACACTGGTCATGCGTAGACTCATTGACCATTAAAGTGAGGATTATGTCCACCCCACCCCTCCCCCCGTCTCTTTAGATTTATAAACAGGGCATAATACATACCTATTTTAAATCTTCTTCTTTTTTGTAGGGCTATTTCATGAAAGATTATTAAACATCACTGTCAGCAACCTTATATAAAAAGAAATTACGCATTGAAATTGTTTATTATCATGATTTACGTTTTGGAAATTAAAATGCATTTCATGCCTGAGTTCTCTTTGGATCTTTTGATCAAGTTCTTGACCATTTCATGAGTGAGAACCGCAACAGGGCAACCAGACCGCGGGCTCGTGGGTATATCGATCGAGCGTGTCGTGACGAGTAGGGGATGCCGGGGTTCAATGACCAATGATACCGGGAGATGACTGAGAGTCTTCTACGGTGATCACATGGTGGTAATTAAATGCCCCCTTCACAATACGACCCGGTCAACTCATCCGGCCTCTTCATTTTCCAACGGCTCGTCTTGTTTGAAGACGGACGGGTTTATCGCCGGCATCCACGGTCGATTGAAAACAAGCCACGAAGATAATCAGTTTGCGTCTTTCGGGTTTTATTTTCTTCTCTACCTCTCTCTCTCTCGTTCTTATAAATTAAGCAAATTAGAAAGTTATTTTTTCCCCTTCAACATTTATATTGGATACCGGTACATGTAGATCAGCTCAAAGACCGTTTTGCTCAGTAATCTTGTTAAAATGTATAATTGTACTGTCCAAGCGTTCTTTTTTTGCATGCGGTGCAGTGATGCCCGAAACATTGCCTTGTGTGACAAAGCTTTAAGAATTTTTTTGATTCAAAATCTCGTAGCTGTACGTAAGACAAAATCAAGCTTGTTAAATGGTTTAATGAAAAAAGAAAAACCGAAAACCGGGAATTGAGGTATTTGTTATTAATAACTTTTTAAAGCATACAAAGATTCAACAACTTACACTTCACCAGCTGAACGACAATCTAAAAAGAGTTTTGTTTGTTGGCGTGTTTGTAATATTTATACAAAAATGCTAATTGGTTCTTTGAGCAGTTTAAAAAGCTATATAAGCCTCGAGTTTATGACATTATTTTTAATTGTTTTTATTCAAACTAGAAGATTATGACTCCCTTCTACAGCTTTAGTGGAAATTCGACTGTGCAGCACGTCTTAATTGAATATGACATCATTGTTTTGTTTTTGTTTTTTATTGTTTGTTTGCTTTTGTTTTGTTTAGATTTTTTTGGTTTGGTTTATTTTGTGCACGTTCAAAACCTTTTTTTTTCATTACCTATTTCTTTGTATTTGTTTCCTCAGTTTCTATTAAATTTCATAGGTCAGTCTATTACAATCAAATATGCCTTTTCTTATATTCCTACTACATGTTTGCCTGTTATTGTTGCATATTTAATTGTTAAGTGTATTATATGGGATTGGTAAGGATTTTAAAAAAAATCAGTGATTAATTTTAGTCTGAAAGCTTACTAGTTATGAAGTTCATACTAAAACCATTGTTTCTGTGAAATGTTTTCCTCTTATAGTTGAAGTCATACTCGAGAACATTATCTGAACCACCCCCCAAAAAAAAAAATAATAATAATAATAAAACTGATTCAGCTTTGCAGCTGAACAAAATCTTAAAGAAAATGTTTAGTTTCATTTAAATGAAATGATGCGCTTCAGAAGAAAACTCAGTTTGAAAACTTGTGTTTGCTTGTTTGTTTTGTGTTTTGTGGAGTGGGTTGTTTGGGGGCTTGGTTGTTGTTGTTTTGGTTTTTAGGGGGATTTGGGGTTTTCTTTTGCTTTGTCTTTGCTTTGTTTGTGTTTTGTTGTTGTTTGTTTGTTTGTTTGTTTGTTTGTTTGTCTGTTTGTTTGTGTTGTGGAGTGGGTTGTTTAGAGGTGTGGTTGTTGTTGTTGATGGTGTTTTTTAAGGGGGGTTGGGGTTTCTTTTGCTTTGTCTTTGCTCTTTGCCTAGCAAAAAAGGACATTCTAAACGAATCCGAACTCATCTAACTTTAAAAAAACGATATTACAAAAATTATCATTCTCCAGTATCCAAACAAATTCGCGTAACATCACTAAAACATAAAAGTACCCTATGTTCGTGACTGCCAAGTTGACCTCATTTGAACCCAACCCCCCTCTACAAATAATACCCCGTGTAAAAACATCGCGGTAGACTGAGCCCCTAAGATGCCGTCCTTTTGTTCCCCTGTTAGTCTTAGATGAACAATCACCCCAGTTCCTAGAAGTAAGAATACAGTTCCCCATTCCAGATCGATCCATAAAGGCAATCGCCTTCCCAGACAACCTTCTGCGTGGCTTTTAGCTGGCCTTCTAGCGTCTGTAACCCCCACGGTTTTGTGGGCACGAAAGTGGGCAGGTCGCCAGACAGAGTTTGGGTCAATTATTTAAGGTGTCCTTTTGTTGGTCTGTTGAATTCAGGTGTCAAAGCGGTGGGTCTTTTAGATGGGCAAGTACCGCCGATTTCGTTGGGATTGAGTTGGCTTCTTGACAGGGTGATGATAACCGCAAAGGCCAATCGTTCTTGACAAGTGGTATTAATAAAACGACCTGCAGTCCATTCACTCACCTTAAAATCATTCTCCTGTATTCCTGTATTTCTCTCTTTCTCTCTCTCTCTCTCTCTCTCTCAGCCTACTGTCGGTAACGGTAAATAAATAAATAAATAAAGGAATAAATATACAAATAAATAAATAAATAGACAAAATAAATAAATAAATAGATAATCCATATAAATAAATCATTAAATAACCTAAATAAGTGTAGCAACAGACAAGTATTTCTCCAAGAATTTGTTTTCAAATTTTTGTTTTACACATTGAAAAAGTTTCAATATGTCAACTGTTAGGCCTACTTTAGAAACAAATAAATTAAGTTCTTTCAACTATTATAATCGCAAGAAGAAACACAAAATTCCCCCCAAAACAAATAGTAATAATAATTAATAGCAATGATAAGTAAAAAGAGAAGTATATCAAAATAAATAAATGAAATAAAAATACGAGCAGGCCAGATGGCAGAGACGTTCTTGACAACCCAACAAGTTGTTTGTTCATGTTTTTTCTTTCCGCGGCGTGCCGTTTTGTGCTCATTGATCAATAACATCGATTAAACTTGTTTTTCTTTTTTAGTCAAGGGCGAAGCGTATCAGTAACTGGAGAAGAAAAAGAAGACGAATATAATGAAACCACTTGTGCAGACTGTCGGTTGACAATTCGGGTTCAAGGAAACTCCACCTCCCACCCCCCCCCCCCCGAACGAAAAAAAAATCGTTTCAGATTTGACCGGGAATAACCCCCAAACGAAATGTCACAAACACGCGCCCGCAATACTACTCCAAGTGTTTTTACGTTGATCGTTTTGTTTTTGAAAGTTTTTTTAATTTTTTTATAACAGACTACTTGTAAGTAATAGAGGACACGATCTCTAGAGGGAAAAAGTCACATCCGTCCATTAATTTTAAAAGAAATATCAGAATTTGCATTTCCTAGTAATTTGAGTGTTTTTGTCACTGGTGAAACAGCAGGGTGTACCAATAATTAATATTATTGCATGGAATTGTATAATGGTCTTGGGTTGAGGTCAGGAAATCAAATGACCGACATGCTCAGTCCCAAAAATTAAAAATGTATAATCGTGTTGGTCACGTTTTTTACGAATATTGAGCCAGCGTGTTGTTACTGACTTGTCCTAAAAAAACAATGGCATCAAGGTGATCAAAACTAAAAGAAACTAGAAAATGTTCATTTCTTTTCCTTTCAAATGTTTTTGTAAAAGCAAAGTTATTACAAAGTACGCTCAATTGACAGAAGTTAGCTAAAAGAAAAAAATTCGCTGTACATTTAAACAAAAATTATAAATTCATGATTGCTTATAAGAAAAATTATTTTCGGCATTGAAATATTCGGTTTTCTTAAGAGTTGGTCGCTGAAAAGAGACTTGTAATAGTTTCATTATATTCCTGATTATTTTTTTTATTATCAGATGTTACTTTTATGGACTTGTAAAGTTATGAGTAATCTTTCATTTATTGGGACGAGGCGAAGTTTAAAGACTGTTTTTGCTGAAGAGACCGATTTCCTTGTTTATGTTTCTCTTTCTGGTCCTGTCTACGCGGGATGTGACCATGAGAGTAAAGCTGGCATTACGAGGTTTTGTCAAAAGGTTGTGGGTTGTTAAAGGGGGAATGGTACAAAGCCAGCAATTGTTGAGCCGCACCTTGGGGCCCTGTGAATGCATGCAACAGTCAAATTGAATATGTTACAAGTTTTCCTCTTGACAAAGTTGAGGCGGAGTCAATGGTTTTCGTCGAGCCGGCCGGCCGTCGTGTCGCCACACACAAACACCCTTCGCATTTTATACGGGCTTCTTCTCCTCTTAGCTATCAGGCTGCGGGCGAGTAAGTCACAAAAGCAGCGAGGTGACTGACCGCTGACAGACTCGCTTTGGTTTGCCTCTCTCTCCGTCCCGTGGTTCGTTACCTCGCTTGAACCGAGTTGTCGGCAACGCCTTACCGTGGCTGGCCGGACGGGCCGGGCGGGAAAAGAGTGAAGGAGAGCGGGGAGATGACGGAGCCGGCTTGATCGAGCGACGCTCCCGGTGCCATTCACATCGGCGCCCCTGCCCATCTAAAACCCTTGGGGATAAAACAACCCCCCCCCCATCCAGTCACCCCCCCCCCATCCAGTCACCCCCCCCCCCAACTCTCCTGACGACCTCCAAGAATGTCAATACTTAAAGCCACGATGCTTCAAAATGCTGACGGGGACTGCAAGAGTGAATTCACGGTTGCCTCTTCTTCCCCGGTCGGCCAACCTGCCTAACCAAACCAAACCAGCCCATTTTACTCTACCCCCCCAAACTCTCTCTCCCTCTCTCTCTCTTTCTCTCTCTCTCTCTCTCTCTCCATCTCTCCCGTGTCCCAGCCAGCTGGCGAACAATAAACAGCCCCCGCATCCTCACTGCAGCAACAAGGTGCCCACTGGCGAAACAAATAGCAACTGTTTCTAAATCGTGTTCCGCTCAGGGCATTCTTCCTATCTGTCCCCCCGGCTTGTGAGTCAGCGAGTGGCTCAATACGTCGCCTCATACCCACATATTTCGCATCTCCCTCGTCTGTTTTTTCCCCCCTCACTCTGTCCCTCTCTTCTCTTTCTTTCTTTACCTCAACACGCAAGTGTTTCTTCATTTCTTTGCTTCTTGCGGGGGTCATCCAGTAGAACAATACCCCCGACTGGACCTCAGTGTCACCAGTTGTTATTTCAACACTTTTCCATTCACCGTCCAAATCGACTTTAATTATTTTTCTTCCAGATAATGCGGGTAGAATGATTAGCTTAGGGATATTTCTTCTCTTTTTCCCCCTTTTTATTTTCACCCCTGGCGGACTGACTCAAATGGCGACAGATCTTTCGCTTTGATAAGTGAACGATAGAAAAGGAACCATTGTCCGGAGCATCAAGTTATTTCTCTCAGACGATCTATCTAGCTTGTAGTAATAAAGCGGGCGACAGGCAGCACTTGGCCGGTTTAATTGCCTCTATGTGTTATTATTAATGATATTCAATCGTGTAACACGCGGTACTCCAAACTCAAGGAGTAACACCACTGGGTCAATTTTCCATCTGAAGGGAAAGCCACTGAGTTTCCGCATTATCAAGTATTATTCAAACATCACACAGATCTATGAAATTCCATCTTGAATTGAAAAGATACGTACCAACTCAATTATACCTGTATTGATCCACAAGTCAAAAAGGTTAACAACATCTTCACTTGGAAGTGTAGTCTTAGAAGATTTTAAAAAACGAGATCTTAAAAACGACGGTGTAAACTTCTGAAGGTATTCAACGTGACGTCCGTGACACGAAGACATTCTCGAGTGGTTTTTGTGGACGCTGAGATCAAAAGAGGAACGCGCCCTTCGGTTGATTTGAAATCAAAGTTGTTCTTTTGGTGGCAAAATGGATCAGTCGGGAACTTCATTCCATTGGTTTAACTGTGTGGCTTTGCGCATTTGCAGCTAATTACGGTGATAATAAATTAAGTTTACTTAGTCCTTTTCAAATCGGTAAATACTTCATCTGGACAATTAATGAGTTTAATCTGACCTGGGGTGCTGGGGGGGAAAATTGCGTCTTTGCTCTTTGGAAGACAAAATTAATCCCCGTCATAGTTTGTCGATGAAAAACACTACGAACTCATCAACTTGGTGAATCAACGAAAAACGAGTTCTTTGGTGGAATTGAGTATAATATTCAAAACACAAGTCGGATACTGCCAGTGGTGTTGAATGTTATTCTTCTAATAACAAGGGTACAAGAAACAGCCTGACCAGGCCGAGCCTTCCCCCCTCCTCGCCCCCGCTCGGTTGCACCGGGGGGGTGGAATTGAAATTTCTGTGGGTCCATGGGGCATCAAGCGGACTCCGATTCGGGGAGTGAAGTGTAAAATTTGTCAACAGATTCCTTTCATTTCAGTTTAGTTCCCAGATCAAATAAAATCGCACTCTTCAGCATTCCTTTTAAATAAACCGTACCCGAGGAGCGGGGGGGATAGCACCCCTTAAAGTTTAAAATGGATTTAGGAAAAAAAAGTTGTTGAAAAAATGTTTTAAAAAGTGTTTTTTTATGTTTGATGTTTGTTTGCTTTATTGTTTTATTTTAATTTGTTGAACATTGCTGACGGGCAAAAGTTAAATACAAACTTTCGTCACCACAGAGATGTGCCGTTCATTCCTTATATTTTCACGATGTACAGAACATTGAATAGCAATCTGTGAATGCAATCCTGCAGTCCGGTACGAACATAAGAAATCATCCGAACTGATACAAAAAAACATCATTGAATAGTCAGATTTTATTTTAATGGGTGAAGCTTGGTTATGAGGAATGTAAAGAGCTCTTCTAAATAAGTTCATAGCTCTCCTTGATTTATTATTAATTTTATATATCTGCCGCTTCCCAGGTTGAATCGTAAACGTGGGTGTGATCCCTGGCTACACGGCAGTTAACGGTTGTATGGCTTCTGACTGGCACCCCGAACAAAGATATTGACTAATAGGGAGACCGCCAACATAGGGCTGGATAGCTCAGTTGGTAGAGCGCCGGTACGTTAATCCGGAGGTCGTTGGTTCAAGTCCCGCTCCAGTCAATTTTTCTTTGTTCAAACCCGAACTACTTAAATAAAATTTCCCAGTCAGTTTCCCTTGTGGTTCATGACTAGATATATATATTATATATATATAAATAAAAGTTTGATTTTGTTGAAAAAAAAAAAACAGCAGATATTTTGGTGAGCTTCGACCTCCCATCGATCCTACGTGATTGCCTATATTGCGTACGTTTTATTTAAGACGAAAATTAAGTTGTCCATACTTTTCTCATGTTGAAATTTAAATTAATATGTTTTATTCACTTCCTCTATTTCGAATATTGTTGTACCAATGCAGTGCCACTTTTTTGTGTATATGTTTTATATTTTAATTACACACATAGAACAGTTGAAGGGGACACTGTCTACACCGTCAGCATGTGACCGGCTGTACACGTGCTAATACCCAAACCTAACAAACAACTCGACGGACTACGAGAGCAGCTGGCATGGTGATTCAGCATCTAAAGCCCCCTTCTCTTGTCATACCGTAACAGGTGAGGCCAAAATTGAACCACATCGGGGCTAACCCCAGCGATATTGGTTCGGAAGGAAACAATTTCTAGGGTAGAGGTAAAGGAGCCCAATCTCGCCCATTGGTCGCTGACTTTCCTCCCAAGTGATCCGCTTGAGTTTTGGGCCACAATTTATTCTCAACGTGTGAATCAAAGTAGTGTATGATGTCAACCGACCGAACTCTACATATTTAATTGTTTTAACAGACCGAACTGCACAACCGTTTAGTAAATATAATATGTACGCCCCTCTAACAGAAATTACGAATCAAAGAGCACCATCTTTTGTTACATCGTCAAGTCAAGGCAAGTTGAATGTCGAATTTGTGTTTTGATAAAATACAGTTTTGTTTTAACTGACAGGGTGAAATGCAGCTCACAATGTGAATGAAACAACTTTAAACATTCTTAGAGTATGGTTACCTATAATGGCACCTTTTAAAATACCAAAACAAACAAACAAACACCCCAACAAAACAAAACATAGAAACAGACAACACTGTCCAAACATTACAACAGTAACTGAACACTAAATGCCAAGTATTCGGTCTTTCTGTTTTTTTTCCTAAACAATTACAGCGAGTCGAGCTCAAGATTGGAATGTCAATAACGGAACTGTTGGATTTTCTTCCGGGGATCACGGGACCTTTGACCCAAGGGCGGGGCGCCCCCAGCGTCCGTCCATCATCAGGATGCAACCTGATCAACAGAGCTTGTGTCTGCGCCTCGGGGGTAGCCCGCCAGTTCACACGGGTCAGAGTGGGGAGAATTAACTTTCCGCGTGGAGTAAATCTGTTCACACACAAAAAGTCGACGAAACAAACAATCTCGTACAACTTGATTCACAAACTCCAGCTGGCCTCAACAAACAGCGACGTCTGAAGACAAAATAAGGCTCGGATCTAGAACTGGCTGGGAAGTCACCGATTGACACAAAATGACAGCTTTTTTTTTTTTTTGCAAATGGGTTCCAAAACGGATCTGTGGGAAACTATGGTAACCGAGGGATCTCTGTAGATCGCGAAAGTTTTACAAATTAGCAGGTGCGGGAAAAAGGTAGTTTTCATTCAAGCAATTAGTGGTGACGTATCGAGTTACATCAGCAGCAATATGCAGAAAAGCTTGAGACAGACCCAGGGTTGTCAGCCATCATTTATACAAACAAGACGGAATTTCCCAAATTGCAAACAAACTCATGTTCGATACAAACAGAAATAAAAAAACAGGTTTTCGGCTGTTAGCCGAAAACATAAAAACAGTATCAGTAATATTAACAGGCATCCAGTACAGCGGAACTAAAGGGCTGATGATAATTGTTTTAAATATTGAAGAGAATATTCGATTACGAAAACTAATCCTACTATAACTGAATGCATTTGTTTTGTAATTGTATATAGGGGGTCTTCACTAGACAAGCTTTGCTTTTTTGAGACCTCCATCCACACACATGGGCAAGTTGTTGCAATTATATAACATATTTCATAGGCAGAATACACCTTCTGGGTTTTTTTTAAAATCTGTTCGATTGTTTAAGTGCCATCCAACTTGTTGAGATCCTGCGATCATTTACTGCAGAATGGTGACATCATAAACGTATAAGATGACGATATTCTGTTCATCCTATATCAATGTAGATTATACAATGAAACTAACCTGTGAAATTTTGTATTTCAAACGGTGGTAGCGTTTTTGAGATGTCGCCGAAAATCTGGAGCGGTTATCTCCGCGAAGGAGGAATAATCCGTAATTAGTGGAATACACAATAACCGTTTCTCATGTTCAAATTTTTTTGAATCCCTCTCTCTAAAACCACATTCCTTTGAAGGGAATTGTTTTCTCAACAGTTATACAAAATCAACAGCTACAGTGCCTCTTACCAAGTAAGTTTTTATGGGCATTGATTTTTGGAGTACCAAAGGTATGCCCCCCCCCCCTCTTTAATGTATACTACTCAATGGTTTGGTGTGCGTGCGTGATGGATTAAGAAATAGAAGAAGACCAAGTACATGAGCAACGATCGACTTCCAGTTTGACTACAACTATTCGACTCTACAAGAACTATACGTCGAATAAGACTTTATTTGATGACAAAAGAATTCCTCCATCCATCAGAATCGCAACAAATGTTCGATGATAAGAACGAACCGATGAACAGAAAGTCGGTTACTAAGCATCGAAGTTTACTTTGAATCTGTGATGTGGGATGGAATCACGATATCCCAGGTTCCGTCTGCTAACACCATCAGAGAACAGATCGACCCAAGAACGGCATACAATCAACCCAGAACAAAAGCCTAACACTACACTTTGTTTTCAAATCATCCTGCTGGCCGGGCTGACCCAGTTTTATCATCATCTCTAAACGGACCTGGGTCTCATCTTCATGCGTTTCACACATATCGAAGTCAAGGAAGTAGACCCCAGCGTGAGCAACAACCAAAAAAGAAGACACAAATTACAATAGGAACGAGAGGGAGCGCGTGAAGTTTAAGATGGATTGTGGTTGCCCACATTGTGCCATATGAAGTAGAGGGAAAGAGGTCGCACTATTTAGGTCGCGAACAGGCTCGACTAGACAGGCCAATTTAGAGTGATTGCTGGCCAGGAATAGTCCAAATCCTTGCCAGATCTGCGCCACGGGCGACTAAGGAAGGGACCCCAAATACACGCTACACAGGTCTCATATCGAGGGATTTGACGGTGGTTAGTATTGGGCGGCGGTAGGAGTTAACTGTACCCAGATAACTCAGAGACGACTGTTTTATGAACTTTTATTTCTCTCTCTCAGAAAGTTGTGATTGAAGATTGCTGCAGGGTTGGCTGTGGTTCAGAGATCGGGACACAAGTCAAGATGCAACATGGCGGACCGTACCCATGAGTTTTCCCTTGATTCCCCCTATCACACAACGAAACCAACTCTGTCAACGTAATACCAACCAACATTATCTTCAAGAAACTCAACAACTAAAAACTATTTTAGATCGACGTAATGCCATGCTGCTTGTTTGATGTTGTTGTACACTTCGCCTACTATTTTTAGGCCTGGGTTTTGTTCTCAACATACACACTCTATGTTCTTACCATAATTGTAATTTTACACTCACGTTTAACATTACAACAATAATTCCTCTTCGTAATTACATAATGTTGAGGTAAACTCGAATTTCGTTGAAACCGAGGAAAATGTACTCTAGTTTTTCAAAACAGTAATAAGAACCTTTTAGAAAGTTGCTATGTTAGTGTGAGTGTGTTGACTAGTAGTTTGTTCTATCGTGTGTTCTTCTTAATAGTTATCTCAGTTTACATGATATTATTTTACGTTGTTGGGTGCGATTGATATCGAGTTTTCTATGATGTCATATTTTTCATCAGTGACTAATCGGATACGAATGTAATGAATATTTTTGAAAGGACAGTGCCTTTCGAGTAAAGAAATACGTTAAGAAAACAGCTTTTTCTCTCTATATACTTAACTCGTCCCTGATGGGACAGAAATTAATCATTCTGATTCATTTAGTATGAGTTTGTCAGTCAATGAAGTGGCGTATATTTTCGTGATGTTATGTTTAGCCTCGTACGGTATCAAGGCACCTACATGATTGATGTAAAAAGGGGCAGTTGCTACACTTATTACAATGTCATATGATTTGGTGTCAATTAGCACCGTGCATGTACAACCCCCACCTTCACCTTACCCCTACCCCACCCCACCTCATCCCCAAATCCTACCTCTATCCTTACTTTAACCTTACCCTTCACCACTGTTACCCATAACCCCATCAACACACCTACCCCTATCCCCACCCTTGCCCCATCCTTACCCACACAAACACCCCTACCCTACCCCACCAACACCCGTACCCTACCCCACCATCACTCAAACCCCTACCCCCACCCTTACCCCCCCCCCCCCACCACCACCACCTGGTAACCACCCTACCCCTGCACCCACTCAGAAATGAAGACATTCGATGACTTACTCACGCAAATAAAGCAAAACCAAAATGTTTCACATCACGATGATATAGTATTACAAATCATTGCCGATCTAATTAATAGAGACATTTTCCTTAGAATGTATTTGGGATTTTGCACGAACTCCAAATTGGTGACTTCCCTATTTGTGCGTTAACTATACATTACTCACACAGGGGGAGCTCGCGATCTGTCAGACGTCATTTGGACATCAAATATTCAAGTTGACGTTTTTGTTACATACGGGGACTGGCTTCGGAACAAATATGCCTCAATAGACAACCGCAAGATCATCCACGTGACAGGCACCAAAGATAGACCTCCTCGAGAGAAAAAAATGGTCACTTTATTTGCATAATGTCGTTCAAGCAGTACTGTTTCTTTGTATTTGTTTTAAAACCGATTTGTCTTAAAACGCATCAATACATTACATGTATTAAGTATGGTGGACACAATATAGACAAGAATTAATTCAGACAAATTTCTCTGACTAGCTAAACTATGTTAACCTATTCGTACCAAAACGTTGTAGGTACAATAAACTGTTGAGGTTTTCACCCGAAATCTATAGCCACTAATATCCAAAATAACGATCGACAAAAATCCTTTGAGTTTTTTCCAGCTTAATATTTAGAACTTTGCGAAAATAAGGACATTGGGGTTTAAGCTTTTTACTTTAATAGCTGTTGGTAGTAAACACTGTGAGAAACGACTCCCTTTGAAGTAGTGTAGCGGAAGAGGTAAAACTTTCACCCAAGAAATTTGAATTTGAGAAAGGATCAGACACGACGCCTTTCTCAAATCCATCTGACATCTTTCATTATTTTCCTGCAACTTCGATGACTGATTGAGCCCAAATTTACACAGGTTTGTTATTTTATGCATATGTTGGGATACACCGAGTGAGGATACTTGTCTTTGACAATTACCAAAAGAATACCCTGCCTTTAATTGTCTCTTTGCAATATATATAAGTCTTCATTGTACGCCGATGTTGTCCTATTTTAAACCTGTATACTTTAATTTGATTAAGTTTTGTTATTTATTCATATTGTTCTATGATACTTTGTGTACCTAAAAGCACATCGAGAATGTGCCCTGTGATTTCTTATATATATATATTTTTAACAATTTCCAGTATCTATGCTTATTAGGTGTTCGACCTTCAGCCGAATACCTTTTGTTTTTAATTTTTAATTTTGTTTGTTGTTGTTGTTGTTGGGGGGGGGTTCTTCATTTTTTATTATTCGCTCAGGCTTTTAAAAAAACATTAGAATACACACGGAAGACTTAGAATAACATTTAGACCAAAAATACAAGAACAAAAAGGATATTTTGAAAAACGAAAAACAAACAGCAGCCTAGGATTTGCCCAAAAGCGAACTTTAAAAGACCGATCCCCGTAGAAAAAAATAAGCCAAAACATAAGAAGAAATAAAAGGGTTTTTTTTAACACTAATGGTGATTATACGAACTTTTATAGAAACATTTTAACAATATTAAACACATTCAAAAGAAATTCTTAAAAAGAAAAAAATTGAAAAGGAAATGAGCAATGCACGTAGACATGTGTCTTGTTTTTAATTTAATTAAATGTATTGCTTTTATTTTAATCTTTTCATTTATTTATTATTTAAAAAACGATGCAGAATTACTTAACGAGCGAGTACCTATTTGTGTTTTATTATAGAATTGAAATTTCTTGTTGGAGTTTGTATTTATTTATTTATTTTGTTTTTGAAGGGGGATGGTGTTTCGATGGCCCTGTCAAACATGAATCGGTCGTAGACATTACTGACTCCCAACGGACACTCTTCTACCAGTTACTGATTACTGCACACGGGGCTCCGTAGTTTGTATCAACACGGGTTGATGAGGGTTTGGTTAAGGGGCGCAGCACCAAAACAAGACGGCCTGAAGATTGAGCCCGTCAATTGACGCTCCAACAAGGGCACACCGTATGGTTACCGGTGTCTAAACACACGAAATCGGAGACTAATTCCACACACACCTTGAAAGGTTGACGGGGGGGGGGGGTAGAAATTGGGGTCCCGGTGTTTACTTCGTGTTGTTGAAATGTGAGCGAGTGTAAGTTCAGACTGATATTAAACGTTACCGTTTCCCACAATATTGGAGAGTCTTGTGAAATCGGCAAGCATTCCAAAGAGTTTTATAAACTAAACAAGAACCCAAAGTTTACAAGGAACAAAAACAAAGTTTGGTGGAGGTTACTTGGAGGGAAACAGAAGAAATTCATGCAAGTAAAAAATACCTTTAAGTCGTACTTTAGCTTGAATTTGGAAAGAAATACAGAGGACTTTTTGGGTTGAAAGTAGGAACAAAATAACAGTATTTTGGTGCAAATAATTAATGACTTATATCTCACGTTTGCATCAGGAGATTCAATACTTAAGATATGGTCCTCGTGTTGTTTACTTTTTCAATAACAACATTGACCCCCATCAAGCATCATTGACAATAACATTCAAATTATTTACTGCCCACGCCTGAAAGACCATATTTTGTTGTCTTTTGTTTTTCAATAAACCTTATAATAATTTTGTCAATGAATCAGGAATTGAATCATTGTCCTGCCCACAGTCAGCACACTTTCGTAAATTCTTGAAGATTGTCCACGCGTCCCCAATGGTCAATTAAAGCGGCAAAGCCCGTCCACGTTATCGACCCGCGCTCCCACCGTCGTGTCGCCGGCCTGCCGCACCGCGAACCGGTCAGTAACTCCTGGCCGGGATTGCCACGACGCTGCTCCTTTGGGCATTTAGAAATTCTCCAATTTCATTCACCTCCTTCATTATTATTATTTTTTTTTTTTCATCTCAACAAAAGATTTGTCGTCTTTTTTTTTGTAATCATGATCAAGATAATTACTTTCGCTTTTTCAAACCTATTTTACTTGTTAATGCGAGGGAGACTATTCATTACGTGGGGATGAGGTTTTTATAATTCAGTTGTCGGCGGGTAGTTGACCGTCCACAACCAGTGCGAAACCGAAGTGATGGTGACGACATCTAAATTCCGAAGACTAAAGAAAAATGCACGGGTTAACCTTGAGTAGAAAACACGGAAGGATAAAACAACAAACATGTTCCCCTGTTGCGTCTTCCTTACGTCAGTGCGGGCCAAACTAATAACTGGCTTTGACATGTTGCTTGTTTGGAATCACGGAGCCGGGAACACTGTTTATTCATTTCATTTTCAGCAGATCGTACAGTTTTAGGTTAAACAAGGTCAACTTCAGACTCAATAAAATAATGAGCGAACTCAAGAACCACTCCAGACCTCCAGATTCCACGTTTTACTTCATGTTTTACCATGAGGAACGCGCTTGGAGTATTTGTATCTAGCCACTTTTTGTCGTATCCAAGATGTACCGAGTTGCTGTGGGTCCCACCCCCCCCCCCCCCGCCACATTTAATTAATGTTCAATGATCAGAGATTGTTCATCTTTGTTCGGGAAACGTGTACAGGAAACTTTTTGCACAAAAAAAAGCCCACGCATTTTCTTGTAAGGAGGGAGACTTCATATCTTATTGTTTTTGCTTCTACAATGCGACAACAATCCTCCTTTTCGACACTTCAGTGCAACCTTCAAACTGAACAGTCTCAAGTTCTTGATAACTATACTTTGATAGATTGATCATTTTCTATAGCCCAGATAATGGCACTGTGTTTAATGTTTTCCCACATGCAAGTAGAAATATTTCTACCGCCATGGTTTTCCCAACTTCAGCTTACACAATGACCCCTCGGCCTGATGCTGATAATAATCACGACGCTGAGAGTCGGATGCCAGACCGCACACTATTCAACGGTACCTGCTGTTTTGGTAATGGCAGTGCATTCGTAGATCAGACGATAACGGGCGTGTTTCTGTAGGGTCACCCGTGACCCGGTACCCCCATGTTTCTCCCCTCAATCTCAAGGGTACGACGCCCGCTAAGGATACCCGACCCTGTGCGCCAATTCGCCGGTGGGCATACGGCCCAAACTTAGGCGCATACCTCGGACTATTAGCATCTGTCTCAAAAATGTAATCATAAAATACAAAATCTAATCGGCCTTGTAGCTGAAGGGTTGAATGAAAAGTCAGTATAACTGCATTGAATAATCTTACATTGTGAAGACAACAAGTAGACTTAGAGATTTAATTTACTGTTCAGAGTCGCCTTCAAGAACATCGTTCAATACATTTAAATCAAGTCGTTCAGAAAGCTTACTTGTTCTTGGTAATGTGCCAAAGTCCCGCTCGAGTCACGTCTACGAAAGCGCACCGTCTTGTTAATCGTAGGACGGTAAAGGCTCGCTTGACTTCGCCGCTCCGAAATCCTTCGTCTTCCTAGGGGGAAAATTAAGGAATAAGCCGGGTGCAATGACCGGGGCTTCACTTCGCCGAACCAACAGCCGCGACTTTCAAGATTATGGTTCTCGGGGGCCTGATTTGACCTTTGACACGTCACAGAATTCAGGTCCTTGTCTGTCTACGCAAATATTCTTTCCAGTCGCAGTGGCGCAATTGATTGGGTACAGGACCGGTTCAAGGAAGGAGAAGACCGGGGGAGAAGACGTACCATCGTGTCCCTTTGTGCAATTAAAATTTCTAGACTCGGAAAATCAAGCAGAGAGATCGTGTGGTGTAATCACCTAAAATAAAGCATCTTGCTCTACAAGGCGACTGTGAAACAATCATTGTTTTTATTGTTTATTTATTTAAAATCTAAATACATACTTACATATAAACTTGTCCGGGTCAAGATAAAAGTTTTTATAAACTGTCATCATAGATATTGCAGACCCAATAAAACCTCTGCTACCGAAATATAACATTCATAATTAAAGTATTACCCCAACAAATATGATAACTACCGGTAACTACGTGTAAACAAACATCGATTCAAACTGGAATATAAAAAAAACCAGGACTGCATTACCCTAAGTCAGGCAGAGAAAGGAAATACTTTAGGTGACAAAATGAAAAGACACATTCATCAACTCCACAAAGGTAACTCCACAAAGCAACTAATCTTTTGTAATTACAATTTGTTTTTAAGATAAACTTCCTACTGTTTAGAAAAAAAGGACTGAAAAATTTATCACATCAGTTCAGGAAAACTGCATCCTTTTATGAAAATGTATTTAACACACTTCACTTTTATATATGAATATATTAGTATATCAAACGAGGCATAAGTTTGACAGTCGTTGCATTGTTATATTAATAATAAATAATAATAAAATATAAATAAATAATAATAAATGTAAATAAATAATAATAAATAATAATATTTATAATGCACTGTCTATCTAGCTACCGTTTTCTGAGGCGCAGATGCTATAATATTAATGAAATGCACCGCCCCATGTTAGAAATAATAATGTAAAGTTAAATGTAATTGATTTATATTGTATGCAAACCGTTACCATTTCGACACATGTTGTTATTTTATTTCAAATGTCCGTTTTTTTTATACTATAAATGCACATAAACAAGGTGAATTCGGCTGGAATAGTGTTATCACAACGGGCCAGACGGAGGTAGGTGTCAAGTGCCCCTAGTGACCGTCTACACTGCAGAAACTTGAGTGTTAAAATGACACCATGGGTGTTGTCATATTATAAGATACCAACAAAGCTTTTTTTTAAATAACACTAATTTATCTCAACGCAATTACATTGGTGTTTTATTATTCTTTGGTTATCTATAACACGTGACAACACCCATGGTGTCAATTCTAACACCCCATTTTTTGCAGTGTACGTTTACACATTTCATTTTTGCGGTCAACCATCTTTGACCAACACTCATCATATAGTTCAGATGATTTATGGTATGACCTCTGATGTATTTCCCCCCAATACAAAATATATCATACAACATATAATGTTCTGATAAAAAGTTTCGATGTAGTGTTGTGTTTCCATGGAGTGACGTAAACAATGACGAGTGACTAGGAATGTTCAGAAATATTGATTAGTTTGATTAATCGATAATGCATATCCGTAATTAAAATAAAATCTCATCGACAATCGATTAGTCATGACTAGCCAGTATCTGCAATTAATACGTATGTGTAAGCTACGCACTTGTTTAGTCCAACAATTTCCATTGTTATTCAAACAAATGTTGTATTTTTTTGATAAATTTTCTTACGTTTAAAGCTTTATATATAAGGACTTTTTATCCTTTACTTTTTCGAATCTAAACCTTTAAAGGGGATGGTTTGTCGAAAAACGAAAAAGTGAAACACTTTTTGTATATGTTATAGTTTTGTTGCAAGTTGAGGTTATTTTACTTTATTTTTTTACTTTAGCGGTAACTTATAAAACACACACCCCAAGGGCAACTTTTGCCACAGTTCCCGATGGTCAACAACAGTCATTCGGCTGGAGTTTTCATTCATCACCACATGATTGCTTGGACGGTCCGTCATCCCTTGCCTCGGCTGGCATGGCCGAGACGACAACTCCAGCCCGCCGCTTGCCATTTCTGTACACCCTGTTATTGATGACATTGAACGAAAGGGCTTTGCTTTGCTATAAATCGAGAGAGCCGTGGAGTCAGGGTCAGTATCTAGAAGCCCCCCGGGGGCTGCGGGGCAATGCCCGGTGAAGAGGCACCGGAAGGACATTCTGGCTGTCCCACACTTCTCACCCGTCCGTAAAGCGTTCATCCGCGGCATGCCAGCCACGGCACGCCGTCACAAGAGAGAAACGATTTTGCGGGGCGATTGGAGGAGCGGATCAATACTGATGTTAGTTTCTTGACGAATGGAGGGGGGAACTGAAGACCGAAGACTCTTCCGTAGCAATGACCGCCTTATAAGTCTGTCTGTCTCAAACTCCCCATAGAACACAGACACACGCGGGACATATTATAACCCGAGTTTTGATCCGAGTGGAGAGCTCAAGTGTTTAAGTACCGCGTAATTACTACTTAGGTCTTTATGGAGAGGTGTTGAATGTAAATAATGGCAAAATACTCTTACAATATTTGAATTTCGCCACTTTCAATTTCGGCACGTGTAAATTGGGGATAGAACTTTACTGTCTCCTGCTGATATAAGTTTTTCTGAGGTAACTGAAACAAAATCATCATCATTTCCAAACTATACTACACCATAAATAAATCAATCAATCAATCAATCAATTAATCAATCAACCAATAAAAAATACTTTTTTTAACGTGAATTATTTGATGTATGTTGCTGTTATTATTGATGTTGAATAAACGGAGTAGCATAACTCCACATAGAGAGAAAAACATGAATTAAATCAATTAATTAATAAATAAATAAATAAATAAATAAGTAAATAAGTAAATGGATAAATAAATAAATAATAAAATAATTAAATCAGCATTGGAATGCAGTTGTGAAGATTTGAACGTGGCTTGTCTATGAAATTCATTTTGATGGCCGATCATTTTCCGAGTTATGGTTTTAACTTACATCAGACCGAGAAGGAAAGGAAAAAAATCTGCTCAAAGTGAAAACCTCGCTTCCAAAAGGTGTAAATATACATATATTTTTTTTTTAAATAAACTTTTTTTGACTGTTATTCTTTTTCAAAGCAGCTGGAGAGGAAGAGAGCCTCTAGACAGAAACTAACTTTGTTTCCTTTAGGCAACTCATCGGGCTCCAGCTGGCTCTTCCTCTGTATGTCTTTAATGCTTTTGTAGGTTTCCTTTTATGGGTTTTTTGTTTGTTTTGTTGCTATTTTTGACTGTACTTTTTTATGATAGGCCGAGAAATGAAATAAATAAATAACTACAACACCTTCATCCCAAAAGGTCATGTTTTTACTACGGTACCCCCTTAAAATACACGCTCCCGAACCGAAAATATAAAATTATTTTATGAACTCTTTCCCACATCACATCAAAACTGCTGAATTTAAATCACACCTAAAGAATTACCTGCTCATATAATTGCCTGTTTAGCGTTGTTTAGTTGCCTTTGATTGTAAATCGCATTGAGACTTATGTGTGACGCACTATCTTAGAGTTGTGAAGTACTATAGTTAAGATTGTGATTTTGTACTAATTTGGACTTTCTAAGTTATGTCTCCCAAGAACTCAAATCAACAAGGTGAGATAAGGAAATGTGTTTAAGCGGTGGCCTTCCTCGTCATTTACGTTTTCATTTAAAAAGGGGATGGGTTGGGGAGTTTCAACGTTTCTCCTTCATTATTGCATTCTAAATCCATCAGTAAAGTACATTTTGTTTATCTTCGGCAATGCCTTCCCATGTCCGATCGCTTACCAATGTGTTTTCCTCATCTGTCGTATTTACCATCACCAGAGGATCTTTCAATAATACCCAGTACTACGTGAACCCGCCCTCCCTCCCTTCACTTCTCCAGACGTCGCGGTTCTCTCTCTTTCGCAAGGCATGGTCCTACCGGCCAGTCGACCTTCACTCCGGCAGTGGCAATGACCGACAACGGAGAGCATTGAACCGAGGCGACGGTGGAACGTTGGTATTTGAGACAACGATACTCCGCTGTGACGCCATCTAGAAACTGAAGCTTTTTACCATCTTACGGAGAGTTCAACTTTCTAGCTCAAAAGGGGAATGATGTTTTGCGATTTTCAACGTGTATTAGCAGCTCTTAAAGCATGATTATTTTACCAAAACATATCTAGACACGAATGGTTTACCTTGCAATTTTCGATGATGTGATTGAAGATTGCGATAATGAAACGAAGAATGTTAAATAAACGGCCGAACCCCAGAAAATTGACAAGAGCAGAGGTTTTCTAAGGCAAGCTTCGGAACTAGGGGGCTTGTTCCGTGCCTTAATAAGAAATAAAACAAGCAATTACTTTATATTTTCTCAAGAAACGGTTAAACAAGATGCTAGTTCCGACTATGTTGATTCTCTGAAGCCGAAATGCTTTTTGTACTGGCCAGGGACATCGGGGTAAGTTACAAAGGTGTAAAGTTAACTTCAAGAAGAGAACCCGACAGATAAATCAAGAACAAACTACAATAATAACAGGACAACAGTTTAAACAACAATTGCGTAAAGACTAATCAACGGTGTGACGTGGATGAAAATGTACAGAGAAATTTTCACAGCAATGCCTTTCTATTTATTTAATTTCATTGTTTTATATGTTTTGTGTTGCGCATTGGAGGCTCCTAGTGGAAAAATAAACTGTGGCCAGTTTTCTAATTGCGATAATTTATGTTGTTCTATAAATCAGCAAAGATTTCGGTGAAATTGTTGGTCTCGTTCTTAAGAAAATAATGGAACGTAACAATGAGACTTACTCTCCAATTATCAAAACAGTCTGAATTTACCTAGCTAGTGCGTGCGCAACATTATTGAAATAAGTATAATGAAAACTGCCTTTAAAATGTTTTTGCTTGAAATGCTATATTTTTTTAAGAAATGAGTACAACAATCAGTTTTAATCTTGCAAGTCAGACGGCAATGTTTGAAAATAGCGGAAACGTGGAGGTTTTTCACTGTTTCCTCGTGACTCTGATGACCGATTGAGTTAAAACTTTTCACATGTTTGTCATTTCTTGTTTAATATGATGGGTCGCAAAAAGTGCGAATGCCGGTCTTGGACAACTACCAATGTTGGCCGCGGACTTTAAATTATTCAGGACACACCATGGGTTTTCGAGGAAATAAGTTCAATCAAATGCAACGGTAGAATGCCGTAAAATCAACATGTACATATTTAATCAAAGTTCGATGGTCACATCTTTGGAAAAGATGGATTTATTGTGATTTTTTTCCCGAAAAATTCGGTTTACGTGTGAATCAACATGAGAACTGGTTATTTAAGAAAGCAGGAAGTGACCTGGGGATGGACATATCTCCGAGGACATAAATCGTCCAGTTATAAGATTATGAACTTAAAGTATAAGCTCTCGGCTTTAGTATTCTTATATTCCGGTTGTTGTTAGAAAGTTCAAATTAAATTTGAATCTTTAGTCTGTTCTGTAAGCGAGGGTTCGTAATAATGATGTTCGTCACAACTTAACATTAATGGGAAGCTCATGCGTTGGCATCCTTATCAACAAGCGTCCTGCTAAACTCCAGAAATATTATCAATAATTCAGGTGACCCTGTTTTCTTAAAATCAAAGAAACAACAGCTTTCGTCTATTTGTAAGTGGAATTTGTGAGCGTTGATATCCGTGCTTATTTCAATTGCGACAATCGTTATAAGCAAAGGGGACTTGAGGGGGGTCTTCAAATGTTATTTTCCTTAGTTAGAATCTACTTCGAACGGAACTTGGAGATTTTTGTTTCTCGTATTAACTTTAAAAAATAATTGACTTTGAACGAGCTTCAAGTGATGATAATAATGACGTCATCCATAGCGCCGATATCCACAAAAATGCTCATTGCGCTTGCTCCGATAACAAAGTTCCTCCGTGGAATTCTTCCAACGGTGCAAAAGCAACCAAGAAAAGGGGTGAAAAGGGGCTGCTGTGTAAAAACAGCAACAGATTAAACAGTAATCCAAAATCTCTATGGAAGTATGTGAAATGTTCATTAAAAAGATATCACCAAGGCTGTTTGAAAGTAGTTGCAGGGAGTGTCACTTAAGGTTAAAGTATACGCGCCATTCCAATTAATATTTTGCATAATCTACAATCCATGTTTTACATTCAGAGTGACATCCGCGACACCTTGAAGTGCCTTCACAGATTTAGACAGAGTTAGTTAAGAGGGGATTCGGCTCATCTACCAGCCTTGAGTTTGGGAAGTACACCCACGACACAAGCTGGAGTATTGAATGAGACGACATGACAGGGATGCGGGGCTCGCATGTCTTCCTGTTGTAAAGGCAGGCTTTGATTTCAATTTAGAAAATGTCATTCGGATAACATTCCCAGATATAACCCTCAAAAGGTGCTGGTTTTTAACACATGTTCTCTAATGGTGAAGCCATTCACAGTTTTAATTGTAAAGAATCATCTCAAGGGGACTGGTCTGTCAAGGAACGACAAACACCCCCCAAGAATTGTTTGAACTGTCTGTATAGCACGCTGCCAACATTGGCAATTGTCAAAGACCAGTGTCCATAATTTATGTGACCCAACATTATACATGAACAAACCTGTGAAAAGTTAACCTCAATCGGTCATCGGAGTCCCGAGAAAATAGTGAAAAATCACCCTTATATTCTCTTCGCTGTTTTCTAACATCGAACTCGCGAGGTCAAAGCTAGTTGTTTCTTCTAATTTCTCAAAAACATGCGCGTCTAAGAAAAAGCCTTCATGGAAGATTTTCATAATTACCACGTTTTTAAGAATGTCAATTATGTGTGAATCTGTGAACAATTGTTTTTTTATTCTTAACAATGTTATGCACACACTGTAAACATTATGTACAACCCAAAGACATTTTCCCCTTAAAAACGGCAACCCTTCTTAGGACAATATTGGTATCACGTTAAACAACGTATCACGTTAAACCAAGTAACAGCCAATCACGTATATGTTAAATCACGTATCACGTTAAACCACGTCACCGCAGATCACGTATCACGTTAAATCACGCACCACGTTAAACCACGGTTCACATTAAACCGCGTATCGCGGTAAATCATGCATCACCTCGAGTCACACATCACGGTAAATCACGTTAAATCACGTATCACCATAAAAAAAAAGTAAAATCAAATTAGATTTACATATTCTATTCGTCTTCAGTAGACGGAAGAAACAGAGCATAGGATTTGAATCTCTGAGACCAAGCTACCCCGGTTCTCCTTCAAACCTTCCACCAATTCAAATAAAAGAGTTGGGTTTTTTTTCATCACCTAAAGTCAGTTGTTACTCTCAATTTCTTTACACTATGAAAAAATACCTACTAGTTTATACATGTAAACAGGCAGTCAACAATCAGCTAAACATATTCAACCATCCCATACGAGAAATCATCAATGATGTTTTCAAAGTTTGTTATTACCGCAACTAACTATGCAAACATTTCATGTTTTCTTGGGGTAAAAACATCATAACGAAGTCGCGGGAAGTATTGCGTTGCATCCTTTCTTAAAGTCAGTCATGGGTTAACTTCATTGGATTTATGTAACACCTAAACACCAACGGATACAAGGCGTATTATTGGGGTTTTTCCCATAGACTGATATATGTAAAGCCAATTCAATTTAAGGTAAAATGAAACAACAAAGAAATGAAGAAAAAAGTATCCACAAAATTATCAAACGCAACAATAACAAAAATTTAAGCTACAAGAAAACACAGATCGCCTCAAACGTACAAACGTGTCAAAAATCAAGACAAGAACTGTGAGTTTCTTTGTGTGTGTGGGGGGAGGGGTTTAGTGGGTTTTCTGTTTTTTTTTACAACGTCAGTTACAAAGCAATCTGAGGTGATGAGCATTTTACAATGAAAACTTGCACTTCATGGTTCAAAGAGACAATTCAGGGAAACTGAGGTCATTGTCGCTGTCATTGTTTAGCATTGTTCCTATCTAAAACCAAACATCTCAATTTCCATATTTTAAGCTTTTGATTGATGAAACTATCATTTTCGAACGTTTGTTCGGTGTCAGTTCAAATTTCATGTTTTAATTAAACCTGAAACCGTGAGTTAAATAACGTTCATATAATGTTTAATTGTAAATGCTGTATATGGGTCAGGCCCGGTGGAAAGTGCAGCCAAGTGCAACGACGTCCTTAATTCCCAAACCTAGAGGACTAACATTGTCGAAGTCGCCAATTATCAACGGTCTATCATTTTGAAAGACAAAACTTCCCCCCCCCCCACGATCACGATTTATTTATCTACGACAGTGTTAAGAGAATCGTTTTTACGGTGTGCTGTCTTCTGCCCGGTGAATTCTTTATCTTATTTTGTAGATAAGGTTACAGTACAAGGCACTTTTGAGGATTTATTGGTCTCAATACCATAAAGATATCATCAACAATAATACAAAATTATATTAATAACAATGATAGTGAACCACAAATTAAACACCCGTCCGTAATTGGTTAATCAACGCGTCACGCTTGTATAGATCATTCACACACAATTCATGTTGAGTTGTCCGGGATACTGTTAATAGTACAACATCAACCTTAAGGATTTATGCTAATGAGTAACATCGTCACGTGGCCCGGGCAACATAAGACTATCGTTTGAGTGTCATGGCAAAATGCTCTTACGTCCGCAATGCCTCAACCTATGGGAGTTACGCATTTCAAGGTGCCCAGTCATTTACATTGGTTTCATTTTTGAGAGGGTCCGAATGCTGATATTACGTCCGCAATTCCATAACAATACTTCACATGAATAACGCATAGAGACGACAGAGAGAAATAGAAAACCAAAAGTCTTTACCAGAAAGAAGAACAACCTCCTACCCAGGACGTTTCACACGCATCCTTCTGAATGCAACATGATACTAACATTGAAAAAGAAGCTCAAACAACTTGTCATCTCCGTATACACCTTTTTGCATCGAGCAGTCATGTTAACCCCCGTTTTTATAGGGGGGACACTGTCCCTTTGCCCGTATCATATTGTAAGTTTGAACTCTAGTTTACTTATTTATTTATCTCGCAACTTATTCTGATTATTAAGCCATTCATGTGTCAAACTTGGACCATTGGTCACTCGATTAGCCTGGATAGGAATCAGGCCATTGGGAAATCATTTCCGGTCTGATTGCAGACCATTGAGCGGCTTCTCAGTTAAAATAACGTCACCACGATGTCAATGATGTAACTAGGCCTAAACGATGTTATGAACAGTGAGGCCACATTATTGTTGGATGCAATTCTAAGAGATCTAAATACATATTTGATTTTTAAAAAAAATAATAATAAACAAAAATCGTTAAGCAGAATTTGTGGTTTAATGCATGAATATATGTTAGACGTGTGGGTGTGATACTTCTACTTGGGGCTTTAACAAAAGGGACCCGGGTGTTTAGACAGAGCGAGGATGCCTAGCACTTTCGTATACAAACCCAATGGGGACGTCGATAAAAAAAACTAATTCCAAACAATGGGAGAACAAAGAGAAATCCATGATTTACTGAGTTAAAGATTCGTGTGTTTTCCTTATCATTTACACTGCAGGAACTGGGGTGTTAAAATTGACACCATGGGTGTTGTTACATATAGGTACCGAAAAGAGAATCAAAGTTAACACCAAAGGGTTCGACAATAACACTAATTTCTGCAAAAACAATTACATTGGTGTTATTGAAACACCCTAAGATGTTAACTTTTAATGTCTCTACGGTATCTTTATGTGACAACATTCATGGTGTCAATTTTAACACCCCAGTTTTTACAGTGTATTGACGTATGTGCTTTTTTGGTGTGTGTGTGTTTGAAATCAAATATTGTTCGAATTATTTGTTTTTCTTCTCCTCGCAACCACCCAAAACTATTTGAGTAAAGTGTGATTTGAGTTTGCAGTTGAAGGTGTCCATTCCAAGATGGTTGTTTGACAATGGAACTTATTCCAAAATGACAGGAAAAGCTTTGTGGGTCCCGAATCAAATCTGGACGTCAAACCATCGTTTTCTATAAAACAGTTGCCACAAATAAAACTCTATCCTCTATTGTTGTATTTCATTATTTTGATCCTACTAAAAAATTATCATTTGAAATACTATATAGTGATCCGCTACATTTGGTACACTGCTAAATCATGCCAAAAGGGAATTGCAAGATTAAAATAAAACCACTGCAGACCTATAAGCATGATTACGAATTCACTGTTCAAGTAACATTTAGAACTCGCCGTAAAAGAAAAATCATTTAAAATTCCCCACTCGTCTCCTACGCTCATTAAAACCTTACCTGGTTGGTGTCAATGACCTTACGGTCAGTGAAGGTCAGTCAGGTTGATCCTCATCAGTAGTCCGTGGTAGTTTAGTGCCGTGGTTCTCTTTGATGAGCACTGCCACGTCGTCAGAGACGTCCCCGGCTTGTTCGGTCCAACCACGACATCACGGAGTACTACTCAAATCTGGGAGGTTTTGTCCCAATACCATATTCTTTTGTTGTTTCGAAGAAAATGGGTTCCAACAGTAAAATGGGTGACGCCAGTATCTATAAAATCATTCATTTTGTTCCATAAATCCGGTACTGCAAATAACAATCATTGCTGATGTTTTTCTGTCATTTTGTTGCAACGCTTCTGTATTTTTACTAGGCACGAAACTGCACATGCATGCCTAGCAGATAACAAAATGGAGTGTATGTTTTGCTTGGTTTATTTGTGCGATTGTTCCAGACCTGAATGCGCCATTGTGTTAAGGTATGCATAGCCCCAGCGATTTAGACGGTGGAATACATTGTTTTGGTTGAACGTTAAAAAAAAGTGCGCCCAATTCTGGAAAAGCCGTCTGCTTTTTGGTAGTGGGTTGAAGTTGAAGCGAATTCCATGCATTCTACTTAATGTTGCGTGGTCATTTCGCATTAATGCTGGCCACAAATCAGGTATTTAGCGTATTGTATACACGTCGATACCTCCTTGAGATGTAATAATCTAACTTCGAACATAAAGTTGATTTTGTGTCCCCGTGGATTTTACAAAAGCCAAAAATGAAAACAACCGGGACGTGGTTAAAGTTTAGAATGCATTGTGGGTGCCAAAGACAAAGATCTACATAACTTTACTAATATCAAATTAGGGTTTGCTCTTCGCCTTTTTAGTGACTGGCAAGCAGGACCAGTTAGCTTCCCATTTCACTAGTGCACCAGTTTTGTCGCGAGTCCAGGCCTATATTTCAAAATGAAATTCGGGATGCTTTTCAACACTGAACTCGCCAGCGGACCACTGTTAAGGGAGACGGTACATTAATGTAAAACCAAATTGTCTTTGTTTCAAAGAATTTTACAAAATTTTCAAGAGATTGTAAAACAATGGTTTTCGGATGAGTGCATTCAAACAATGTAATTTTCAAACGCAAGCCTTGCTATGTTATCATATGGTTGTAAATTTAAAAACCATTGTTTTGCAAACAGCGTAGACCTACAGATATTACAAGTTTTAGCAGCTTTTTCTCTCTCTCTCTCTCTCTCTCTCTCTTTCGCCAAGATGTCGGTTTTGGGGTTGTTTGTTGTTGTTTTGAGGTTCTTTGTACACGGAACTGTTTTACCAAAATCATTAATGCCAGTAGAAACTCTAGAAAACTGTTCGCATACAAAAGGTGAACTTGGATTTCCAGTGACCCCCCCCCCCCCCAATATATAGTGACAATCTTGGGTACAGGTGCTGTCAGTGACTGGACGTGTTACGTGTTGTTGGCAAGATACCCAGCCACGGAAAGGAAACACGCCTGAAAGAGGGGGGCTGACTAACACCCCGCTTTCCCGTAACGCCCATTCTGACAAAAATAGTGCCACTAAGACAGTGACTGGGGGGATCTTGATTCTCGGGGAGATGTGAGGACAGGAAAGAAGGAAGTATGGCGGTGAGATAGAGAGACGGATGTGAGCAGGGATGTAGGCTCTTAGCGCCACCACATACAACCTGTTCAGGTAGTGTATTTTCTTCACCTCTGGATTATGAAACTTTATTTTGTAACTGCTCAGAACTGCTTGAGACTTGGGTGGTTTTTTTTAAGTGGTTGCCCACTTTTGGTGATCGATATGGGGAGTTGTAACCCCCTCTTATTGTATCTTCATTTTGTGTTCTGGAAATCTCAGGAATTATTTTAGAGGATTTTAGGGGGGACTTCTGTACAAGAGGACAAGAATGGGATAAAGTAAGTGACCATTGGGGGACACTCTCTGCAACTAATCGAGCATGGTGTATGCCCACAAGCCTTTATCCCTTTGTTTCCTTCCAACACATTAATTTTTTGCTGCCAAAAGAAATGGACAATATTACAGAAAATGCGATGAAGATATTAAAGAATGTTTTCAGACAAGGCAGGGTGGGTCAATAGAATGGGGCTAACTTATGCTAATATCGCATAAAACTCTCAGACAATTTTTATAATAATAAAAAAAAAAACACGACACGATGATGCTAGAATCTAAAACAACCATGTTTTGTAGCTCCGTCCGCGGGAGAGTTTTCCCAGAGGCCAAGTGCTTGAAGCCGCCGATGTATCGCCGGTTCGCCCGGGGACCGTATCCTTCGACACCTTGGCTGCTACATCAATGCCACCTAACGCGCCCCTCGCGTCCACGGGGCTGTCACACTCCGCGCTCTAAATGGGACGAGCATTCTTTATTATTCATGTTGACGCTTTAACACCGTTTCATTAGTTCATAACTTTAGTTCCTAGTTGCTCACCATCATTTTTTTATTATCATATCGCGCTACAGTTACGAGCTTGCAACAATAATGCATAATGGGCCATGTATCACGGTGCGTGGTTCAATCACTTCGGTCAAATCTCGGGACATTTTCTCGACTGCTGTCAGAGATGAACTGATGCACAGATTGAATACGGTTACGGATGACGGGATCTTCAAGCCTGTATGCCTTACAGGTGTACAACCCCCTCACCTCAAGATCAGGAGATGGTAAGGCCTAGTCCGTGTGTCCTTCATCTTCAAAATCACGCACAATTTTAAGGGTTTTTTTCTTCAAAAACCGTAAATTTTAAAATATTGTTAAAATTGGTTGGGGTTTTTCCGACCATCCAGGATTGACTAACGTGAATCAAGAACACACGTTCAGATGCCACATCTCTGCGTTCAATTAATTTATTACGTTGCTACAATAATGGTTGCCGAATCTCCAACTCAAATACAGGACCAAACGCTATACTGGTCGAAGCATTCGACCCGATGAACAAAGTAAAAGAGCCAAGATGACCGGCACGCACGCCTCTGGACGGCAGACCACGAGGGCGTGTGCCCGATGGGTTTTATACCGTGGAAAGTATTCAATTTATCTTATATAATATTCCAACTTAACTGGCGAGAATCGAATTAAATGCAAGCATATTACGTCACAAAATCATGGGGACTTTGCACTTCACATTTTTAGTGACTGGCCAGCATTAGCTTTTTCATTTCACTAGTCTGCCAGCTTTTTCGGTAGTCCATATTTCAAAATGAGATGGGGATGCTTTTCAACACTGAACTAGCCAGCCGGACCACTTGGAGTTAATTGTGGTTGGTCCTCAGGTGTTTAACCTGCCATTTGGCTAGCAGACCACCGTTAAGGGACAACGCTGACAAAATCAAGAGTGAAGAAGCTTCAAAATGGACACATTTTTAAGCTTCTAAAGTATTCTTGGCAATCATATGATAATTTTTCAATTGAGCTTTACTTCTTCCATTGAGCTTTCCTCGAAGTTGTTATCATGTACTCTTTTACTGTGATGGGACAACTTGATCAACGATTGCTCCACGGATGATGTCCAGGTCACGTTGTATATTATATTATAAGATGCAGAAGGGAATACCCCCATGGTCTTGCGCCTCATTTCTTACACCTCTACAAGCTCCATGCAACTTGGTGTACTCCTTTTTGGGGTGCGCAGTCTGCCTCCTTGGTTGTTACGAGTGACCCATATCGATGTGTGTGCTTCCACTCATTATACCATGCCCGATAATGTTCCAATACTTTAACACACTCTTTTCCTCTTGTAAGGAACTACCAACACCCCCCCCCCTCCTAATCTTCTGAAGAATTCCTGAGTTTCTCCATAAAACAATGAATACACAATACAGAGGGGGGTAACACCACGCCACATATTGAACTTCAAATGACACTCATCTACAGAGTCCCCACCCCCCCCCCCCCATGTGACGATGTCCCCTTGTTTCTGTGTAGTTTTCTCTTTTAAGATGTACTGCAGAAGGAACGATTTCCCCCTTGTTTACGCTGAGTGGCCATTGTGGGGCCAAAGTGCCCCACCTCCATGTAATTTCTAAGTACCTCTGGTTTGGTGTTTACGTACCTCTTAGTCCTTCGTCGTGAACGTTTTATTCTCTCCTCTACTTCGGCAATTCTGGAAACCTCACAGCTACACATTCAAATTTATGGCAATCAAAAAACAACAACAACAACAACAAACCACACTCTGCCCCACCAACATACATCCTGGCCAGCAGGTATACCCCCACATTGTTAGTCTTAAAATCTTAACGCATTACATTTTGGGTGAGCTGTCTCAACTATGTCCGAATGGCCTTTATGTTTTGATCGAATATACGTGTTATCAAAGGAATACCCAGCGACTTACAATGCTGCGGTGTCGCCATCTTGTTTCTCATTATTGAAGGGAATCAGACCCAAAGTGAAGGCTGTTTCCGGACTGACGGCTTCGGCATTGCCTATATGGCTATGGCTAGATTGCTGAGAAGGTCCATTCCTCAACGCTGTTGCTGCTGCCACTTGCCTTAGCCAAAGCCGAAGTCGTTTGATTTAGTCACGGCCCGAGAAGAGTAAAATAGACTGGTGCCGTTTTCATGAAACGAGGGATAGACGGCGTCCGGGTCAAGCGACTTCCGCTACGGCTATGGCTGTTGGCTGAAATGACAGCGTTGGAGAATAGGACTTTCCAGCTGTAGCTGTAGCCACTGCCAAATACATTAATTCGGACACAGCCATAAACCAAACTTCACGTTGTGTATTATAGGAAGGGTGTACTTTTGGTAATTGTCAAAGACAAGTATCCTCATTTGTTGTATCCTAACATGTGCATAAAATAGCAAAACTGTGAAAATTTGGGCTCAATCGGTCATTGAAATTGCTAGAAAATTATGAAAGAAAAATCTTCCTTGTTAATTGCATGTCGAATTGTGTGCTTTCAGATGCCTGAGAAGGCTTCATGCATGACGCCCTCCTTTTGGGTGAAAAAAACCATGCATGAAGCCTTTCTCAGATTCAAAATTTGTGGTGAAATGTTACCTCTTTCTCTAAAACTAAATTACTTCAAATGGGTCGTTTCTAACAATGTTTTATTATATCAAAAGCTCTCCAGTGCTCTTTATACCAAGTAAGTTTTTATGGTCATTAATTTGTGGAGTAATTACCAAAAGTACACCCTGCCTTTAAGGGGTTACGTAACAAAGATACAAGCATGATTATGATTTCCCTGGTCGCTACATTAGGACCAGAGTTAGGGCTTAGATGACCGTATTCTTCAACGTCACATCGCATGTATCCAGCAGTCACAGCCGTAGCCCGAGTTGCTCTATTTCAACTCGACCTCTCTGCATCGCTTAGAAAACCCCATTCTTGGGATGTCTCATTTCCGTATATGGACGGCATGAAGTTGACCCGACGAACCATAGATATCATGCATGACAACTCGTCCTCCTTCGTCTACGGCATTTTTTTAATATCCCAACAAGCTCCCATCCTCTGATGCTGGGCAGATGCCACGGAGGGTCACACCTTCACCCACCCATGGGAGGCATTAGCCAGGATCGTCAACGCTAACTCGGGTTCCGCTATTTTATCCCGAATGAACGTTCAGATCGCATCACCTCGAGCATTAAAGGGTAGTTAGAGCGTTGGTTTGTACAAAAAAAAACTCTCAACGAAACCATTGACGGTCTAAGGGCCATGTCACACGGGGCAATTTACAGGCAACCAGTTCCAAGCAATATACAAGAAGAAAAGGCATTCACATTTGAATGCTCGCATAGTTTTCTTAGGGATCTTAAGACATTGTGTGAAAAATTACTCATGTGCTACGAAAGTGGTCCTGTAGCATGCACTGGGGTTGGTTGCCTCCAAGTTGCCTGGAAAAGTTGCCTCGTGTGACAAGGCCCTAAAAGACACAATGATCGGTAATTATTAGGAGAGAGTTTACAGTTTTAATTTGAGAGTTAATTGATTAATCAAGTTCACACCAGGGCCACATTTCATAGAGCTGCTGAAGCACAAAGAGTATAGCTACGCATCAATGATACTATGCCTACTAAAATAAGGTTACCAGCCAAAATACCGTGTCACGTGTACAATTTGTGACTGATATCCTGCGTATTTCTTGCTGAGCAGAACAAATCACTATTCTCTGTTTAGGAAATTCTTAATGAAATTGGACCCCTCAAGAGAAATATGTCCATTTGAATATTGTCAAAGTCGAGACAATAGTGTTTGAAGACCCCAATACTCCAACCCCCACCCAAAAAGGTCATTTGGTTTGTTTATTTATTTATTTATTTATTTATTTGTATATTTATGATAATTATAACTATTTAGAATATTCGGTCACATACTGCAGGTGTCTTGCTGAGAGACGAGGGCCGTTGAATAAGTATAAGAGAGATGACAAATGTTTAATACTTTTGTCTGCATTAATTCAAACATAGCCGCTCTAGGTTAACAAAAAACTACAAATGAAACAACCAGAAAGGAGAACATGTAACAAAAAAGAATTATAAAAAAGGATCCCCGCGTGTGTTTACAAAAAGAAGCGGAAATGAAGATAGAACAACATTGTGATAATTCATCACACTTCTCAATATTTCCTCATACTATAACAAAATAACAATATCTTAACGCAGTCAGTGACGTACGGTTATAGCAAAAGGCTCGGTTGTTGAATGAACGAGCTGATTATCTTGGAGGTGTACCAATTCGATAGGTTACTAATTAGAGCGATGAATCGATTACCTTAAGCATCTACAAGACTACTTTTTCATTGATACCATTCGACTTGTTGTTCTTCGAAGTCGTTGCCTATATGCCTCGACGTAAACTATCTCACACACACATTGGCATCATACAAACCTGTCCGAAATTTGCGTTCCTGCTCCAACAACTTAAGTCTTTACCGTTCAAAGAAGCAATCACAGTTGGGAATCATGCCCTTTCCATCGCTGCACCACACTGCAAAAACGTGGGTGTTAAAATTGACACCATGGGTGCTGTCACATATAGATACCGAAAAAGTACCACAATTTACACCATATGGTGTTAAAATAACACTAATTCACTCATTTCTTCCAAAACAATTACATTGGTGTTATTTTAACAACCTTGTTAATTTCGATTCTCTCTTCGGTACATATAATGTGATAACACCCATGGTGTCAGTCTTAACACCCCAATTTTGAACATGAGACAACCTCCCTCAGTAGCCATCTTCCAAACTTCACTTAAAACCTACCTTTTTATCGACAGCTTTGCTGCGCGGCTCCTTTTTATGAGCAATGACCGTTTGGAATTGGCGCCTTATAAGTTGAACGATTGATTGATTGATTGATTGATTATCATCTCAAGTTTATGAACATAGAAGAAGAAATTCATGAAAATGCATAAAATCTCCCGGCAAGATATTCAAATATCATCTGATGGTTTTTTTTTAAACCGTGGTTAGCTTCTCATATGCAAATTCATCACTGCGGGATTGTATGACGTCTTCACTGAAATCTACCGGCATTTAAAGGTATTATTGGAGATGACAAAAATACTCGCAGACGGTGTTCATGTTTTGTGTGATCAACCAATTAAACATGAAATAACAAACCTGTGAAAATTTGGGCTTAATCCGATGTGTGAGTCAGGAGAAAATAGTGAAAAACCATTCACAATTTTCAGCATGTAAACACATTGCCCTAATGTGTGATTGTACCAACCGAAATCAGCTGTTGCGTATTTTTAGGTTTTCAGATGCAGTTTTCTCGAATAGGACTTCGATTCAGAGGAAAGTATTTCACTGGGGGAAAAAATGGTTCTAGTATGAACTTCCCAGTGAGCGTTCAGACTAAGTAAAATTGAACACTGATGTTTTTTCATTCTCACCAATCCTGAATAATACCTTAAAATGTAAATGTAATCTTCCTTTAAAAAAGTAACCATACATGTATATCTAAAATGATATATTTTTAGGAAATCCAATCAAGAGTTTATTTTTTTGTAAAAAAAAAGTTACCGATGATAAATAATAACCAATTTGGGATATGCAAAGAGTTGCTTGCTCATGTGCTATCCATATCCCCCATAAGCTTCAATTCATTCGTACCGATTACAAAGCTTTATCATTCCCAAAGAAAAGATTATACCAGATTGAAAAATTATTTGTTTATATGAGTTGACCTTATGGCGTAATAAGTTAGCTGTCCGACCGTTCACACAAGCGGTGGCAAAACCATATTATTTTCATTGGGGGGCAAGCGGGGCAAAGACATCATTTTGGATGAACTATTGGGCCTAATGTTTAGAACCATTTATTGTGCTTTTCTCATTGGGGGGGGGCAAAGGGGCAAGGGTTCTGACCCCCACCCCTCCCTCCCCGGTTACGCCACTGTACACAAGACATTATTCAATACACCGGACAATCTGTACATCCCTGTGGGGACATAATTTTGCTCTTTCCTTTGTCCCTGTTCTGAACATCCTCCCATACTTTGTACATAAATTTCCTTGCGGAGCACCCCAGTCTTTAGAATTCCACTATAGAGACCACTTCTGTTTTTCCTTTTCTCTCCCCCCCCCCCTCGGTCTCCATAAGGTAGCGAGTATTAAAACACTTATTTGTTGTGTCCATTTCACACACACCCACACCGACCCTGTAAACCGAGGACTTTATATCTTGTTTTCCTATAAGTTGGTTGGACTGGTTTAGTGACGTCCCTATTAGGTATTGTACATGAAGGCGAAGTATGGACGTCCTCACGATGACAAAACACCTGGATCCCCTTTTTTTTTTACAGTCCTCGGTTTCAACGAGAAGACACCCCCACAAATAAAAATTGAGCAACACACCAGCAGATTTACACTATAGGACAATCAGTTTATTGAACATTTATATTAATAGTGTAGCCCCACACTTTATAGTCATGGTAATTTTACACTCTTACATTTAAATATATACAAACCTGTGGGACAGGCTCATCATAATATGTGCACTGGTATAGTATTTCTCATTATTAAAAAATAATAATAATAATAATAAAATTTAAACCAAAAAGAGGAAAACGGAAATTGAACAAAATTAAGACAAAGTTGACAGAGATGAAAGGCTTACGACGTTTTCTGAGACCTCGTGTACGCGAGTCAAATACAATACACATCTAATAGAGCTATTATTGTGACGTCATTATCAAAAAGGCAAATGACTGACAACGGTTGAATACCCATACAATTACGTAATAGTAATATGGTGATAATTAAAACAATATTAAGAGTCATTATAACAATAGGTACGGGTTGTGTACATGTGCTCGTTAAATCCAAGTTACAGGCAAAGTAACATTGGAACGGATGAAAGTATCACCGTAAGTTAAAAAGGGATGTTGACTATTTGTTTCACAATGTTAGAAGTCGTGTACCTTGCACCCGATGACACCATCCTCAAAATGGGTCCCGACTATTTCACACACCCCTCCTTGTTTTGGGTTTTACAGGACAAAGTGGGAATGACAATTAATGGATTGCTGTAATCGTTCCTAACATAAAGAAGTTTATATCTCTTGTATAAAAAAAAATTATGGCGGTATGTTTACCTCCTAAGTTGATACATTCCAAGCAGTTTGCTGTAGCCCCATTAAAATACTTTGCTTCGGATTTGTTTTAAATGTCATACAATTGTTTTAATCTGAAACAAGTTTCAAATCAATACAATCTGACCATCTATGGAAGAATGCAATTCAATCTTTGTGGTTGATGCTGAGCTTCAGCATATTCTGTCATACAAAAAAAATAATGTGGTTTTTCGTTGGTCAACTCAATATTAACCATGGGGGTGACAATATGTATGTTCGGTTGTTTGTATCAACACAAGAGGGCGTGGATGATGTCACTGTGCAAGGAATTTTACAAAAAAAGTCACACCCGAGTTTTATCACATAGTACTTGGTCCACGTTAGGTGTCATGGGGGGCAACATTCACAGCATATTAGTTCTTAGCATTGTTTAACTCAGTTATTACGTTGGAAATTAATTATAAGAAATTGTTTTAATGTCGTTTTAAAATTATTTATATACAATTTTACCCTGTTTTCCGTTAAGAAGTCATTCCGCGGAAAGACTCAATTTCGGTTTATGTATATTTTACAAAAAGTAAAAAGGAAGTTCATAATGAGGCTCAAGTCCTGAGACAACTGGTGCCTTTCTAAGTTTGTGTTTTTGATGTGCTTTTCCGTAATAACTTCCAATTACTGGTAAGGGAACTAGACACTACTTTACTTTATGAAAGACGTCCAGTAGAACAAGTTGAACTCACCAAGCTTACGAGCTTCTGTGTAAGACCACGGTAACTGTTTGAATTAAAATCAATTAACTTATTTTGCGAATTTCTTTCTGATGGAAAACAACTTTCCTTTTGCGCAAGCAAGTCTTGATTGCATCTTATGAAGTGATTGGTGTTAATAATGTGTACCGTGGTCATTGGATTGCTCCATTTCCCGCTTTCTTCATCTTGCATTTGCCAGACTAACCCGCCATTTTACGGCAAAACTTGGTAAGTCCCTCGCATCATTACACTTGCAACATGGAAAAGAAATAAGACGATTCAACAACAATAATACTTTAGGAGTTTGTTGTAAAGCGCCATTTACTGAGTAGATTTAGTTATTTCCCTCAAAAACTCAAGGCGCAATCGAGACTTTTAGTGTTGTAGATTGCTGACCATGTTGCAAGATTAAAACAACGGGGCAGACAGTCCAAGTTTGCCGTGACCTCATTTCAGAATTACAAAATGCTAACATTGTTATTTACTTCAGACCCACTGAATTTGAACGCAGGTGGAATACTCGCGCTAACAGCAAAATAACCATAAACCATTTTACTTAGTAAAATAGATACATTTGAACAATAAGAAATAAATAAAGCAACAAAAGGCAGGTTCAAAATACACCTACAAGGATGTGACGAGACAGTTGTGAGAGTTGCACCACTTTTTGATTGAACATTAAATGCATTGATGGAGTTTACTATAAACAAGTGGCAATGCAGTGAGCGTCTACCCTTGGACAGCGAAGGCTTTTAGCCGAAGGAGTCCGGGTTATAAGACAACTACCGAGAACCTCCTCAGTTTTCTTCTGTGCAAAACTAATGGGGACGTCGTTTAAAAAAAACTAGGTCCAAACAATAGGAGGACAAACAAGTGTGCATATGCGTTTGCAACGTGGAGTGAATACGAATATTTCACCGCTCAAAAATGAAATTTTTTGTGCGTGAAATTAGGATGAGGTAGAGTTACCTATAAAGCTACTATTTATACAAAGAAATGTTACCCAAAAAAGAAACACAAGTACAAGTTACATCTATTGTTGCACTTAAAGAATATTCCAACACACACGTTCACAATTATAAATTGTCCACCTAGTTTCCCGAGATTCAAATGTCCCGTTTGCAGACTTGTTCTTGGTTTAATTTTTTGCTAATTTGTTGATTTATATATATTGTTACCAGCGATCATCTTTTCAGATTCGTCAAAACTTCGCAATGGCGTTAGAAACAATGATTCTGTTTTCCTGGCCTTGATATTGTAGTCCAGATTTGGTCCAGGTTTTTAGTGGATTTTTGTTAATTGGGCATATGAAGTTTAGTTAGTTTTGCTTTTTTAGTGCTTTTTATTTATATCCCAATAAATATAAAGTTGGGATGATACTGAATAGTTCACCATAAAAATCCGAATAAAAATAATTATCAAAACAGGTGGCTTTTCACTAAATTGATGATTTAATGTATCAAAAGATGGCCGACGAAACTTTTTTTTGTGAGCAGATATCAAATCGGCTATTTCAAAACTTGATTCGGAGCATTGTGATAATTTCTACAGTTTTTGTTAACAATGACGACGAAACGTACGTATAATTTAATTTTACTATTTCTAAAAAATGCCTAACATTACATCGGCCTTAAATTACCAGACAATGCACTTTGAATGTGATTGATTTTTGCGTTCACTTACAGCAAACGGGGGCACTATATAAACTTAGGAGTGGCAAGTTTTCTTCCATCAAAATGAAAAAGCATTTCAGACTTTGTCCGAATTATAAGGGGAGACGTGTTGTCTAAAACATACAGCCCGTGTTATTATTTACATGTCATCATTTACACACACAAATTAGTCCTTAAATTACTTGCTGTAGTTGTGACAGAAAAATACACACTTGATTAAAGATAAGGTACAGCATTGATTAATTAAGTAAAACTGTCCCTGTACACTGAATCTCTTTTTTGTGAAGAAAAAATATTTTCTTTCTGTAAAACTGCTGCTAATATGGTTGTTCTTTCTGGATCGAGAGAAAAAAAACATGACTGTGTGCTACTTTGGGAATGCTGTAGCTTCTGACAGCCATGGTCGTTGTCTTTGAATTGCTACAGGAACATTCGTTGCTAGTACATGTATCTGGATGGTAAGCACCTCAATTTGAATCCGAAGATTAAGTCAGCAGCCATACATAAGTTGAGTGAACTGCATCTTTTGTCATAATAACAATGCGTATGTATAGAACATATATGCATTTAAAGGTTTAAATTGGGTCAACAATGATATTTGAATTTATGAAACTCGAAGAAATAAACCAATGCTGTATATTACCTTTAATACTGACGTGTTACAATATTGTGGAATACTCTTAACAAAACTACATTTCAGGGATTTTTTTTTACGAGACTTTGCGTCACACGAGATTTTGAATACATCTAGATGTTTATGTGAATATAAAAGGTGGTGGTATTTTTGTCTGCGTTTGTGATCTTCTAAGATGTAACCATCTTTACCTCTGTGTGTTGCGGTCTGCTTGCTGAGGACACACTGTTCTTTATGGGGAGCGGGGATGCGTTCCCTTCACTGCCGAGCTCACACGGGGAACTTTCCGACTCGCTCCCGCTGATAACAGGCGTAACGGGTTTCTTTGATGACGACGAGCTAGAGTTACTATTTGTGTTACTACTGCTACTACTACTACTACCGCTGGTAGTGCTGCTGCTGGTGGTGTTACCAGTGTGAGTTTTAACATGTTTGCTCAGGTGATCACTACGCATGAATCTCTTGTTGCACGTGGGGCAGGCGAACCGTTTCTCACCAGTGTGTGTGCGTAGATGACGCTGCAACTCGTCTGACCTTGTGAATCGCTTCCCGCAGAACAACCAGTTGCAGACGAACGGTCGCTCGCCGGTGTGCCATCTCAGGTGAGCTTTTAGGTGTGACGTCTTCCCGTAGACTTTACCACACCCTGGGATGTGACAACTGTGAACGTTTTTCTTGCGTGTGGGCTGACCGGCCGCGGCAAGTCGTTCATTCTCCTGACAATTGGGGCAGTCACATGTCGCACGGCCTGTGTACCGTCTGTTCGCTCGGGACGACAGCGACAATCCGCTGAAGCCGTTGGGCGTGAGGAACGGGGAGCGCATCTGCGACAAACTCATGAGATCGCAGCCTGGCGGCACTAATGATCCTAGAGTGTCATGGGTGAAGAGGGGAGGCGCCGGCATAAACGGGTTACCACTTGGAGAACTGAATACAGGGTGTGCCGCGTTCAGTGCCGCACACTCGGCGGCATAGCTCGAGTATTTGGGTAACTGGGAGCTCAGTGCCACGGCGGTGCTGGGGTGCAGATCCAACCAGCTTGACCCTCCACGTAGCTCCCACCAACTCAGGGCGGACGCCGAGCTCGAGTCCCGGGCAATACTCGCAGCCGCCGCACTGGACGCCTTTAACCACGAGTCGTAAGGGTGTGGACACACGGGCATACCAGGGCATACATTCATTAAATGATCTGCTGTTGTCCCGTGAAGTTTGTGTATGATAGCGGGTTGGGAGGCTGAATCTGTTGAAGTCCATGGTATGCTGGATTTGAGAGAAGTCCTGCCGTGCATGAGCATCTCATTGTAGGCCGCAGCAGCGGCCGTGGAATTGGTCAAAGAGGAGTTGTGTAACGCCACGGCTGACGAGATACTGTAAGGGGTGAACCCGTTGGCTGAAGCTGACACAATCGGCATCCTGGTATCGGTCAGGGCTGAGGGAAGGTCTGACATGGAGGACGTCTTCTTGATGAAGGGGTGGAAGCCTTTGGCCTTTGGAGTCGTGACGTCGTTGTGGGACGGGGGAGGGGTCTTCGTACCAATCTTATTACAAGTAGCAGCTAGCATGGCCAGGGGTGTCGTTCCAAGACGTGACTGATCCTATAGGAGAAAAGCAGAAGAACAAAATATAATCAGCAATTCAACCTTAACTATAGATAAACCTTCCATTTTGCTTTGCCCACGTACACCAGTTACAGTGCACTTCCACATCGACAAGATAACAGAAAGATACTCCAACAAGCAAATCCATAATCAAATCAACAACAAAAAATAAAAATAAAAACAATAATTTAAAAAACGAAAACCATGCTATGCCCAAACATGTTTCCTAACATCCTTCCTATAAATCAAACCGATTATTGTCATTCCAGGAGTATTTCCGGTTTTTTTTAAGAGTCCGGAAAATAATTCCCTTGACCGCGATGTATCTCTCCTACTGCTGCGCACCATCAAAATGTCACAGACAAGTCTTTCAAACTCAGACGAAGACTTTTTTTTTTTTTTTTTTTTTTTTGGTCTTCTCCTCGCCATCCCCTAACAACAAGAAGCAACATAAATCCCCAGAATCTCTCATCATTGGACAATAAACCTACAGAGGGAGCAGTCATCAGTAGCCGGCGACGGTGGCCGATGTCTCTGTCATCATCTCCCGTGACTGACTGAAGAGAACCCCGGAGGAAGTCGCCACACGGTCACTACACCTCCGCATCACGAGCAGGGTAATAAGGAATAGTGCGTCCGCTCTCCACGCCTCGGCCACATCCCAGAACCCCGAACTAAAGCCCTCTTGTTGGGATTGCTCACACAGTGTGTACGCCACGGACAGTTGGGGTTGTGACTCTCGCCGGTAAAGTGACCGCACTGATTAAGGCCTAGCGAACATTAATCAATATACCCCCATATATATCCGTGTGTCAGACTATATCCACGGGAGCGTATAGCACTTAATATATGCACGCTGCTTTTTTTTTATACGTACGCCACCATAGGTGTCACATCTGTGCGTTTCATTGGCTCGTGCATCATGTGACGTCATGAACTATTTTTTTTTTCTTTCTGATAGTTGAGAAAGATTAAAATCATTAATTTTGGAAGAATACGGGGATTGAATAAACCGGTGTGGGGGATAGGATTAACATTTTCTTTTCATAAAAAATGCATAAACATGCGGTGGGGTAAATTAGTAATCAATGCGTGTTAAATCCCTGCTAGCCAATGGTTTGATTATGTAATTGGCGAGCCGCTCAACAAGCAGGTCATGTCACTGTCGACTGCATTAAAAAAAAAAATCTCCCGCCCGGGATTTCTAAATCGATTTCAAACTCCTTCAAACAGGAACACAAGCAGACCGACAATCGGTAATCGTTTGAGCAAGAAGTTAAATTGCTGTAAAATTCCAGGAAGAATAAAACTGAAAGTTATCGATCCTGGGACTGGTGATCGCAGTCAACTCAGGTCACATTTCGGCTGACTCCTCCACGCAGCAGCCCGTCATGGGTTCACAGCGAACAAGCCGACTCATCGGGTCGGAACAGCCACCATTGTCAAAAAGAATAGCCTCTGATTTACCCTGTTTTGGTATTTACTAGTCGCGGGAGGGAGGGAGGGATATTTTGGAGGCTGCCGTCTGGTCTAGTCATAATGCCCGGTTAACCAACAGCGGATTATTGTCCACAGGGGGGTCATAACTACTGAGGCCAATGACCGGTAATGGCTGCCGCTTTGGCCTTTACACACAGCGCCCCCAGCGGCAGCTGCTCATTTCTCACCTTCGGCAGTCGTTATGGCGACTTTCACCCATGGGTACTACACACACAGAAAACCGCCATGTACAAAAAAAATAACGTTGGCATCGAACTGAGCCAAATCCTTACACATTTGTACGATTCATAAATATGTAACAAATGTTAAACTGCCAGGCTGGTCAAAAGTTAATAACGGCAATAGAAACAAATAATAATATCCAATTTACAATTTTAAAAAGGGAAGTGATGCACACAGGGCACGCGATGTCAAAATGAACCCAACTGGATATAACGCCTTTTGAGAAATTCAATTTCAATAAATATACAGAGAGTGAGATTGTACATTGTGTTCACTGAGTTTGTGTCAATATGGAGGGGTTAACAAAGACAAGTTGGACATAATAAATCTACGAAAAAGCTGACTGGTTTCAAGTAGAGGAAATCATTGACTCGGAGCGGAGCGTCCTGGTATAGGTCAGTCACCACGAAACTGTCTATTGCATGGACTGTGTCTGAAGAATCTCGCCTTTAAATATTCCCCTAAAATAACGTTATCTTGTGGCAGTTTTTGGATAGTTTGCGGGTTTTATCCATTTGTACAACTAAAGTGAACATTCATCAAAATTAATGATAACTTTCAGAACTTAGGGTACGACATGGATAGTTCCATCCCGGGGAAGCCCACCTGCATCAGAGTAGCCCAAACTACTACTGGTGGATTCGACAGTAGGTCTCACCATATTATTATGTTTTACCCATACACCGATGTGTGTAAAGCACTGTACACTCAGTACTTTCAACGAGTCCTGTGAAAAATATCCAAAGGCATTCTACTCGGGTGGGATTCGAACCTACATCTGTTTAGTAGGTTTGAAGACAAACGACGGGTTTTTGTAGTTACATGTATCGGCAGCACTGATTTGAATTAAAAGCTTACTGACCATAGCAATCTTACAAGTTCTAGTATCTCAAGAGAAATGTTTTCGTGTGAGATACTGTCGTAAAGAGAATATCACCACCACCACCACCCCCCCCCCAGCACCAATGGCTATATGGATTGCTTCAAACGAAATAAACCCGATACTGAACGTGTACACAAACTTTGTGAACCAAAGATAGACCGTTTTTGTTGATGTGTTGTTTTTCACTAATAAGGCATAACCGCAGTCGATGGATTCTTCAGAGGTTAGTGTACTTATTGAAAATATATGGGAGAAGGGGACAAAGGGATAACATCATTTTCACTCTGAGAAAAACCACTGAAAAGGTCAGACCTGAAACATTGCACAGTGCAAACGAGTATCAGTTGTGAAATAACACAGACAGGGTTAGTGCATGTCTTAATATTTCTTGTTCTGCTTATTCCAAAAGGTGCGACAAGCCGTTTTTTGTTTTTTGAAATTGTCAGACTCTTGATGTTTTTTTTAATTGTATGTTATTTTCGAAATACATAGGCCTATTGCTTATTTTAATAGACAAATTTAATTTTCCCAATGTTGGTTTGGCCTGATTCAAGATGTCCCACAGTTTTGTTTGTTGAGGGTTTTTTTTTTTTTTTTTTTGAGGGGGGGGGGGGGGGGTAGGCTTACATAATGGATCATGCATTTTCAAATTCAACCCATCAATCAACCAGTATTTATTTCCATCCAGTCAACTAATAGCAAATACATAAACAGTAATCAATTTCTATATTTTTTATAGGTGACCACGTGGTGGGTGATCTCCAAAAAGCAAAACATGTTTTACTGCTCAAATCATCAAGTGACTATGGAAACGTACTATAATGTCATTCCCGTCCTAAAAACATTATAGTACTTGAAGTTACTTGGAAACCGTGGGCTCCCCATTCCGTGTCAGGTTAGAAAATGAACCTCTGTTATTTACCAACAGTGACATTTTTACTTCACACCCCCACCCCCCCCCCCCCCCCCCCCCCCAGCGGAAACGAAAACCACGGTGTGTTTGTCACTGTTTGGTCTGGTGAAATTGCGGATGGTTCTGTTGGCCAGCCAGCGTAGAGACCAAAAGTGGGAGGACGGCTACTGACTAACCTCCCACCCCACCCCCACGAGTCTTTTACCTCTAGATTTACACGCGGAAAACATGGCGATTACGTTGGGGTCTTATACAGTTTGAAACATAAGTTTTCCCGGTCATTTTCGACACACACAAAAACAGCCTAAACTTGTACGCATTCGCAGTGATTTTGCCTCTTCAGTTGAAACCGTCATTCGATTTCACTTTGAGGCATATAAATTAAAATAGTACTATAGGCCTATTCAATGAAACTTATACGGCGTTCTTCCTAGCCCTGCGAAATCAGCATTTAACTTGGCAGAGTAGGTGCAACTAGAGGTTTCTGCGAAAAGGTGCATTGAATTTGAACGCTTTTCGAGTGGATTGTTTAATTGAATGGTTATGTTTTTTTTCAATCGCCTAACGCAAAAGAACATTTGCTTACAAATTGAATAACTGTTTGGAGCTTTCAATTTCGCACAACTCGGGGGTAGATTGGCCGCTTATTATGCTGGAAAATTACCAGAAAACCCGATAATAAATAAAATACTTCATGCAGATACCGTTCTTCGTTGTGAGAATACATACAAAAATGGGAGGAGGCGGGGACACTGCGGTGCGTCTGGCTCCAAACATCTGGGAAGAGGTGTGCTGCTCCAATTAATACAACGCTGGAGGTTTGTTTCTTCATAATATTGTGAGAAACTGGTTCTTTTGTGGGCTGAAATACTCTGACAATTCACAATCATCAAATAGAAGTGCAATTTGTGGTGCATGTTTGATGGTGGTCACCGAAATGGAAGTATCACTGCTTTTCCACTTAACTTGTGAGGCAAGCGGTGCCATAGAAAAGTACAGTCAGCACACCTTCATCCGTTCTGTAGCACACTGAACTAGAACAACCTCAGGACTATACGACACGCCGCTGAGGCAGAAAGAGTCAAGGTTCCATTTCCACTGTTTGTACGTTAATTCAAAACAAAAGGCATGCAGATTCAAAGCAAAGGGTTGATGTACTAACGGATTAGTAACGTCAAAATAACTTCTTTGCCGTAATGATCATGCGCACACGCATACGGTAGGTAATGCGAGGACTTCGACATGTGAGTCGAATCTGATTTAAATTGCATTACAAAGTTACCGCCAAGAAAGACAAAAACAAGAAGACGAAATCGACCCCGCAGATGAAAGGCAAGTTATCTTAACTTTAACCAGCCCATTTAATGCAGCGCGGCGAATTGGAAGTTAATTACATTTTCCTGACGAGGCCGAAATGATTAGCGATGCACCGGCGTGTTTATTCTCACCTCTTGAATGTCCCCTCTATAGATTTCGTATCACTCCGTCAACCTCCGCTCGCTCCTACAAGAAAACAACCCCCAAACCGTCTTCCCGCCATTTCTTGCCCCGCTACGCCAAATTATACTGTAAAAATACTCAGTTTGTCAGATTTTTCCATAATTCATCGGAGGGATCTCAACCCCTGCCCGCGTACGCCGGGCCCTTCAAGAAAACAACGGCCGGTTCTTGGACGGCTTTTGGTTGGCACTTGAAAGTGAGTGCACTTATCGCTATTTTCGTAGCCCGGGTTTTAAATGTTCATCACTTGCTCTTTTTTTTTTTCTTTTTTTTTCTTTTTTCTTTTTTATGCAAAGAAATTGTTGACCACTTTCCGAGCAACCCGAGGTTTGTACTTGATGTACACTTGATTGGGAAAGGAGGGGGCCGGGATAACTTTAGGCAACCCCGGTTACTTCACAAGAGTCAGCGGGAGTGTTGAAGACGAAGGAAAGAGCCGGAGAGTGAGAGAGAGAGAGAGAGAGCAAGGAGACGGTGTGCGGCCGGCCTGTCATCCAAGTTCACCCTCCATGCAGTCTGTATTATTTGTCTTTCCCCCCTGTCAACTGGACCTACCACTGCACTCAACGTGGAATAATGCACGAGTGACGACGAGTAGGGTTGGCATCGCGCCGGCAATAAAAAGTTATCTTGGACTAAAAAATTACGTCAATTATGGGACGCGCTCGTATGAGCTTCGTATGAATAACGAGGAGGGGACCGCGTAGAGAAAAGACCTGTGTGGGTTCAGGAACGATAGGTTAACGAACGGAAGATTGGCACGGTGACATCCCAACCTCGGGATCGCATCTTTTTAAAATACACTTTTGTTCTTATCAGAGTCGTACGAACACAAAACACAACGTGGTTTATAAGGGAGAATCTACACATACTCAGAGTAAGCACGACCAACGAAACTGAGTCACTGGCTTGTTTGCAAAGATCTTCAAGTAGGCATTTCAACATTATTTCAACCGATTTGGTTTTATATCAACTATTTATTAAAAATCAAACTTCAAAATCCCAACAATGTGTTTTTAACCAAAATGTATGTTTCAAAATTCAAAAAGACAGAGAGGGAAAGAAAGAAAAGGAGAAGGTACAGCTAAACAAACAGTGAGAATAGCAACAGAATCTTAAAGTTCCAAAGGAATATGACAAGTATGGACCAAACAACTGACGTACTCGTGCAAACTCGGCGATAACAAGTCAGAACGGGGCTGTCAGTCGGTAATAAATTAGATAAATTAATTAAGTAAGTAAAGTAATCCGTCGAACAAAATGGCCTTTAGAAATTTATAACAAATTATTTAATCTGTTAAGCATTTTTAATTGCCATTTGCAAAACATTCGCTTTGTTTGACAGAACAAAATTCCACGGTGTCGACAACAACTCAAGACGGCCTTGTGTTGACGCTGACAATGGGGGTAAAGCCGACCATTCGAGCGCTACTTCCGTATGGGTTCATACCGTCGAATGGCCATCCTAGCCCCACCGCCCAACTACGGCGAACCGCTGAGGAAATAAAAGCCAATCGTTACGGTGCCACCGCGGAAAATAATGTATAATTACTACGGCTTGGTCAGGCAGGTTTTAAGAAGGATTGAGTGTGCTAAGTGCTTGATAAAGGATCGGAGGTAATTACATGTCAGGTGCACCTTGGTAAATCGTTCCTGGCACATGAAATTGATGGCGTTGCATTGCTGGATTATTAAATGCAACATATCGAGTGTATAGCAATGAACGCTTGCCTTTTTAGATGCCGTCGTTTTATGCACACACAAAAAAATCAAATGATATTGAGTTGCTCATTCCAAATAGTTTACAAATTAGGCTTCGCTCGAATTTTTGCATTTTTGTTTCTCCTTTTTCGCCCAACAAATGGTAAACCATACGGACTTTGTTGAAATTTCCTGCTAAAAGTTTGAAATGATATGGAGTACCTCATTCCAAGAATATAAAAATAAACAGTTTTCGCTGAGAATTTTGCATTTTTTGTCCTCTTTTTCGCCCCACAAATGGTCAACCTTTGATGAAATTACCTGCTAAAACTTAAAAGTTTTAGATGACTTTTTCCAAATACTAGCTTTGACACCTTTTTGTAATATTTGTTTTTACATTATTTTGGATGAAGTATATAAAAAAATACGGCAATGTTTTAAATAGTATATTCCTTGTGAGATTTTGTTGATGTTCAAATAAACACACAATTTAAAAAAGAAAAACAACAACCATAAAACTAATATTCGATTATTAACTACTTCGAGTTGACTCGTTCAACTGTCGTAAAAAAAACTGATTCTCGTTTACAGTTGACACGTCAAAAAGCACAGTCGTAACACAACCCGATCGTGACATCGCTCGCCTAAATCATACTTGAGCGTAATTCAATTACGCACCCAGGGTCGATAACGATATCCAGACTGTGCATCGATAGATCCGAGAGCCGATACCCGTATAAGCAATCGTGAAATCTCGTGACTTCTCCCCCAGCACGGTCAAGCGAGAGATTCCCGGCAGTAGGGGCGAGAGTGGTCATGCAAGGTGGTCACGAAGATCGCTGTGATCTATTTTGATTGACAGTTTCTACCCTACTCTTCTGTACACGTTCACTTTATGTCCTGGTATAAGATTTGTCCGTATGTGAAAAGAAAGCGTGAGAAGAAGAAGAGAAAAAAACTGCGGTTGCTTTAACGGTTTGTTTTCTAAGTCAAACATCAGCCGTTTGAGCATCTTGAGCAGATTCATCCCCGCCGGCCTAAGAAAACTCGGGTTTAGGGAATAATCGTATCTACGGATCTGTGGTCTCCCTAGAATTGGAACCAGCGGGCGCAGGGGAGTACTGCCTGGTTGATGAGAAGGCGCGCTCCATAGCTCTTTTCACCCTTAGTATGGCTCCGAGCTAGGATGATGGCTCCGTCAGCCCAGCTCGTCTTGTTTTACTCGGCGGGGTTTTACGGAGTAGTATTGGGTTTTACGGTAGATTAGCCGCGCGGACCTTGTTTATCGCTGTAACCTTAAGACGGCAGACCGTGGCTTTATACGTGTGTGGGTGTGCAGGCCTATGCTCGACGAATCCTGCAAACTACTGGCGTCTTTTAAAGCAATGACACAGCTAAACAGGAGCTGTTTTTCCTTCTATTTTCTTATCATGAATGTATGCCTTGCTCATAGAAGCTGTTGTCCTAGATAATGTTGTCTTTAAAATGTGTTGTTGGTTCAACTTCGACGTCAATTGTATTGAAAACATCATTTGGAAGCAGTCAAAAATATTAATAAACAATTATGTTAATTGTATGCGCATGATATTAACATGTACAGTTCAATTGGCCAATCACACAATTACGTACACTACAAACGCCATGCAATTAACTATTAGTAAAACCATGAAAACTATATGATTTTAGGCAAAAGTGAAACTCATCCGAAGAGTCATAACCATGGTAGCTTTAAACAAACCAATATAAACACAAAGCCGTGGTGAGTTAATTACCGAGTAATTAATCTAGCTGGTTGCACATAAATCCATAACCTAAGTTATGGCCCAGCATACACTTTTGTGTTCATCTGCAAGAAACACTGGTACCGTGAACATTTTCATGCGGTGACAATCAGACTTGTCTCCAATCCCCTGCTTTGTAATTTCACATCATTTCAAAGCTGTCTTGAAAGGCTGACTATTGTTGAAATTAATATCCCCTCTATGCAGTATTACCTTAATGGCTCAAGCATATTCTCTGGATTTTTTTTGCTGGGTGATTTAGCGTGCGGAATTAATACTGATTATTCTATTGAGATATTGGGGGGGGGGGGTTCCCAGCGCCATATTGACGCTTCTTCACCCTCATGGTTTTCGGTGATTATGATATATGGGTCCTTTGTTATGCTCCGACATCTCGTCTGGAATCGGGTGGTTTTTGTGTTATTTTTTGTGTTTTTCCCCCCTTTATGTGTTTTTCCCCCTTTTTTTTCTGCCAACATGTGGGGAATTGCCAAAATGTCACACCGGGTCTGACTGCAATGCCCGCCTGAAGCCATACTCTTGAGTAACTCAAACCCAATAGCCCGTCGCGGGGCCTCAGTGTCCCCGGGCCATCTCCCGCCGGATTTGTTGCAATAATCGCCCATCGAGAAAAGAGCCTGTACCTGATCAAAACGGCACTAGCCAACGCAGCAAGAAAATGCCAATTTTGCGAGCAAATAATAAACCGCGGTATCAAAAAAAAAAAACAGCACCGCAGCGCTCTTTCCCAGTCCCAAGCAATCGTCGTTCAGCACAGTGGCAAGTAGGAAATCCGCGAACCAACCCGCAGGGCAATACGAATAAAATTGTAACTATACAACTTGGATACACGGCCCGTACGGTCCTGGCGTGAGCGGAAACAGAGCCTAATACACCCACGTTGGGACGGTAGACATTACGAGCGCACAACGGTCGCAAGCGAGGCTAATACACCGCGGGGCATAACGCACAGTGCGCCGTGCAGTGATGCCCCGAGCGCTGTCACACTGACAGCTAGTTGGGGGTGATATCAGGCGATGAAGTCAGGGCTTCACATACCCGAGGTCTTTGACCATCATTGTTCAAAGCAGGCGCTAATTATGATACCCTATATCTACCTCATTGCTCTGGGATTCATTTCAAAGTTGGTTGTGTTTTTTCCTCTTTCTCTCCCTCTCTCTCTCTCTCTCAGTCTCAAATCGTGACAGCCTCTTTGGAGTGTATGCAGCGGGAGTAATTTTCACATAATTACACCATCTCGGTAACACCGGTAATACAATGGAACATTCCAACTAGTGTGAGAGCGACAAAGTAAAAACACATGTGCCCAACATAATATCATAACAACATTCAATGTGTTACGCCATTTGTACGAAGTTCAGAATTTGCGAGCGTTCCAACAGATGCTTTCATATTTGTTGATGATTATGTTACATTATTAGGCCGTGCAATGAGGTTACATTTACCCCGTGAAAAAGTCTTTAAGCACGCTTATTTCGATTGGAGAAAATGGTGGGGGGGCGCCTATCTTTGGGAATCATTTTCTGACACATTATAGATTTTCAGATGAACATATTTCTGTTTGATGTTTGGTTATTGATAAAACAGTAAGCTTCGAGACTAGTTTGCAATCTTTAGCAATCATGAAGCATGTAATTAGAGAATCGCTTATAAAGAACTACAATCGCTGAATGTTGCAGCCACACTCCCTCCAAATTAATGACCGAATTGCTTGGCAATCATTCTATAATCTAAACCAGATCTACAAAGACTTTTGCAATGTAATATTGTTTTTAAACAAATGCGAATTTTAAAAAATGACACCTCTGCAAAAGGTGAAAGAGCAAGAACGAAGAGACAGACTCTTGCATGAAGAAGATCTGCCAGTCCCGTTATTCAAAATCTCCAAAACATCAACTTGAAAAATTACGGATGTATCATCGTTAAGCCCGACAAACAAAACGACAGATTAGAAAATTAATATTAGTTTGTGTCGTCACGTGCCGATCACGTGCACCAATCCCATCAACGATGAACTATACATTAAAAGTATGCTATAGCGATAGATTGATGGACATGACGTGTGAATACGTAAATGTTCATGAAGAATCGAAAAGAACACAAACAAACAGAAACACTTTCATACCCAGCAGGTAAAAAACAACAACAACAACAACAACAACAAATTCGGGTTGAGTCCGTACTGATTCAAATAACGCTATCGTGTTTTACCACTTAACAAAATCCCCGAGACAAAAGCTTTTTACGATGCTGAAATTTTTCGCATTTTCGAATCTTTCTTTGAACCGGCAAGCACAAATATCATGTAATATAAACAATCTTAACAGCTCGGGTTTTTTGTTGTATATAAATTGAAGAACCTGTAAGTTCTTAATTGGTTTCTACCACATTGACAATTCGGGTTTCCATGCTAGCTTTGAACAAGAAAGAAAAAAGTGGGGAATGCGCACGCGATCTGACTTCATCGCTACAAAGAGAAACCGCGCGCACAAAAAGACGAACATTATTATAAAAAACGGACGAAATTATTAAATGTTTATATAAACAAGTAAATAATAATAGTATACCTGTTAATGATGGAATATCATTAGCCCCGCAAGTCTGGCTTTATCCTGCTTAGTTACACTGCGATAGAAAAGCCACTGTGTCATTAAGAATAAAGCCACGCTGCCAAACTAGTACCTCCACTCAAGACTAAAGAGTCCAAAAGTGTGAGGTTCGAACCTTAATTTCCCGTCTTCTTCTTCGACTTCTTTTTCTCCTCCCATCCAAGGCTGGACTGGGTTTGTCGTCCATTGTGCAGAGATCAATAATAGAGCCACTATTGTGTTACATCATTATAGCGCGTCACTCACTCAGCACGGCCCGTTGCGAGAAAAGGGTGACACCCATAACATCTATGCAAATTGCAATATATATATTTATTATCCACTGCCAAAACCCACACCATCGTCCAACTCCCACAATGCATCTGCGGACCAGGCACGACTCGTAGTAGACGTTGCCAGCACAGAATATTATTTACCGGGACTGTTGTCCGGCGGCGCGTACTCTCCGGGCCTTTGGCAGTTTCAGAACGGTGGGTAGATTTTCCGAACGGGAGAGTCCGCAGACGCCCCTTTGTCAAACCTCGCGAAATCACAAAAAAGTGGGGAATTATGTAAATTATGCAAGTATGTCTCAGCCAGCTTTCGTTGATCTCAAGGTCTTTTCCTCCGCCTGAGTTTCTCCCGGCCATTGACCCTAAGATGAGGGTTGCGCTGACTCCGCCGTTGCGGCTATAGAACCCCTTTGCATGAGTCTTATTCATTCAGGACAGTGTGTAGTGTCTACACGTACATTCACTGTGCCAAGCACCCAACCTTGGGGGTATACGCCATTCGTGTGGAAAAGTGCACCGGGCCTATGTCACGCAATCAATACGGTAACCTTGGCGCGGACCAGCCCATGCCGGCCCAAGCTCTCTGTAAGGCCGTCAACATGGTTCATCGTAATTAGGAAGTGGACCGTGACAGTACATGTCTTCTCCTGAAATGTCTTGCCCAATGCCGCTCTCCACCATGATTCTTTAAGATGTTCTGAATCTTCAAACGAAGAAAGTTTCAATCCAATGCTCAAGCACTTGGGGAAGTAACCCCACGAGAATTAAATAAAACAACTCAATTATGGCACAGTGATATTTTGCCCACGAAAACAAAGGATGTAAGCGTCAAAGTCGACATAAATTTCACATATTGCGTCAGTTTACTTTCATTTATTTATATATTTATTTGTATTTATTTATTTATTTTTATTTTTATTTTATTTTTTTATTTTATTTTTTATTTTTTATTTTTTTTTTTGGGGGGGGGGGGGGTATTCAAGAAAATTGTTTGGTATGTAAATATAAATGTTCGCAGATAGGCACATAACTTACATGGTATAAAGATGGGTATGGTGGAACACCTCCCTTAAAATATTTTAGCTTGAAATGCTACATAGGAACTAAGTTAACAAGTTCCGTTGTGATCTTGTAAGTCTAAAATCCGGTATTTGAAAACAATGAATAAAACAAAAAACAAAAAATCTAAATTTACACTGTAAAAGTAACACTAATTTCTGCCTGCACAATTAATTGGCGTTATTTTAACATCCTATCATGTTAACTTTGAGTCCTCTTGGGTCTATATGTGACAACACCCATGGTGTAAATTTTAACACCCCAGTTGTTGCAGTGTAGAAACAACCTAGGCTATAACTTGTACCAGTTTCGATCAGTTGGTACTTTTCTCAATTTTACACTTGTAAAGAAAAACGATAAAATGAGCCATCAGTAAATGTGGAAATAAGTTTCGTCAAAACATGGTATTTGGGTTTTGCCATATTTTGAACGAAATGTATTATTCAAACAGTCTATAAGAAACGGTTAATGACATCTGGTGATAGTCAAAACCTAAAAGTTAATTTGGTGCGAAACGGAAATGGTTCCAATGATCATGAGAATAATTATAGTTTTTCCCTCAAAATTGTTGCGTTTCCTTTGTAAAACGAGATACACGAATCAAATACACGTATAACACAAAATTTGTAACTTGAAATCCGGTCAATCTTAAATGTATACGCCTGCGCAAACAACTAGCTGTACCATCCCACCAAATGCAACGGCTGATAGAATTACAAGTCAATCCCAATATATTTACCATCAGGGACTTCATCACACACGTCACAAGTGGCGTTCGTTCCCCTACCCCTAAAAAAAAGAAGGAAATGTTGGACATGCACCGTGATTGACAAGAGTTGGTCATGGCGCCTAACTGGCCGCCTGTCCTCGTCAGGACACCGGCGTTAGAAAATGCCCCCCGAGTCCACTCTGTGATGGACACATTTCACTGACAACAAATCGGTGCAGGACACAATGGTGTGTGGTTGTACAACAAGTTTGACCGCAGTACAGACACTGGGACCCGTAGGAGGCAATACAAATCGGTGGTCACGATGGGATGGCCGTGGGTGTTTGGGAGTGGACATTATTACGACGTCAGAACATGGACCGGAAACATTACGTGTTCATTGCGTTCGGGTTCGAACAGATGTTAAATTGGCATCGGGGTTGAAGAATGTTATTGGCGTTTTTACTCATTCACTGATGTGCGTTAAGTACTATATACCCCCCCCCCCCCCACCCACGAGTCCTGTGGCAAAAACATCCACATGCATTACTCGGTGGGATTCGAACCCACGAAACCTAACCAGAGCAAATGTCTTCCACTAGACTACTGAGCTTGCCGGTCGAATCCTATTATTTTGCACCGTTTTTAATAGATGTCAAATTTTTACCAGGGATAGAGACTACAATGAAGTGTGTTTTAACCATAAGTTCGGGTGCGGATGGGTTACTTCCTACTGGTGTTCTACCACAGAGGCCATTGGATGGTTGTTCCAACCCAAGAACATCTGGAATAAATTGACAACAGAGTGACAACTGAACACGGTTCTATAGCCACCATGGACAGCAAAGAAACACAATGAACTAAAAAAGATTTTGACATTATTGGGAGACAAACAAAAAAAACACTCCTGACCAGCCTTTTGAAATACCAAAAACAAACTACATACGTAAACACAGTGAAGAAAAGGTGACGTTCAATACTAACAAATAGTCGACCCGAGTTTGTCAAAGGATACATACTATTTTCCAAGAAATCAAGTTTTCTTTATGTCGAGTTTAAGTACCCAGAAGCAATTAGTATCAATTATCATCTCTAGAAAGGTTGCTCAAGAACCAAATCAGAAAACTTTACTCTCGTATTGCAAAATAAACAACATTCAAGATGCTTTTATAAATGCACAGTCATTGTCGAAAACGGAAACGGCCATTTTAATGGCATTTTCACAGGCGTATTTCAGTGAAAATTTCTTTGGAAACTTGGCGGTTTTAATGAATATTTACTTCCCTGAGGAAAATCGTCCATTTTGACTTGACTCATTGTGATCAAAGCGAGACCGGAAGGGAGAGAAAGAAAAAGCGAAACTCTGCTTGGATATATTAAATGAGTTTTAATGCCACCGGATGCTAAAGAACTGTCAGAGACGGTTGCAATACCGGGCAAGATATCACAAGAAAGTATTTCAACAAAACAAATCATCATAACTGAAAACTGGCAAAAATCCAGCTGGTGAAGAACAAGAAATCGTTAAACACATAAACTACCCACATTCCCGTACACAGTTATGATAAATCAACCGTTTAAAATATGCTTTAGTTGATAAATGCGCAATGGTTTTGGCGGGAAACCGTACCGCTCGATGCAAATGGGAAATGCACACTAACGAAGGCGGGTTTTGAAGGTTAGTGACACAAATCTCGTGACCTAGCCTCGGTTATTGCGAAGTCGCCTAAAAATAACTCTGAAACATTAACCATATGTTGTGTAAAAAAAAAAACCAAGCCGATTTGACATGTACTACACGTCAAGAAACAAAGAGGCACGGTAGTCTGGGGCCGGTTTGATGTTCGACACGCCTTACATACGCCATGATGTGATTCTGTCGTGAGGAAGGTTGATTATTTAGGGCACGTGCGATATGGTGTCGGCTCAGTTTACGTAATATTGACATATAAAGCATGACCCCCATGTTCGGTCGATGCATGGCAGTAGCCGCCTGAGCAATGCGATGGGGGGGGGGGGTAAAGCAAGATCACAACAGCTGTAATTCCAATGAAAGATGGGACTATATTTCTTTACATTCCCGATCTGAATGCAATTTGTAAAGCTTTACTTCGCCAACAAAATCTACTACACGCTCATCATGTGTTTCTTGAATTCACTCACAAATATCCGCTTTTGTGGGCAGATTTTACTTGCGGGGTTTACTTCCCCCTCTAAAACTAGTAGACACTTCTCCCAACCGCTTCTTCCTGTACTTAAATGCCGGGAAAAAAATGGTCCATTCAAGATGAGTACAAATTTACATTGAGTTAACAAAACACGATGCAATAGAGAGAATGCATATAGAAGAGGCTCTCGCGTACACACTGTGAAAACACTAGGAAGACCAAATCAAAGCACTTTTGATTTTCTCCGCGCTGTTGTGATACATGGTCGGGGGGAAACGACGACGTTTTTGTCGGCGTTCATCACATGGAGACTTCGCACAAAACACCATTACCGCGCCTTTGAGAAGAGGGGGAAAAAAACCTTCCTTGTTCTTGGACTTAAATAAGGGGCGATGCCTTGGGTATTTGTATAATTATGTCCCGGTAGGGTCAGTTTTTATGAATCATGGAAAACATCCCCTTGTACTGACAACAACGGCGAGGTGTCTACCATCCTTGGGCCTTGTGTAGAGGTGTGATGCCAAGTCGGATGGCATTGTGTTTGGACTATCAACGCTGCAGTAGACAATTCAGCTTTGAATATTATATTCTATTGTCGTTTTAAAGTGGTTATTCCGCGATTATTGTTGTAACTGCATGGCACTGGAGAGGCACTTTTGTAAAATCACAGAGCTTCAAAACGTTCCACTGAAAACTGTTCAGCTCATTTTCTTTCCAACAGGAACAAAATGTTGTTTTTTCCTTTGTGTCGAGCATAATATTCACAAACTAACTTGTCATACCAAAGTCAGGGGCAAATTATGATTAACAATAATCATTTCCTATGATGATGGTTACTATGTTTTTTATTATTATTATTATTATTATTATTATTATTATTATTGTAATATTTCTGGTAATTAAATCAATGAACCCTTAAGAGTGACTTAGCACTGTGACCCGAACGCCTGAAAATTAATGTGAAAAGAGGGTGCAGAAGAGGTTTCAGTTTCATACGTGTATTGAAACCCAATCAAGGGGAAACCCCACACGGTCACGGTAGCGACTGAACCCCCCCCCCCCACTCCACTCGCCAGGCTCCGGTCCGAAGTGGGATTCGAACCCCGAGGTCCATAGAAGTGAAAGGCAGGAAAGAAACTTCTAAGCCAACCCGAGAGTTTTATTCTAAACCATAACATAATTTGTCAACTATAATCATATCTTGATATTGTAAACATTCCATTTTGGTTTCATTAGAAGAGTTAATGTTTTTCAACAGATTATAAAACACGCCGAATCACGCGAGGCCTTGAGAATGTGACAAGGAAACAGTATGCACCAAATTAACTGTCCAAAGACCACACCATTGTGGGCACCGCGCGCGCGCCCTTCGTTTGACGAACGTCACGCTATCTGACGCATTCAAGATTTCCCTCACATTCAACTTCATTAGAGGCCGGCCATACCGCGAAGATGAAATGATTATCAAAACGGAAATCGGTATTTATTAAGGGTTGATATCACTCCACCACTCCAAATGGTGTTCGCCGGCTAATAAAAGGCACCAAAGTTCCCCACTCGCGCCAATAATCGCAGGAATTTTAACAAGGTCGGTTACAGCATGCGGTTCACGCCGAACAGACTGACTTCAGTCACCGGCCGGCGGAAGGAGACAACTCTCTAGAAAACTAGCTCCAAATGCTTAAACCGCCCTTTTGCGCTGAGCAGACGATGTGGAGCCCGTAAGCAAACCCCAACAGACGGGGGGCAAAAAAAAAGGGAGCCGCGTTGCTCCAAGATCCGTTGCCGCTTTCCGAAAACAAAAGTGCAGGTGATGGGGGCTAGCGGTGTGAGTTGCCTCAAAGACGGCCTTCTTCAGCTGAAGGGATTCACGCCTGGGCACGGTGGCATCCGCTGTCTACGGGGATCCAGTCAGTGTCGCTAATTGATAACAACTTGCTCCGTTACATTTACATCACACCTTCGAGCCAGTGTATGAATTCTGTCCCCCATTGCAACCTGTCCAGGCCACTCACGCTTTGCTCGACTACAAACACAACTGTCTTTTTTTTTCTCGCAGATTTTATTCTGTTCTGGTCAGCGAATGTTTTTTAAAAGATGTATTGCTTTAAAAGTATATTTTAGCCTTCGAGAAAGACTCTGCTAGGTTCGAAACGTCAGGCCACTAACTTTTGCTTTAAAAAAGTTCAACAAAGAAACATTGACAAAATCAAATAAATCATGGCGTACACACATTTTAATGGTAATTAATTTTAGAATGAATTATGGTTATTGTTGTTAAAATATTCAACTCATGTTAAGAGGTGTTCTTCTCTGAGGGGGGCTAATAATTTGGTTCAGTTATACGTAATTTATGACGAAGATGAATATTGCAAAACGTGCTCAATGGTCTCAGGGTTACACCAACCTCTTTGGGAGAATTTATATTGTTTGAGCATCCTCACTACGTCCTCTTATTTTATTCTTCTCAACTTCGCAGAGTTTTATTCACCGAAACTTATAACACTTGATGATGTGCCGTGCAAAAGAAAAATAATCTTAATCAAAATCTATGGAGAATGAGAGTCTTAATGTTTGATGCCATATTCCATGGTTATGGAAGCTTTTATGCAAGTGGAATCACGTAAGATAATTTAATTACTTCTCTGCGGTTATTATCCCGTAAGAAGTACCGCGTCCCAGTGACGGACTCCTCCCATCCACCCCCACCCCCCACTTCCAACCATCGCCATACCCCCTTTATAAAAGCCAAAACACTATACTCAGCTGCAGCTGTCGGAGATGTGAAACACGTGATCATACGTCACATTTGCATGTATTATGGCAATGACTTATCAGCCCTCCAGGTATCCTAACAGAGTGTTGGTATGAAGTGTCGTTTCTGTTGGATAAACACTTCAAACTATCAACTGTGACGGTAATAAAATGTTTAAAATGAGGGCATTGGTTTTAACGGATGAAAACACAAAACCACAAATGCTTGCTTCTCGTAGTGTGGTTTGGTTTCCAATTACTTGGTTTAGATATATAGGCATCACAAAGGCCAGATCAATGTAGAAGCAATTACTGTGCGATCTTATTTGTTTAAAATTATAATATTAACTCTTTGAAGCTCTTTATGATATTGATCATAATGGTGTTAGAGCATAGTAGTGGGAGAGTGCACTTAAAACCTGAACTGATGGTCTTTTCCTTCCAACAAAAGTGAAGTGTAATTTTATTGGTTGATTGCGGTGCTAAGTTAGAGGCTTGTAAAATAGCAACTGGAAGACAAATTGCCCAACAGTAAAAAGTTACTACTGAGACGGCTGGGGGAATATGTACGATGGAAACTTCGTTTGGTTGCGCGATACGAGTGGCTTTTTGTTGTATGTAATAGTCCGATAGGCTGATAACAGACTGTACTAGTTACAGCACAGAATGCGTCATTAGTGGTAATCATGAAGGTGTGATAATAGATCTTTGTTTCCGATTCCCCCACTTGTCAGAACCAATACCGTTTAGTCCATCACTCCCCAGGTTGCATTGAATCTTTGCAGTCCAATTACAGGCCTTCCCCCCGCAGTGTTGGAGACACTTACTGGTAGGGGCGAGCACCGAGCGACAACCCGGCAATGTGACGGCTGCAACACGCTCATAAACAGGGCCAAAGACCGCTGTGCTCACTCATCCACACAATTATTATAAAAAAAACTCCAAAATCCATGCTCGTTTTGCTTGATGAAAGGGCTTTCCATATAAACGAGATATACGGAGAGGGTGACAATAGGAGGGGCCGCCAACCCTATAAACCAACAACTTCCAAATAATAACACAAAAGCTGGATAATTTTGAGAAGGTTGGACGGCCTCTCTGATTTTCCCAAGTAATTGCGGCTCTCATTTTCAGCTTGAACAAACCCGTCCCAAAAGTATGGGTAAGGATGTCAGTCTGGGCAGGGGTGCCAATTCCATTGGAACCGTTAGTTCCTTGTCATTGACTTTTCGCCCTATACCAGCACATGAATTTTTTTCTCTCTCTCTCTCTTCAATGAGACACTGTTGGTTTTTTGTATTAACGGTGAGTGGAATGACACAGAGTAACCCCATACACTGGTGCGATAGTGTAGCGTTACAATACCTGCCTTTATGCCTATGATGTAAATGAGTTCAGTACCACAGAAGCGTTCAAAGTCTCGTCCGAATCCCCAGGGGTGGGGGTTCGATTCCCCAGGGGTGGGGATTTGGTTCGACCCGGTTCTGTCCACCGTCACGTTGAATATTATCATATACATACATATATATATGTACACTTTTTTTTATTTATATTTTTTACCATGATTCTGTTTTATTGCAAAAGAAACAAAGTGGGCGCTTTGCAACGAGCAAGGTAACGCCACAAAGTGACGTCACAACACGTGAAAACTACACGTCAGACACTCCAGAGACGGCGCGCTCCAAAAACGGCATCCCTTCTTTCGATCGGGTGAGCTTAACGGCATTTTCACGCCAACCATTTTGACATTGATTCGGTCGTGCCGCGCTGTAGGTCTCAAATAGTAACTGCACAATGTTTTTAACTCGCAGTCTTTTCACATTGTGGCACTTGAAGTACTTGTCATTTCGTCTGACAAAACATTTTCTCTTCAATTTTTAGTAAATGAAATTTCCGGCAACTGCGATGCTATTTTAGTCGGGGAAAGTGCACTGATTAAAAGTGCTTAGTTTTAGAGAAGCGAATCATGAGGTTATTCTGCGAAAAAAACATGTAAAAAAAGTGCTCACTTTTTTTTGTGGGGGGCGGAGTGTATAGCAGTTTCAGTTTGTTTTGTTGTTTCTTTGACAGTGTGTCGTGACCGAGCGGTCAAGCGCACTGGTTCGAGTCCCGGTCGTGTGTCCTTAAGCAAGACACTTAACCATTGCATTATTGCTTCGTCCTTTGGATGGGACGTAAAGCCGTAGGTCCCCATGCAATGTGTAATGCGCGTTTATGAACCCATGCAGCGCACTTATTTTAAAGAGGGGGGTGGGGGTTGCCCCGGTGTTTCTGGCAGTGACAAATTTGCCACAGCACCTTGTTAGACATTATAAGGTGATACATAGGACTCATCATTCAAAGAAATTCAAAATCCTGCCTTTAAAAAAAACAACGATAAACGCTTTGAGACACCCGTAGACAAAGAACAATATTAGCTTATTATTATTCATTGATATTTACTTGTATATAACCTGGTGTTCTTATGTCTTGCCCTTCAAGATTGGATGGGTTACCTTTCTTGGTACAATGCGTCACAAATATCAGCTTTAAGCCAGTTAGTTTTGCTGATTTGAAAATCATCAAATCTCTATCAGGAACTTTTCAGGAATAATTTGGTTTGTTTTTCCATTTTGATAATCTGATTGTAGTGCTTTTTTCCTTCTTTGTCGTTTTACCTTTCCTGTTTTGTCTTCTTATTTGTTTATATTGTTTTGGGGTTTGGATTTTGTTTTTTGTTTGTTTATTTGGGGGGTTTTCGAGGCGTGTTTTTTTTTGGGGGGGGGGGTGGTTACACTGGCACAACAATAAAGTGTATAATGTTCGTAATTAAAGCAACACCGGGCCATGTAAGAAATCAATAGCCAGTGGAGGGCTGTACGTCATGGTGACGGCTGATAAAGACAGGCCTGTTTATTTAACACCATCTGGGTGTACAGTGAACGGGTATCCTTACTAGCATTGAGGTGTGGCCGTACGCCCAGCGATTGCCACCGAGTCCGCCCTTCCACACACACACACACACGCGATCCGCGCTGCCGTTTCAAGAGAATACTAAGGTTTCGTCGCCGTGCGGTGGCCGGGGTATTCAGGGATGAAAGAATATACCGGTCCTCGATGGCGCTGTATCATTTCTTGAAGTTTTGTTGATGTTTTAAGTAGACTTGTGGTGTGATGTGTGATTTTAGGCTTGGTATTATTTTCTTATTTTTCCTCACGATTTAGTTAACTGTATGATATGCACCCAATGGGGAAAGATGTTGTGTAACAATGTGGTAGCGATGTGTTCATTTTAGTAGATTAGATTTTATGTGGGGACAATTTAATGCCAGTCGACTAAAAGGCAACCGTTATTGCAGATGTGCATTAGCTATATATTTGTTTCTCGAAACGGCAACTTATTAAAATTAAGTTTCAATTGGAAGTCACAGTTTGCCAACTTCATAAATGTTTGCAACAAACAAAACCGTTGAATTGTTCTTAATAGTCTAATGTTGCTCTGTTTTCATGGGGGGATCAGTGATAAGCGATATCCCTCGGCACCAACAGTGTGTATAACGAAGAGACTCTTCACAAGGTGTTGTACGGCATCACTTGACTACACTTGTACACATGGTGTATTCATACGGCATAAGGTGATAGAGTCAGCCCCTTCAGCGCTTGGATGACGGTTAGCTCCTCAAGCGAAAGCACAGGCTTTCTCCTTCTTCTTCTTCTTCTTCGTCTTCTTCTTCTTCTTCTTCTTCTCCGACTGAGCAACCGACCGACCGACCAATCGACAACGGGACAACGAGCTAGCGGTCATGGACCCCGCTAGCCTACCCTTACGTCCCTTCTCCCATGCGGTCATTGTCATTCAAGAAAGAAAAAAAAACGTACCCGTGTGCACTTGGCCCGATTCAGTTATACAAAAAAAAAATCCCAATCATATCGCCCGGGCTGTTGGCGTGGATTCAGTCTCCCTGTCTATTCCGTATACCCGCGAGCGATTCTGATTGTACACCTCCAACGTTATAGGATATTATTTTCCCCTACCCCCCCCCCCCTTCTCTCTCTCTCACACACTGCCCCCCCCCCCTTCATTCCTGATTCGATTTTAGTACGCTACTCGGGTTTTGGATTGTCGGACCGCACGCTATTTACGCAATCGCTCGCTGGACTATGGGTGTAGAGCAATCGTGGATCGCTTTCACAGCGTGCATTACTTGGTTGGCCTGACTTAATGGCCGCAGAGGCAAGGCTGGTTCGTCCCACGAACGGATCCTTGATAATCACAGCCGGCAACGAAATTATCAATCCACGGTGAAAGATGGCAACAATTAATGGAACCGTGGGCTCAGAACTGTCCCCTGGAGTCACGCTCAATCTTCACAATCGAGGAGAGACATTTGAGAAACAAAGACAAGAAGGGAGGGTAATCCTGTACTAACTTTGTGCAATTTAGTTTCTGGCAAGTACTGCCAAAGCAATAAGTGTCAACCTAGGTACTGAACAATCAACTCCACCGCAAAAAATCACCTCAATTTAATGAAGAAGTCATCACAAAGGTGAAGTAATAAATATACAAAAGATCAAATAAAACAAAACATTGAAACAGAACATGAAATGACATGCGATCAAACAATCAGCATTGTATGGCTCTCGCTAAATTGGTAAATCTGGGGATGGTAATCAAATCACCAAGTCAAGACCGTCATCAACAAATGCAATCAACTCAACATTATAGATATTGCATCACGTCATGTTTTGTTCAAACCAAACAAATACACAAAACTTAGTCGTCATGATTGTCTAACCTGTCTAAATCACAGGTTGCAGGGGACTAGACAATATAGCGCCGGTACAGACTCCCTGATGTACATGTACATGTACACTGTACATCCTGCCATAAGCAGGTTGCATTTTAGTCTGGTGCCGAGATGTGGTTATCATCCTGCATGGTATCCGACAACTCCTCAAACAATACATGAGAACACGACTGGTTTGTTCAACTCTTAATACTACATTAAAAAAGTAATATTAAACGCTATAATCAAAAGTCATTCAGTATTTGACAATAAAGAGCCGCAAATTGTGTTCAAAGTGACCCAAAGGCTGCTGGTGTGTTTTGGTGCTCGTTTGCATTCAAAACAATAACAAGCAGAATATTTATACTACTTTTATTTTATTCCATGGTTTGTTTGTTGGGGTGCTTGTTTGTTTCTGTATTTTTGAAATACATAGCGGTAAACTGTTCGGTAATAACACACAAAATCATAGCAGAATTATTCCTTGATAGAGGAACACTACATCGTTGTAGTTTCTTGAACAATGTGACCGCTCGATTTATTGTAATGTTGGTTCTTTTGGAACGTTTTTGTTTGGGGTGGGGAAGGAAATACAATCTTCAAAAAAGGCTATGTTCCCATATCCTCTCAATTTTACTCCGTTTATCTTTTACTGGAAAATTCAATGGGTTGAAAATTCAATTGGAAAAACACTGTTACAAACCATGATTCCCTAACAACAACAAAATAGACAAAAAACAAACAAACAAACAAAACATAACAAATTAAAATGTGAAATAGGAATTTGAAATGCCCGGGCATTTGGCATCTGGCAGACCGCCTACCAATAACCCGCCAGTCACAGGGTAACGCCCTGACTAGTTCAGTCCTCTATATACTAAACAATTACTGTTGTTGTGTCACAGAAAGACCATGACTTCGATTCGAAGCAGGCAAGGGCGAAAAGGGGCAGTCGACGAAGAGTAAGCCAACCCGGCTGGCGCCTGCTACGCCCCGGGCTGCCAGGTCTGACTTAACAGGCGACAAGGCTTCGAGTGTTGGATGCTTCGATTTTGTGATTTTAGTGACGCCTTTGAGGCCTTGGAGAGGAAGAATAAGAAGGGGAAGAAACCCGAATTACGTTCGCTGGTGACCTTGGCCGTGACTACAAGGAAAGTGTATACCTCGCCTAGATGTCAAAGGTCAAACACGTGGGAAAAGCTGACTTTCAAGAAAGCGTCGATTGCCTCATACCAATATAGCTGTCCATTTTGTCTACAATACTTCCATGTTTCCTGACTAATTTATTACATTAAGTCCCTTTTCCCCTCTTCACAAAGCCATCCAACTGATGGACAAAACAAAAGTTTCCGGTACCTACAGCGAAAAAGGAAAGTTATTCTACTTTCAGTGAATCTGATCCCATGACGAGCAATTTGCTGCCATTGGATTGTGACTGTCACATTTAACCCAAATAAAATATAAAATAAAATCCAAATGGAACTCATTATTTGTGGACAGCCTTTTATGCTAAAGTAATTAAATCTGTTACATTCAGAACGCAGTTTTCAATTAAATATAAATTGGACATTGAAATTGGAAGTTTGAAGGCAGTTCATAGTGCAGTATAGTCAAACACAGAGGAGAACTGTGGTCAAACGCCCCTCCTTTTTAGAGGGCGCGCATTTTGCCATCAATAGTTGAAAACAATAACCAAAAAACCCACTTCTTCCCTGCCAGGGGAAAAACAAATAGCATTGCTTAACAGAATAGCAAGCCTCAACAAAACGTTGAATAACTTCTATTCGTACCACGTTATCGACCTGGACTTCGGAGGCCATCTCAGATTTTGTCATCAACTTCCAAGCGGAGGTTTGGGTCAGCCCCCCCCCCCCACACACACACACCCCATTCATTACGATATCATCGATCGGGGCTGGCGGTGTATGGCCATCGAAGCCACAAACTCCCCCTCTCCGCCAATCGCCGGCTCACAAACGCTATTTTGTCTGTGTAAATTGGCAGTGGTCCCCCCAACAGACGGCATGAGAGACCATTGTGGGTTGGCTTGTTTAGGAGAAGGGGTGCTTGTAGTATTTCGACACTTCTGTATTCATTGTAACGCCCTCCTGATATCGACCTGAGCGGTGCCCGCACAATGACATGTACTGGAGTAAACTCTTCCAGCAGACGGATTTTGGTCAAAGTACAACAACCCGGTGTGGTTTTGTTGATGTGATATCGGGTATAACTTACCCCTTTTGGTAACTAACTAAACAGTAGATGATACAATATGATAATACAATGCAGAATGCGAACTTTATGCTGCCACAACTAACTGTAGACACATCGCTTGAGTGAAATAATTGATGAGTAAAGGTATGAAGTATTGTTGGCCAATGGTACGAAACATCCGCCATCAATGCACTCCAAATAGTTTAGAGGTATTGTGCTAAAATCACAATGGAACCTGTTAGAGTAATATTCCCGTAAACACGGCAATAAACAGAATCATCGCAATGGCGAAGAATATATCTATCAATGTGTTGAGATATGTGGTGCACTTAAAACAATCAATGACTAGACTAGATTAGATTACTGGGATGGCATGAATGACAATAATGCCAGTATCGACGACACTTAGAATGACACTGACAATTCTGACGACGACCACGATAGCTACGACGATAGCAAATAATGGTAACGACGACGGCACAGTCGGCGACGTGATGACAGGTGCGCCCAAGGTAAATGATGACGAGCAGTGAAACACGAGGGGTGGTGGTGGTGATGGGGGAAAACAAAGACGAGTCGAAGTGGGGAAACGAGAAGAAAGAAGATGGAGGAAAAGCAAAACATAAATAAACATGAAATTTATTTTTTGAAAATAAAAATAAAGATATAAAACTGCAACTCAAGCGACGATTACAAAGCGAAACAAATCTGTAAAAATGCTGAAAATACACTCACCAGAAATAATGCTTGATTTTGTTTTTCTCTAGCCCTCAGCGTTTGATATCAAATAAGGCCAGTTAACACTTTTTCGTCCACTTTGGTATCGAGTCCCTTGTTCACTTGCACATCATTTTATCCGAGTATTTGCAGCGTTGGTTTAAAAATAAAACATTTTTACTGTTCAAGGTTACATCAGCAAAAATGATGCCTACGAATTTAACTTGAGGATTTGCAAGTCCCACTTCTAGATGATGCCGTGTGAAGGAGGATGCACTGAGATGCGCTCCTCGTCCGCGTACCACTTGATGGGATATGATGAGTTGCTACACTGAGCGCCATTCGAGCTAATCATGCCATCTATCCCCAACGGTGTCTTGCTAGTGCGTACGGCGTAGGGCTGGGATCCGTTCTCTAACTGTCCCAGTCACGGGGTTTACTCTACGCCCGTGCCGTCTATGCCCCATTCAAACTAAAGCGAGATTCTTGCGCCTGACTGCTTCGTCTCAGGCCCCTTAGACTTTTTTTCTCTCTCTCTCTCTCTCTTTCTTGAACACACACACAAAGAGAAAGCGCATGCAGATGATACCGAGATGTCTTGCCCCACTGTCGTCCCATAAGACTTGTACTCCGGAGCACCGTGCGGGAGGGATCCCGGGAGGGAGGGGCCTGTTTAAGAACTCCTGATTCCTATCGATCGCAACCTGGGGTCATGGTAGAGCAAAGGCCGGGAAGAGGGAGAGACGAGGCCTAAATAACGGCTTCATCGCCTCGTTGATTCCGGATTATTATCAGTCAATTTGGGTCCCTCGAATCTTGGCTAATACGCGGGAGGTTGGAGATGCATCAGATGGTAGAGTTGCCAAGGAGAGCGTTGATTACAGTTGGGTGATCAATGAGGATCTCGTTATAGCGTAAGGTATCTTCCTTTACAGCGACGGGTTTGTGTGTTATTTAAGCGACGACTTTCCATACAGAGGTATTCAAACACACCACCCTCTTTATAAATGAACTATATTGTATTTACATCACGTGGTATGTTGTTACATAAACGAGCATAATAACAAAGGAAATATGTTTCAGCGATGTTTGGGGGTTTTGGGGTGTTTTTTCCAGTATTACGATGGTTCGGTCTCTTTATACATGGATTCATTATCAGAAACTGTCTTACAAAAGTGAGTTTGGTAGACAGCAGGTATCCGTGTCAGAGCTCATCAGCAGAGCAGAGCTGTAAGGTCGTTTCCGAATTGGCGGCTACGGCTACGGTTACGGCTGCGGCTGCGGCTGCGGCTACGGCTCTCGCTGGGGTGTTCGAAACCACGGTTTAGGCTTCGGCTCCGGTTTAGGCACCGTCCGCCTGTTTAAAACCCCCGTACCGAAAGTACACGATTTTAAGCATTAGGCTACTGGCGGGGCCTAAACTGATACTCGGGTTTTGAAAAGGGCCTAGAAACTCTAGAAGCGTAAAATAGACCGTCATGGGTTATTTATTGGAGAGATCAAAATGTCATAGACCTACGAACATAAATAATTTACACTGTGTTAATATAACACTAGTCCTCACATCCGTTTACGTAAAGTGTGCAAAATAACACAAGTGTCTCATCTTGTGATTGCTTGAATACACCATGATAGTGAACAACCTACAAATACTACCCTACTCCCACCCCCCCCCCCCCCACCCAGGGACTAGACCTAGAAAATACAGGTAAATATATAAATATCAAATTTCAAGTCATCAAAACCAACACCACATCTATACAGTCAACTCCCGAGACATGGCAAATAAATCGACGGTTCGTTATCTACCATGACGTAGATGACATTGCACTCTGACACCTGACGTCATACACTGACTATACCGCGAATGGAGCTTCTAGTTCTGTGACGTCATTTCACTTTTATGTTTTCCAGACTTCGAAATTATGGTCCATACATCAGTGTGGTCTTCGTGTATTATACCAGGGGTCACAGTGGAAATAAATTCGAAACAATAACCCCAAAACACGATAACCTTACCGTTCACAATTGACATGTTTGTAAAGTACGAAACTTTTCTATAATACGAGATATTGAACCAAAAGAAACCAGATAGAAAGTCAGCGAACGACGCTGAATTGCTGAGGGAGAATTATACCCCGGAGCAGTAGTCTTTAACAATTTACAACAAACAAAAACAAGCAAAATATCAGGCACTCACCTCAGAGTGATTAGCGGTAAGTCAGGGATGGTAGAGTGGGAAGATTAAATGGTTGTAGGCGGTAACCCTTTGAAAAGAGAGACGGCCACAAATGCAGCTCTTATTTCTGTAATTTCTCTCGGTCAAATACCGGGGTACACTTGCTGATGGCGTACCACTTAGTGTAGCCATCTCTGCAGATATCAATTTAGGCCAGCCCGAACCACCAACGATTACTTTGTCTCTTCGTGTCTTGGTAAGAAAGTCCTTCTTAAGTAGTTCAAAGTGGAAAGTATCAGCAAATACTATATAGGCTATGACTCACCTAATAAAACCACGCGGCATTTGTCGACCTGGCCCCAACACGAACGCGAAACCCCGTCTCACCGTTGCGATCCATGGATCTAATCGCGATTTAACCCCCCCCCCCTCTCCTAAAACAAATGATGACCATTTTTGAAGATGATGAATTCTTCACAAAAATCATTATTTCAGCCTTTGTGCGACGTAAGTTGATCCCCACCCGCCCGAGAGAATGTACTTGTGGTGAGGCTTCGACCCCAGACAGGTCGGCGCTACTGGGGCGCAAGACTGAGAAAGGGGACACCAACAAGAATTCGGAATATCGTACAAGGGGCTTAAGTCTGAAGAAATAGATGACTTTCAGATGTGACCAGCAGTTGACGAAGACATCCAGCAAATTACTAAAGAGAGAAAGAAGTACGGCAGAAGACAAAGGGGTGACATTTGCAAGAAAGAGGGCATTGAGTCATTGTGTCAAGGTGTATACACAAGAAAAGGAAAAAGAAAGGACTATTGGCGGAATCATTATTTGTTGGAGATGGTCTCAGAACAAGAATACCGAAGGGACGAAATGTCATTAAGAGTCAAAACACATTTTTCGAAACGTGCATCTTCATTCGTGAGCTCCTGGTAAATGACGTCATCACATGCAACGCCATTTTGTTTTGTCCGTTGCGGCGTCAAGCATCATTTTTAAGCAACATGTTTGAGGTTGTATACCATCACGAGCAAACATAACTTTGGGGTGGTTCGCCTCCATGAAAAAAAAGAAGTACTGATCAAAATGAAATAAGAAAATTAAGCACGAAATAACAATAAACCAATCAATAAATTTATTCTTGAAATGAATTGGTTCATGACACTGCAATGACATAAGATGTATTCAATTTTGGCGTCAACAAGACAAAGGACGGGTAATCTAATTTACGTACGGCATATTCACAATAGGAAAAATCAACGTGGAGGATTCCAACATCACTAACTACTGAATTTGCTTAAAGTTTATCTTTAAGAATAATCAACTCTTTAATAATCACCAAACGTACAGAGATTTAAAAAGACAAGTTTTTACAGCTGGTGTCTCAGCAATGGTTGAGCTGTAGTTCATGATTCTTTAGGCCTATTGATGTGGTTGTGTTCGATATAGGGTTGTGACTCGAGATACATTTTCTTTAATTGCTAGATTGTTTTGTGTTTACTTTTATAATTAGCAATTTGTTTTTTTAATAACTTTAATTTTCTGATAACATAGCCGAATAAATAGTTCGTCTTAAAGCGATTGCTTACAACACATCCGAACCCTACTGGGTACACGACATTTGATTATTCCAGTGTATTTCTTTAACTTGGTTAGAGTGGGTGACCGTTAGTATGCCAGCCTCTCCACCGCGTTCTTACAACGTCTATCAATTATTCATACCATTCGATGGCTTATGATATGATAGTCGAATTTGCATAATATGGACAAGGAGAGATGGAATCTCTCTGCGTTGCTGGAGAAAAGACACCGCCAAACAAAAACTCCCTAAGAAACACACGCACACCGCACACATGTGATTTGCATACTACTTTACAAATTGATGACGTCTGGATAATAAGTGGCAAGACTTGCGCGATTGCGAGGTTAACATCCTGTTGTGTTATACATGGGGGTATCACCGATCTATCATAATAACTGTTCGATGACAAGTAAACACGGGGTAGTGTTTCCCCTTTTTTTCTTTCCCGAGCCCTAATTTTAACAAATACCGGACCTCGTGGATCCTAAGGTTAACCACGTGTTAATGAAATCCTGCACAGGACATCCCCATCCCAGAGCTGCGCGTAGCTCTGTATGCATTGATTTCCAATCCACCCTCGATGGACGACGCAAGCCTTGCTCGCGCCGAGTTAGCGCTAACTCTATACACGCTGTGCACAACGCGGGATTACGAGGGCAAATCTCGCGGAATTACCGGACGAGTGTTGGTTTTAATGCTCCGAGCAATGGAGCTGACGATGAAATCCCCTGTTGTCTTGTCTCTTTTCCAGTTGGAAGGGCTTAAAGGAAATGCCGGTAACACTTGAATTGAATTGGATACTCTAAAACATCTCGAGTTAAACCTCGTTAGGGCGAATTACACACAAACAATCACGAGTCAATGATATTCCACTGATATCACGTCTACCACACAAAACACGTCTTCTCAAAACACAAAGGAACCAAACATGTCCAACAACATGCTTCATAAAATAACAGCTTAATTAAAAAACGTAGTTCCCATGACAAATTGAACCAAATAGTGAGAAAATCAATTTTCAAAAGTATAAACTGTGTTGTTTTATTTTATGCAAAAAAAGTTAATGGCATGACGTTTCCCAGCAGAGTCTTTCTCGACTAGGGGTAAACGTGACAACACAATACACATAATATAACAAACAACCTGTAACAAAAACGACAAAATGTTTGCAGAACAAGGGAGGTAAGAAGGATCACCAAAAGGGATACTGCCAGAGAGAGGGTATAAATGAGTTTTATTTCAAACAGTCCTTTTCACAATGACCAAGGTTTCACGCCCGATTTCCCCGAAAGCGACTTTTACACCGTTATTGTTACATTCAACACGACTTGGCAGACTCGAGCAGAGGTATCCAAACCCTTTCTTACATAAAAAAAAGACGACGTGCTGATAAATTGCTTCATTAATGAGAATTTTTTAAGAATGCAAATACCGCTGTACAAGCAATATTCTTCATTCATAGCACGATGACCCACTTATAATTTGCCATTCTAATTACTAAGTTTCATTCACGGTTTATTTTGGATGTTTAATCTAAGCTGTACTTGGCAGTTGATTTACCGCTCCAACCCACAAAAGAAATTTTCAAAGATATAAATTGCAATTTGGTGTATATCCTCTTTATTGACATTGACGAGGGTGCACCGATGTTTTCCCAAATGCAAAATTTAGCTCAAGCTTAGATCCAATTTATCCACCATTTCTGAACACTTCTTGGAAATCACTGGTAGAGCCAAAATCGGCGCCAAAGTCTTCATTTGAAAAAGGCCCCAAAATACTAACAATCAGGGCCCAATTTCATAACGCTGCTTAATAAACAGACAATATTGCTCAAACAATTTCTGCTAAGCAAAAAATACGCAGGCTATCAGTCACAGGAGGTACACGCAAAATTCTGGTAATCATAAATGTTGTTGTGCTTAGCTAGTTTTTGTGCTTAAGCAGCTCTATGAAATCGGCCACAAATCTTAGGTTTATTGCTTGAAGGGTACAAACAAGCCTCTTTTATTAACTTCATTCAATTTAGGTCTTTGGTACGGTACATTGGGCTTTTTCCATACCACGGCTTAGGCTCTGTCCCCGGCTCTGGGCTACGTTTGGTGTTGGAAACACCGTGCAAAATGTACACTGCTCCAAAATTGACATGACGGAGTCCAAGCTGTAGCTGGGGCCCAACTAGGTTTGGGAAAGGCCGATTATAAACAACATGGCCGCTCACTAAGGCTGGCCGAGAACATTACCACGACGAGACTCGTTTGATTCCTCACCCAAACGACACTTCAGGGGTAGGCCAAAGTGTTTGATGAGAAAACTTGAAGAAAATTACCCAAATATTGGACCACCTTTAAGCATTGTAATATACGCCATGCCTCATTCGCGGGTAAATCCACACGAGCCAAATACCAATATAAACCAAATCTCAAAAATAAACTTAGGACTACGGGTCGGTATTGAATTACTGAACCGTCGGATTTACGCTACTTCTAGAAACTCGAGTTCTCTCCCTCTCTCTCTTTCTCTCTCTCTGCATCCTGAAGACAGGAGGAATGAAGCAGTAACCACGTAAGTAGTTGAGCGGTTACATCCAGACATAACCCGGGGCCACAGCTTTTTGCGAGGTGACTCCTTGATCAGACGGCAAGGTTAGAAACGCAAAACCATTATGATCCGTGTGCTTTTGGAGTCGGAAATTCATGGTTTTATGGGGCCTTGGGTATCGTTGCGCTCACCTTTTTTTGTGTGAGTTGTGTGTCCGTGTGTGTGTGTGCGCCGGAGTGACGGAGTTGGCAAGCATATTAGAGGTAGTGAAGACTACTAATCTTGCCAATCCCTACGCCCCGGGATGATGGTTATGGATGGGCCTGGCCGGCGGGGGTTAATTCCGTGGACGGAGCAACGACCGAGGCTTTTGTAGCTACGAGAGATGTTTGCAAAATGCCAACCGGTGCAAGCTCAGTGGATGGCTGCCGGTGGACAGGGTGTTTGCAGGTTTCGATCGGTGGTGTGTATTCATAAAGATGGTTCAAATCTACACGATCAGAAATACCCCCCAAAACTTATTCTTTTGACATGAGTTGACAAATAGGGCACGTAAACTGACTATGAGCATCAATTCTCAAATCAAAAGTCCAATTTATAAATTTCTATTGATATAGAAAGCTGTGAGACGGAGGGTCAGGCAGAGACACGTGTTATATACAATCATGTGTGACGTTGTAAGGACGTACAGAATCAACACAAAAACCAAAAGTGTAAATTCATAAGAACCATCTAGAAACGCTCCCACAACTTTTATTTAAAACACGGAGATAGATAAACTTCCATGTGACACGAAACAGCAATCGGTAAGTCATTCCAATATGGGTGAAACTACAAACACTACATGTTTTATACTAACGGCTGTTTAGTGATTAATCTCTGGTGAGCAATGGAAACTAAAGTGATGTTTGTTTCGTTTTTTATCCAACCGGCCTCCTCTTTTTTTAATCAGACTTTATTCTCTTTCCTCATAAGGCAATGAATTAAGGAAATTAAGAAACACCCATATGTTTTACCATTATGCGGTTTGTAACCATCATACAATGTTTTCTTGAGAAAACAGGGTTATTTTTCGGTGATAGTTCTTCTAAAACTAGACAGAATATATCCACTTTAGATTTCAGAAAATGTCTAATTTCCTTATTGGCCTATAGCCATATAAATGTAACACTCTCTATGATTAGTGGCAGACACTCACAGAAGCTTGACAATATAGTTGGAGTTCACAAGTTCAGGATGTGGTGATATTTCTCCATTAACAATCCACCCACCTGTTTTGATGGCAGCGTGACAGCAAAGGATCTTCTGTTTTCTATCTCGGACTTGAGATCCCCAAATCACCAATTTGTTGCACGCTTAAATTACATCCTAAGATGTGTGTTAATCATCACAAGCATTTCTATAGAAAAACTAAGCCGTGATGTATGTGTGTTTCTATGGTGTGACTGCGCCACAGCAACCCTTTTAGTTATTTTCAGCTTCCAGCAGTAAATACTAAATTCCCTTTTCCAATTACATTTGTTAACGAGAGGCAAGCTCCACAACCCTGCCTACGGTGCAGTTCACGGGGCTTCATGTCTTCAAGTTGCAATTCCCCTCGTCAGGGGGAAAAGAAGAAGAAACAAAAAGTTTGTTTTTCCCCGTCCGATTCGTCTTGGTCAGAAGGAGTAACCGACTGTTTTCACTGGGGAAATTGTTCTCGGGTGACGAGGCAGTGCCCAACGACAGCCCCGAACGAAAACGAGCGAGAGATAAAAATAGAAGGGGGAAAAATCATTTCGGGCAAGAGGGGAGATGTGGTGGTTCATTTGCATATAGATAAGCAGACGTCAAACTTTTAACCCTTGGCTTTTGGCGGTTAATCTAACGGCACTTCGGCCAGCGCTTAACAAAACCTATATGACGTGTTCTTACCCAAAATAAGTTCGCATCCCATCGCATTTGGGTATTTTTTTAACTGCTCAAATAATGTGTTTGTCGGTGGGGTTCTTTTTAATAAGCAAACATCAAGGATAAACATGATGAGAAGTCATTTCCGTCAATCAATGGGGGAATTACAGAAACATGACAGTTTTAAGAAAACATGGGTTATTTAATTTTAATTAAATCATTGTGTTTCATGTTGTTGTATCTCACCAATCGATTTCTTGTTCTTTTGTGTCTTTTGCCTTCTGTTTGTTATCGTCTATGGTCGCCTTGCCAGTTAGTTTAGATTTTTACATAGGTAGGGTTAGAGGCGTCGGTCTCCTGAAAAGATCAAAACATAGCCGATGCCAGGGTTAGGCTTACGTAATAGGTCTCTGTTGATGGGACAGACGTACCCCCATTTGGACAATAGCCTGGTGACCAGTTGTTTGTTTGTTTGTTTGTTTGTCTGGGGGGGGGTTGGGGGTCATTTATCAATTTCTTTAATTTTGTGCATTTTAAAACGTGCTATGCGCTTTTGATCATTTTTATGTAAAGGGTGCAATATAAACAAGTATTATTATTGTTATTATTACTATTGACAAACATTCCGTTGGTACGGTCATGGTGACGTAAGGCCTACGTCATATTTTACGATTCCCCACGCAGTGATTTGACAGTGTATAACTACAAATTAATATGCCCGTGACGTGTGTAGAAATTTCGTGCACATGGGCCGTCTCTGAATTGGATACGACTGTTGCTAAGGGTGCTGCCAAGGACGTCCCGTATTTCAACGTTTGATGACACAGCGATCCAGCCGTAGTCGTAGCCGTAACAAATAGCACGATGGAAAGTCGGCACTTCCCATGATGCAATGCAGGGGAGTCATAAATATCATAATCTAAAATATCCCGTCATCCGGAGGTCGTTGGTTCAAATCCTGCTCTACTCAATTTTCATAATCTTCTCGCATAATATTGTTTGATTCAAAAATAACTCTTTTATATTACTGTGATTTTGTGTCAATTATAATTTTAGTGCAGAGGAACTATTATTATTAACCTTGCGGGCATATGAAAATGTTTGTGGGTTCGCACCTGTTATTTCAATCCCTTCAAACGGCAATAAACAGGGGCTACTTGAGTATGTCATATGCGAACAATAATTGCCTGAGTACATCGTGAACACACATGTACACAGGGCCTACCCATTCCAATAAACGTTTCAAAATACCAAGCAATGTGAAACATATCGCAGTAGAAGAAGTAAACACTAAAAATAGTGTTATGCAGTTTACTGCGGAGTAAGATCTACATCAAAATGATTCACCAAGTTTGACTCTTTTCAGTTTAGTCATTTTAGAATCCTCTTTCTTAATTATGCCGCGAGTCGGTCCACTTCATTTACCAGTCACTTAAACAGAGTTTCATCAAAATAAAGCTGTTTCTGTAACTCAATTTGTTCGCAAACAGAAAAAGTTCACAGTTTCCAAATTCTCTCGTATTTATTTATTTCATTTAAATAAGAGCACTCATCTTTCACTCTGCATTATTAGTAACCGAATATTACCCATTGCAAAAAAAACGCAAGCAAACTTTAGGCCCTACAGTAAAGCATGCTTAAGAAAACTACTGCAAATGGTGCAATTTTAGTCTTTTGTGTGTGCAAAACCATTTTTACGCATATTTTTAGTGCTGACAAGTGTTTACTTGTAAACATCTTACGATAACCGTTTTGTACAAATGTATTTCCTTGACAGCCCATGTTCAATTTGTTACTAATTGTGTGTCTAAAGATTTAAAATAAATAAATAAAACAACAGAAAATACTGCAAAACAACATAAGACTTTTCAAGAACTTTGGATAAGTTTGGTTCTGATCTGAAACTGAACAGCTTTATGATAGTCGTTGACATCAAGTTGGTTTGAGGGACTGTGCTCATGGGGTATACCAAAAATTCTTCTCTTTTCAAATTGGCCTGTCGTTATGTTACGTCAGGTCGTGTACGTCTAAAACTACCTTTTTCAAAAGACATAATGTATACACTATTATTATGGTATTTATCGGAAAGACTGTTAAACTGTACATTTGCCGAGTTTTTGTATTTGTTACTTATTATTGTCAGTAATGGTTAAAGTTTTATGTTTTAATTAAACTTACAAATGATTTTCAGAGAGAGAACAAAAACCGCCTATTTTTCAATAACTACTGTATAAATCAGACATCACTGTTAGTGTTAAACAAATGTGTGTATATTTGTTGCAGCCCAAAGAACCAACAGCTTGCGTTTGGTGCACTCTATTGCGGCTTTGATTGACTTGATTTGGGGCTAAGCTGTGTCCCAAAGAAAAGTCACACAATCCTTAAAAATGTTGCGTCCTTGCCGGAGTGTGATAGTTGCTCGTCCTCGTCTGTTGTCAATAGGTAGGTTCGGCGGTCGTTAACCTCCCTCATGTTGTCATGAATAATGCATGAGTCATGTTTTTTAAAGGTTTGGATCCATGAGTCTTTTTATGCTGTCCCGGCCTCCGTCAAAGGAGACCAAGGAGTGATCGATAGAATGTTTAACCATGTTGGCCGGGCCGGCCGGACTGGGGGCCATTCAGCCGGCATTCAGCATGCAGCTTGCATAATGTTACTGGGGTGACTAATCCTCCATGTACTGTATATCACCAGAGTTGCCATGGAGACGTCATAGACGAGTTACAGGAGTGGGTGGGGGGGGGGTCGAGGGAAATCTGTAAATCCTACCTAATACCAACAAGGTAAAACATTCGTGTGTGATTAACATTCTTTGTATCAAGACTTTCTAACATGATTTCATACATTTTAAAGACTATTTATCAGAAGTCAACTGTCGGACAGTATGTATGCCTACAGAAAAACCCAAAGTTAACAATGTGTCAATAATATGCTGAAGAACCTACACATTGTTATAATGAAGGTTGTTGTCATTGGCGAGTATATTTGTGTGACGTCACGGCTTTTGTTGAGTAAAGCTTTGTCCGCCCTCAGTCATCAACACTAACATTCAAGCGCCAAGTGATGACTGAGGAAATCCCAACCCCCACGGTTACGACGTTATCCGAGTTCAACCTCCATCCCATTTTCCTATTGATCACCTACTATTTCCAAACATCACCAGCGTCGTATGTAGGCCCTACGTGTATTGGTTTCTGACCCTACACTTCTATGTCATGTCTTGCAGAGACAACAAAGCCAAAGTGTTTCTTCAGACGTTGCATTTTTCATATAGGCGTCTCTTAAAGTAGAGCTATCCCTCCACCCCCCCCCCTCCAACGCGCATAAAGTCATTGAATTAACTCCCTCTGTATTATGCAGGCACCTCTGGCTAAAACTCATCCATGAGAAGGAGGAGGGGGCGAGGAGGAGAAAGAGGCAGCACCGCGAGACCAGAGTAATCGGGATTAGTGACCGAGAGTGGGCACGACCGGCCCACACCTACACCCCGGTCGTCCACCCGGCCACTCGGCCGCCCGCCCGCATGCGTGCCTGCCTACTCCGGTGTTTATAACACATGTGCCAGTGCTATATTACCCGAAGACTTGTGAGATTACACGACACGACTAAATGCCCGCCAGAAGCGATTTATTATATGTGAATAATATTGCTGCCTATAAGTTGACTGGTTCGTAATGGTATCTAGCCACAAACCTTACGTCGGTTGGGTGATTTTCCAGGGACCAAACATTTTGTTTCAATTAGTTAGTATTAGACACAGTCTTGGTCTCTTCGATAATCAATAGTTCTAAATAATTGTTTACTGTACACACACCTACTTTGTTCAGATGGTGTTACGGTAGTAGGCCTGCATGTACTAATATCTATGAACAATTTTACTTTCTGATTTAGTCTTTGTTGAGAAAACTGCATTTAAATCTGTTCTTATGTATCTTGCCATAACGCATCTCAAACACCCATTTATGAGTCCTTCTTAAAATAGAGAACAAGTCACGCTATGAGGAACCCGGCTTGTCTTCATGATTTCTTTTGAGATGTTGTTTGCCTTGGCTGCGAATGTCATAGCATCCATTTATTAAAGGATGCACTGCGAGGTTGAAAATCTGTGCAAAACAGATTTTACATAACAATGTGCTGATCAACTGAAGCACAATGGTTTATTACGTTGTCACAATTACAGACAATAGTTTCCTTGCACTATTTGTTGTTCTCAAGAACAGCAGACCATGAAATCTTATTGTTTCTGGTGTCCTGCATTCAACATCATTACTGTAATGTCCAATTTAAACAAACCCCCTTCTTTAATCCATAATGTACCGGACTATTCCAGACTATAGAAGTATATCCTTTCTTCTAAAAAAGAAAGTTTCATTTATTTATTTTTTTTTTTTTATCCTATAGGTTACACAAAACTGCTGCCTCTGTAACACACTCAGCGAGTTTCTATAACAGCGTAGTTTCTGTACTTGAAATGGAATTAAATAAAATTACATACAGATAATTCGATCTGCGCAGTGAACCGCGTTTAATAGTGACAATGTCGGGTATGTTCTTGCCCGTGAGAACACTGAACGCGTCTGCTAGGAACCTAGCTTGACGCATAGTGTTAGGCCGTCATTAATTACCGAACTAACTGTATTATGCGAAGGGCTAAATAAAGCCCGTCTTGTCAAACCATCCAGTATCAATTGCATCTAACAACTAATAAATAACCCATAGGCTGGGGCTAGAGAAAGCATCCAAGTTGCCACAACAAAAAAACGTCGGGTTTGGTAAAAAGAAATTAATTGGATGTTCTGACAGCTATGGCAAGGGCAAGCTTAACAAACCAATAAAGACAGACACTAATTGTCTAATGTGTGGTGTTGTCCAGCTCCGATCCAGATTTAATTGGTGCTTAAATTGGTTTTAACCACACACATTATGCCGGCACGTGGGAGAGGCTCGTGAATCCTGGGGTTATTGTTAACAGAGTGCCGCTTTAATAAAGGAAAAAGCATTCAGGTGGAGATTAAGATGTCACTGTACTTTTCTAATCAATGTAAACACCGAGCAAATACGCACATTACAGTCTAAATAAATGTGTACATAGGGTAAATTGAATAAGAGGCTTGAACAACGGTATTAGAATATGATCCCAACAGCAAAGCAAATAGGTATTAACAGAAAAATAAATAAACAACCCGGGGCTCGTAGAGCACCTTTCAGTCTTAGTACTTAGTAAGTGAGTACGCATTATTTGAACAACTCAAAAATTGCCAACATACGAGGTTTTGTTATCGCAAGGAAGTTGTGTCAAAAAACAATGACCGAATGTTAACTCCCATCTTTACAAAGACCTGCCCCGCCCCTCCCTCCCTAATTAAACCAAGTAGTGAAGATGAATCGTCAGTGCAAGTTGAGATAGGCTTCCACACACACTCACATCCAGAATAGAGTATTCCCCCTCACCCAGCCTCAAGTAAGCAAGTCAGACTTCAAAAGGTTCAAGATACTGTCGGTAGGTGGCGCTGTTCAACTAAGCTGTAATGCATTTTCACTGGCAAAATGTATTATCATTCTTGTTCATTTTTACGTAAATGTTCCGCTTTAACAAAACACACACACTTAGACCTATATTATAATAACTTGTGAAACGCTGTTGGACTGTTTGACAGGTACAATTGTTGTACATTGAAAGGTTGATGACGAGTATTAAAACTAAAACTACCACAGCAACATAACTGTCTCATCCCATTACGGTACATGACTCAACGCAAGCAGAGAGGGGTGGCTTCCTTGTCTATACCTCAACCCCCAAACCCTTCTGTACGAGATTAAACACAGGGTTACTCTTTGTGTACCCAGGCGACTTTCGGCCTTTGGCTTTTCTACCGGTAAATCCCATTGTTCACCCAGTAACCATCTTTGTCGGCACGGTGTTCCTTCGCCCCCTCGGATCTATCTCTACCGTTTTTGGAACTCTCATCTCCCACGGGTGCAATCTGCGATAACTATCAACAAGCTTATGCTTGGTTAAACCATACAGCAGCGTGTACAGGAAGCATTGAGGTCGCTGCTCGACGGTAAAACAGGCACCGTAGGGCCGGGGTTGGGTCTGGGGGATTTGGGCAGCGTTGGCACGGTTTGGGGTGACCCCAGAGTTTACCCTCGCATGTTGATTTTTCCCGACTGCAAAATAGAAGGGATTTGTCTCACACTCATCCCCAGGGGCTACGACTCCTGATACGTACTTTATCGGGTTGTTTTGACACCGTGAACGAGGTTTAGGTCTCTGACATTGGTGAGCCGGTCTGCCATTTTGTTTGTTTTGGGGTGGGTTTTTTTTCTTGGCGCGCAACGAAATCAATTGAAACATTTTAGAAGCAATTAGTTGTCTTGACTTCGAGACCGTACAACGTTTCACACCAGTAATGTGATCGTTCTAAACTTGTTATTCTTAAGAATAAAAAATACAAAATTTAATAATTAATCAGACGATCGTTGTTATTATTGAAAACCATCCGGTTAAAAAATTACAAAATGTCTGGCATCATCAACAAGTTAAACAAGTAGTGTAGGTAATATTTTCAATGGTTTTTGTGATATTGATAGTAGCATGCTGTCATTTGCTTGTATTTTACATATTACTGTACTTTTATTTTAGTTCAACAATAATACACATATCAAAAGCCCTTTACATTTTTTTTATAAAAGGACCTTTAAGAAATTCAACAATATTACATTTTTACGAGCTTATACTAAATGATCCATGTACGCAGTCTAATTTAGCTTTCAAAATTATGACAGTGTTGTAAACTTTACATTTTTTCTTTGTTCAAACCCACATTTTTAAAATCTACCCAGTCAGTTCATTTGTGGCTTATTACTTGGTTTTTATTTAGTCAGTAGTTTGAGTTTGTGCATTTCTATTTCTTACTTTTGCTGTGTAAAGCGCCTTGGGCCCCTTTTTAGGCGGATTCTACGGTATATAAGATTTGTTATTATTTATTTATTATTAGTGCAACTGTGACAAATGTAGAAGATTCTGGCGAAGAGTTGTTAGGTATGAACTGCAATGCTAATCCATGATGCACGACCAATGAATATTACACCGGTACTGTAACGAAGAGATCAAAACGAAACTGGGGCAGTTTGGTGACATGCCCGCCGAAATTACAACAAAAATATAGTAATCAAAAGCCTTTTATAATTTCTTTTAATAATAGGTCCTTCAAGAAATTCAACAATATTAAATTTTTACGAGCAAATACACAATGATCTATGTACGCAGTCTAATTTAGCTATCAAAATTATGACAGTGTTGTAAACTTTACAAACGATTTGCAGTGAAAACACATTTTGTCGTTGGCAGATCATAAAATGCTGTTTTATGTTCGTGTCTCTGATGTGAGTTTGAGCAATTAATTTATTTTTTAATGAAGACGTCTGCGGTTGATGCATAAAGGTACGGGTATGCGCGAACGAGCTCAAAGAGACACCGGTATAGTTAAATTAAACAAACCATGGACGTAATTTGATCCGGTTTGGAATCGTCAAAAATGTTCATGAAAATGAAATGATAGCAACAAAATTACTGGATTAGCGAGGGAGTTACTTTTACTCAAAGTCATCCCGTGTATTTTGTTAAAATTTTAGCCTAAACAGTAACGTTCCTACCGTGAGAATTGAAAGTGAAAGTAAATGTTCGTAGCGTGGGAAATTATCACCATCATGATGAACATTAGCACCACACAGGGTGTCCGAAATTTGCACGACACATGTATTCAACCTATTGACAACACAGGGTATTAAACCAACATTGCCATCAGACATGGTGTTCAACAGAATTATTCACCACACAATGAAACCAACACCACCAACATGCTTACCACACAGTGTAGCCAACATATTCACCACATAGGGTGTCCAAAAATGTCACCACAGAGAGTGTCCACATTGTCACCCCACAGAGTATCCAACATTGTCACCACACAGAGTGTCCGACATTGTCACCACACAGGGTGTCCAACATTGTCGCCACACAGGGTGTCCAACATTGTCACCACACAGGGTGTCCAACATTGTCACCACACAGGGTGTCCAACATTGTCGCCACACAGAGTGTCCGACATTGTCACCACACAGGGTGTCCAACATTGTCACCACACAGGGTGTCCAACATTATCACCACACAGAGTGTCCAACATTGTCACCACACAGGGTGTCCAACATTGTCACCACACAGGGTGTCCAACATTGTCGCCACACAGAGTGTCCGACATTGTCACCACACAGGGTGTCCAACATTGTCACCACACAGAGTGTCCAACATTGTCACCACACAGAGTGTCCAACATTGTCACCACACAGGGTGCCCAACATTGTCACCACACAGAGTGTCCAACATTGTCACCACACAGGGTGTCCAACATTGTCACCACACAGGGTGTCCAACATTGTCACCACACAGGGTGTCCAACATTATCACCACACAGAGTGTCCAACATTGTCACCACACAGGGTGTCCAACATTGTCACCACACAGGGTGTCCAACATTGTCGCCACACAGAGTGTCCGACATTGTCACCACACAGGGTGTCCAACATTGTCACCACACAGAGTGTCCAACATTGTCACCACACAAAGTGTCCAACATTGTCACCACACAGGGTGCCCAACATTGTCACCACACAGAGTGTCCAACATTGTCACCACACAGGGTGTCCAACATTGTCACCACACAGGGTGTCCAACATTGTCACCACACAGGGTGTCCAACATTATCACCACACAGAGTGTCCAACATTGTCACCACACAGGGTGTCCAACATTGTCACCACACAGGGTGTCCAACATTGTCGCCACACAGAGTGTCCGACATTGTCACCACACAGGGTGTCCAACATTGTCACCACACAGAGTGTCCAACATTGTCACCACACAGAGTGTCCAACATTGTCACCCCACAGAGTGTCCAACATTGTCACCACACAGAGTGTCCAACATTGTCACCACACAGAGTGTCCAACATTGTCACCACACAGGGTGCCCAACATTGTCACAACACAGAGTGTCCAACATTGTCACCACACAGGGTGTCCAACATTATCACCACACAGGGTGCCCAACATTGTCACAACACAGGGTGCCCAACATTGTCACCACACAGGGTGTCCAACATTTTTATCAAACATGGTGTCCACACGTCTCGGAGGGAACACCAGGCAAGTTTTGATAATGTGATAAAGTTACTTTATTAGGCTAAACATTCACGCATCGTTTGATTAACCATATAAAAATCCCTCCAAGCGAAAGTGTCGCTTATCTTGATCCACCTTAACACCAAGAGAGATTTAGATTCTGTCGTTATGTTCGCCACGAGGCTCAAACCTTCTCTTTAAAACACACGCCAGAATGGGGTCATTTAGAGAAATGAAAATGGATGGGGTAATTATGCTTATAATACTGCCATAAATTCATCATTATTTCAACCAATTCTTTGTAGTCAACTGAGATATGTTGCTGGTACATCCTCATTGGTAATGAGTCCCCATGTTCCGGAAACTCATGTCAGGATGTATTTAGCGAGATATCATAATAACATCAAAGAAGCTCTTCTTCACACAACGACTGGATTGTACTACACGGTAGGTCTTTTTCTTGTTCACCATGTTTGAACCCAATTTCATGGCTCTGCTTACTGTGTAATTCTTCGCTTACGGCTCATAGAATCGTGCACTTTATAGGGCTCCGTAAGCGTAGAATTCCGTGGTAAGCCATGAAGTTGGGCCATGGTCCTCGTTTGATTTGAACTGAGAAGAACAAAGACAGAAAGTCTTTCAAATATCGCTATATGGAGGGCACAAAAAGACAAAAATAATGTCAGTACGGATTGTTGCCCAACAGTTTCCACTGGAGGTAAACGACCACTTGCACTTCATTGTACTTCGCCTCTCAACCAATTTTGATAGATTCGTTTGGGTCAAAACATAGTGACCCCACGCTATTTTTATGCATGTGCTTGTTTAAAGATCGACATCCATAAAATAAGCACAGTCATTCAGCACATTTATACCTAAGCTCGTTTCATCCGAAAAAAAAAACAATTAATGGACGTTTTTAGCTTCCTTTTTTTTCAACCGGCTAGTTTCGAGAGCCATGTCATAATGACTATGGCATTGTGGAAATTTCGCCGCAGTCTGTTCTGGTTTTTTACAAAACGGAAAAGTAAAGTGATGATGTTTTTGTTTTGCTCTGCGTTGGTAAAGATTGCAAGGTCAGAAGAATGTACCAATGGCGTCACATATTCATTTTTTCACCAAAATGTACAACATAGGGTGTTAAAATAACACTAATTTCTGCCACCACAATTACATTGGTGTTACTTTAACACTCCATGGTTTTAATTTTGATTCTACCTGGGTATCTGTATACCTATATGCTATTGATGTACATACCCATTATCTATATGTGACAACACCCACGGTGTCAATTTTAACACCTGAGTTTTTGCAGTGTAGAGTGTACTTCCAACATGCAAAGTTTCAAATCCTACTGAAAACTATTATGCCAATTTATACGAAAAAATGACTGAATCGAAATCACGGCAACTGAACCAGGTGGATATTTTCTGGGGCAAATGTACATAACTGAAATTCTTTTCCAAATGCTTTGACGAAAGGAGTACTTGGGGTTTTTTTTCTTTCATTACGCTACCCCTCGACATTGGTTGTGTAAACCAAACCCTTGTTCATAACCATCTTCTTTTTTTAACTGAATGATCCTCTCTCATCGGACGTGAGACATTATGACTCGTTCACACGATAAGCAGGAAGAGAGGGCGAAAAAAAACATATTTTGCTGGAGAGTTGTCGCGTACATGTGAAAGTTTGACACCGTAAAGTGCATGTGAAGGGAATCGGTATGAAATGACAAGACAAAGTAACTGCGCGGTCTCGTTGACGGCGAGGTCAGCTGTATTGCACTACTGTGGATGTTATGAATCCATTTGTAATTATTATGTATGCAGGCATTGATTGATTTTAACAAATAATATATAAACCTCCATATCGTTAAAGAATGCAAACTATACATTTTCCACTGTGATTTCCACAGAAAACAGACTTGTGCCAAAAAAAGACAGATGAGTTTCCGTCTTACGTCATGAACGATAGTGAAATCTCCTCAAGAACCCAAGGCCCTTTACAAAACCACGGCTTACGCTACGGCTCCGGCTTAGGCTCCCGTACCGAGAGTGTACGTTTCTAACATAACAGACAGAGCCAAAGCCGAAGCCTCGGTAAGCCTCAGCCGAAGCCGTGGTTTCGAAAACGGCAAAAGATTTTTAAGTTTCTTCAATAAAAATGTCTGCTCTTTGTTCATTCTAACCTTTGACACGGGGTCCCTTTGGTAAGAATGGTGTGATGTCATCGACACCCATTAATCGAGGGGTCACAACACTTGTGTAAATTAAGGATACCACACTGAATGGTTGCATCAGTTAACATTAAAACCATTTTAACTTAAATTCAATAACACCAAGTGTGTTATGAAACAGAAACAGATAATTTCTTCTGAAAAGGTACTCTTTTTCTGTCCATTTTTTTACAGTAGATTCTCCTACTCCTACATTTCGACAAACACCATATGACCTGTGAAAATTGCATCAAATTGTTTTTGTATGTGTATAACAACGAAAAGCTTTTGATGGGATGATTGTTCGCCGTTCATATGATGGCTTATTTTGCTTGAGGAAATCAAAATAACATGCAGCTGTAATTAGAGGTGCATTTTCTATTACTTGACAGAATTATGTCTGTGGCGGCTTGACACTGGTATGAACTCGATAATCAGTGAGCTTCCAGGTAAAAACTGATAAATATACAATATCTGGTAAGATTTGCGGTAAAACCATGTCCCTTAAATCTCTCTTTATGGGTTGGTGGCCCTAAAAGGACCGTTGGTGTGATAACTCGGCGTTTCGATCAATATTCTGCGATCGTCTTCAATAGAGGGCTAAAAAATGAACCATCAGAACGCTTTGAAGCCTTGTTGTTGCACCGCCGGTTCCTATCAGCACCACCACAAACCATACTGAAACATAAATGTCATGTAGGCCTATACATGGTGTTATTTCAAACCTAACTAGATTGTATTTCCCACCATGCAAAGCTTTACAATCTAATCAAACCGGGGAACCTGGAGACAGAAGGCAATGTGTACAATATTATTAAAGGAAACCATCAGGACATTTTACCCTGTACTAATGAAACGCCATATTCCGCTAATTACAAGAAGCATCCTCGTTTAATTAAATCCTGGTTGTGCTTCGTTAATTTCAACCCGATTCAAAGGGCCCGCCTTACCAGGAAATCCCAAGTCACTCCATGCGAAAGAAAGGTGCATGCCCCTCACCCCCCCCCCCACGTCAGCAACCAATCATAACAATGTCAACATCCGTTGCTAAGAATCGTGACCTTCGACCCCCTCTTGACACTGAATGTCGTGACCTTCGACCCTCTTGACACATAATGTAGTGTCAAACGGTGCATAGTGTTGGATTGCCGCCGGAGAAAAGCATTTACCAATGTTACCATTCATCGAGTTTCATTCATGAAGTCTATTATGATAATGAAAATACATTAAAGAGCTACATTGCAGTTTGAACATTCTCAACATTGTAAAGAATGTTATTCGGGCTGTTTAGGGCTCAAACGACATTTCAAAGGCTCACGTTTTTGCATAGCACGGATTGCTGTTGTTTGGTTAATTAGTTATGTTATTGTTTACATCGCCGTCGTACTGTTTTTCTACAACATTTCAACATTGAAAACGTAAAGATTATACTTTTGATCTTCAACGTGTCACCTTTTTAAGGACTATTGTTTTACTACTGTTGAAGGTTTGAAAAGTGTACTTATTTTGAGGGGAACTTGCCTTCGAGAGAGGGCGCAGTTTGTGTCAACAATGATGTTGTTTTATTTAAAAATCGCATTATGGGCCCAATTTGTTAGAGCTAGTAAGTGGACAATGGGAACCCGGCTACAGCTAAATCTAAATTACATTGATATTTGGCAGATTTTTTAAAAGCATGGTTTATCTATGTCATAAAAGATCAATGAATTTTGACACTGTTTTTGTTTTGTTATTGTTTTTTATTACTAGAACACACAAGTAAAAAGATGTTGAAGTCAAAATATTTTGAAGGCACGCAGTTCGGTATAAAACCCAGAATCGTGAATTTTTCGTTTGTTTTCGTTATTTTGAGAGAGGTGACTGACTCGTACGTGATGGCTGTGATGATGTCATTAGCGTTAGACTAAACGCAGCACATTGACTTCCAAATAGTGTCATCTAACACCCAAACCTGCTCATTCCATGCCAAACCAAAATACACTCTCAAGAGCGAGAGGGCTCTTCATTTTCCTAATTACCATAAACTCTATGACTTCCAACACTAACCCCGCACCAAAAAAACGAGAGAAAGACGGGGGAACAAACCGCCTTGACTGCCCGCCCGCGTAGACGGTTTAAGCTTAAAACATTCCGAATTCGCACCGGCTCGGTTCTGTGATAATGGTAGTAATGGTTTAGTCAGTTTGATGGTTCTACCTGATCAATTTGAGCGAGGTAGCACAGCAATAATGACGCCTTGGGCAACAGCCTCGTTCATACAAGTAGTTATGGGCCATTTTCCATATACAAGGAACGGATGGGGTTTTTTTTCTCGGTCTCTTCCCGTGCGTTGGTAGGACTATGTGACGGTCGTGGTAGCCGGCTTGAAGGGAAGCGAGTTCAGTGAACGACTGGTCAAAGGGTGGAGCGGCTATATAAGTACGGCTAGCGGCCTCATTTGCAACCGTCGAACAGTCCCAACCTGGCGCCCCGTCAAAGCTTGCCCGCAGTACAACATAAAAACCCAACCAGATTTAGCAAATGGGGCAAATACCAGCTCCTCCATGCTGGTCTTTTTCATTTAATATGTGTTCAAGAGTATAAGGCCTTCCAGGGTTTTGTAGGGAAACGTAATAAAGGCTTATATTTTTTTTTCCTCCACGTTTTTTTCTGTATTCTTTTTTTTTTTTTTTTTGGTAGAAGCTTTCTCAGCGAAATAAGAGGGGGAAAAACACCTCGGCAGATTGAGCCCCGGGGCAGTAATGTAACCGCCTGCTTGTGGGATCATGTTGCTTCGTATACGTTTGTTCCTGGAAATAAATGATGCGATTTGAAATGCAAGAAACTCTACGGACCTTCTTTTTTGTTGGTCACCATCGGTTTTATTAGCTGATGAGACGGTGGCCCACAGCAGTGTGGTCTTCAAGTAATGAAAACGAACATTAACAAAATGTGAGGAAGGTCATGTGTATTAAGGTAACACTTGATATAATTGGCATGTACACTTTGTAGTTTTATTACCATCATTTTTTGCCGTTTCAATATAAGGGTACGGTTATTTTCCTTTCCCTGGCGTAATTTCCCATACGTTAAAATTGAATATATAGAGGAGACTGCATAATGTTGTCGTAACTCTTTTGGGACCATTTCTCCCAAAAGCTGCCACGGATACTTTTAACAAATACCCTACTGGGGTCTCAAGTAGGTAACTATTCTTGAACCATACAATATATCCAGTACTGAAGTTGATAATACATACACAAAATAATTTTAAAAGGTAGCCTGACTAAAACGCCCACTACCATACCATCCAGGGTTATGCACCATCGTTTAGAGTGTGGGGAATGACAACAAAATGCTTCAGACATGGTTGTCGCGTTCCTGGTATTCGATAATAACGGTGTATGGTACTGTTATATTCATCACATCACAAGGTGTCAGACTATAATCATTGCATATTATGGGTTGGTTGAGTGCATTGATTTGAATGGACGAACATTAGACTAGGTCTTGCACATTACAGAGAGTCATCGAAAAGCCTACATTTTACTTGACAAAACAACATTGATTTATAACTTCTGTTTTACGCCGAAATCTTCAGGAGGTAGCCCCTTTTTTACTGTTTCACTTTCACTTCAGACTCTCCAGCATAAGTTTATGGATTTTATTTTCGGTCAGACGAGCTACTGGTTTACCCTGTAATTATTTTACAACACTTTTGTCGCAGCATGACAAAGCGACTGGCTGAAGATTCCATGTTTTCACAATTTCTGGGCTCGAATCTCTGAAAACATCCACCCTAACAATGGCCAAGATAATGCACTTAACAAACAAATGCCGGTGCTTCAGACAGTGTTTGGTTATGTATATTTAAGGTATGTTAAGTGTCATAACTCGCACTAAGTGGAGGCTAGCGATATCAATGTTTTACTCCCAGCCCCTCAGAAAGAAGAGAACGAAAAGAAGAGGACAAAAACTTTCATGGATTCCTCTCGCGTTTTCTCGCATCCCCCGATCGAAAGTCCGTCTCCTTGAGTCGTCGGATTTATTTGCCCAGGGAAGACTGATGTCACCTCTAATGGTCTGCTCGGCCTTTTGGGACGCAACAGGCAAGGTGTGATATAGCTGATGAGACGAGAGGGGAAGAGGCTCGATTTGAAGGAAAGACGGGCCTGTATGAAGCCCCGTGCCAATTCATTGACTACAGCTCCATTAAAATTGACTGATTAAAGAGCAAGTGTTTATTTTGTAATCTACAGCTGTTTATATACTGCCGAGTGTGCTTTTGTAATTAAATCATTGTCGAAACGAGGTTTTTTCCCCTTCTCTTGAGTGAATTGAGCCCACAGATAATAAGGACGTGTTGCAAGAGAGAGAGAGGGAGAGTAGGAGAGGGGACATAGTGACGGGGGCCGGGGTCCGGAGCGCGTGTGTGACGAGCAGCGGACGTGTTGGATCAATACGGCACTGTATTGATACGCCGTACTCAAAACACTCACTACTGTCTGCCTATAACTGTCGATGGTCAACCGCTACATCAACTTGGGTACAAGCCACCATTTTCGCTCAAGTGTTCCGTCTCTCAGTATACTCTCTCCCTCGTTTAAAATAAGCCCCCCCCCCCCTACATTTCCCCCCCCCCTCTCTCTCTCTCTCTGCTCACGTCCTCCAGATGATAACAGAGTATAGACAACTGTACAAACATAGCTACACAGTTGGCATTATACTTAGTGACAACTATTTTTTGGCAAGGGAGGTTTGATTGTCAACCGGTAAGCGAAGCGTGTTGCCATCGGTAAAAGGAGGGGGCTTTGCGGCTTCTGAAAGCACCCTACCCATACATTTGAGACATTATTGAGCGGTATATAGGGATCACAACTAACCTGCGAATGGCAACACTTCGCACAAGTTAGCGGGCGGCACTTATTGATCGTCAACCATTGAGCTCCGATCGCTGACATTTATGCCGGCCAAGCAGAGCATAAATTGGGGGCTTGATTGGCCCTTTGAAGCGCGAGAGGCAAAGAATAAACCCCAAACAGTCGCATAATACCATCATGTCAAACGGTCCTTAACCTATCACCAGTAAAAGGCTTAAGCATCACTCAGTCGGACAGACAGACAGACTTCAAATCCCAATTCTTTTCCACATGACTACTCCCCTGCAAAGGAGTTCTGACTCCCTCGTGCAAAACACAAAGGTGGTTCCATACCCTTCCCCCACGAGTGACACCGTGCTCTAGACTGTCCCAACCCTTCGCACTCCACTCAGACAAAAACCGAAATCATTGAAGAAAAAACAAGTCCTATTTAATGGTGAGGATACGTACATAGAAGATGAGTGGCACTACTTCAGCCTGTAATCGCGAGACTGTCCCGCCCAGTCATGGTTAAGACAAGACGAAAGATGCAGGACAAACCGCCCTGGCTTGGCAGTCGCACAAAACCACCCCGCTGCGAGGCATTGAGGGTGATAGGGAATCAGACGAGTAAGAGAGACTCTAAGCCCCGGATCAAGCCCAGAGAACAGGGGCTTCAATATTCTGTCGCGTGCTCGGTGTAGCAGAAGCAATGCTATTGTCGACGGGGCGAGGCAGGGGAGAAATAATGGAAGAATTAGGTTGTCTGAGTCAGGAAAATTTAAAATTTGACCCTAATCTGTGGGAAGCAGACTAAGCTTAACCAAATAGTTGCATAACGCTTGTAAAACAAACAAAAAAACACAGACAGATGTTGGATGAATGGAGAAAAAGGTTCCGGGACAAGGTACACATTAAGTCAATCTGAAACAATTCACACGATACACTCTTTGTTTATAACATTTTACATTTCAAAGGTAAACGACATGTCATTGACAGGGGAAAATGTAATCTTCTCTGACCATTATAGTGACACAGAATTGGTGATTACTTACACTTTTCTTTAGGGGAAACCATAGCCCCAGTTACGAATGATTTCGAGGGAATACGATTCGTCTCATACTGCATCACATCTTTACCCTTGAGTGCTACTTCAATTACGTCTTTAGCTCTGAAGTGTCTTGATGAATCTTTTGGAATCAAACTTAAAAATAAACAGCTGTCATCGGCTGTTTTCCCTTTTTCCCGTTGAAGGCAGCATGTGTCTAAAAATCTACAAATATATACCGGCCTTGTACACGGTGGAACCCAAACGGCAAAATACACACGAACATACACATCGGACCATTACATCTGATTATGTGGGATTTTTGCTTTGCTTGTTTGTTTATTATTTTCTTCTTCTACTTCTTTTCCTTCTTCGTCTTCTTCGTTTTTCCTTTTTTTTTTTTTAATGAAGTGACGTTGAAAAGTCATTTGAATTTTCCAAGCAGACGTTCCTGGCAAAATAGCTGTTTTAAGTTTTCGAAATAAATTTAGGGTCACTTTTCTCCTCTCGGCATTTTGCCCCCTTCATATTTTACTTCTGTCTTGGATGATTTGTAATGATCTGAGCTCCGATCCTCCGTAATCAATACAATCTTACGCATACATTGAATGATAGTGCATATTGTATGCAGCACGAATTATGATGGACTGTTCTACAATATTGATATAAAATATCCGAAAAACGTGATCCCATTATAAATTGCAAAGACAAAGTATCAAATATCCGAGCGATTTTAGGGTCTATTGTGACATTATTCGACTGTGTTTTTACACTGCCCTCTTGAAGGAGATGTCGTGTACTGCGGTGTCAACAGAAATGAGAACGTCGCCTGATCTACTCTTGCTTTTTCTCTCAGTGCCGCTGAGATCTGCAATAATACTTGGCACAGTTCCGGCTGAACCAGTCACAGATGTGTCCCAACGTCTGACCACAGTGTTTCTCAACCCCAGCGTGATCGGGTAGCGTGGACGAGCGCAAACAAACGCTCATTTAACAAAACGCGTTCTACTTTTCGCCGTTCCCCCTCTCCAGTGAAACATGAAATCTGATGTTCCAAAGACGTGATGTGCCTTCTGAATCGACCAAGGTACATCAATGTTATGTAGATTCTGTCAAATCACCACAAAATGCTGAATAAGTGAGGGATACAGTCTAGCGTTTCTGGGTTATTGTAGAAGCTATGAAAAGAGTCTTATTTTTGTTTTCATAAGGACTATACACATGCACATTCAAGTTTTCCTACTGTATTCTATCGTTCATTTTCAAGTTGTCCGTTTGTAGTTTGTCTTTAATAAATTACACATAGCTAATTGTTAGTGTTGGAGCAATTCCATTGCGAAGCTTTTTGGTCATCATTCACGCTTGGCGTATCATATGGGAAAATGATATGCGGTTGTTCTCCGGGCAATTTGTTTCATGTTTTAAACAGAAGGATTATGTAAAAATAACAGTAATAATAACGACAATAACAACAAGAAAACCGTTAATAAAAAGCCACCAGCCTAAGGTGATTTCAAAAGACATTATGTCCTCCAATAGATTAGTATATATATTTGTTTTTTAAATAATCATCATCATCATCATTGAAAGAAGCATAGTGTATCCATGTTTCCAGTTACATACTGACCGGGTTATGTTTCGTCAGTGTTCAAATAATTTGGCAGGAATAAAGGCAATTTTATATTTTCTAGCAAGAAAACAAAATAATCCATGACATCGGTGCGTATAATATCAAAGATATGATACAGTTTGTGGTATATGCGAGCACATTCAACAACTCGAGTTGCTGCCTGAAACCAAGCCATTCTTTGACCCAGTACACCTTAAGAAACAGCCTACAACCGCCAGAATCCACTCATGTTATTGTTAAACATAGCTCTTGCATCTCTCTCGTACCTTGCAAGACGGGGAGAAAACAACCAAGAACGGGTCAACACAAAGATGACAGAAATTATAAAGGAAATAACAACTCTGAAAATGAATACCGGTCCTAATATTTTACAGAACAAGCTTTCGGTCTACAATTCGTTTATTTAATTTGTAAAAAAATTGTGGCGTAATTTTACCGGCAGTGTGTCTACACTTAATGACGATCTGCCATTGGGTTTTGTAGACTACATTGATTTGAAACCCAATCAAGTGTACACGAAACGCTATCATCGAAATAACTTCCACAGAAATTCCAATTCATTTGGGGCTTTTGATTTTGAGAAAACTACACAAAACGTTTACATGTTTCGGTAAGCTTGTTTGCTATTTAATGTTTTTAATTGAAAGATCAATCTAATTATGAATGGATTGCAAAAAGAATTTCGGTAAAAAATATTTTTAAAATGGGTAAAGGGGTACTAGAACGGTGCCATGTTTACGTAAATTTAAACTTTGGGACTTAGAAAGTGTTACTTCAATTTTTGTAAACATACCACATTGTTTACTTCAACCTAAACACATTATATCATAGATACTGACTGTGTGTTATGGGTTAGAGCAGTACATTTGAACTATGACCCCTAAACAAACTTCTGTTTCTGGTGTCGAAAATAGATGCCTATTCGCGACGCTGAGCATTGATTGAATTAGCGTACTCGCATGACTTTGTTTTCTGCGGAAACTAGAAGTTTCACACGGTTCTGACCAAAGCTTTGCAGCCTCCAAAATACTCTCCGGATAATTCATTCCAGAAACATCCATGTAGCCAATTATAATGGTATGTCGTTGACTCTCTACTGTACACGAGTTAAAAATCAAATGCTTGTTTGGTTTGTAATTGAGTAATTGACACTAACCATCGTAAAGAATGAAATGGGCGTGTGAAAAGTCGTCATCACCGAGAAAATTAATTTTGAATCTTGCCCTGGAATCATGACAAAAATCATAACCGTTTCCTTGAAATGTTAAAACCACTGCTTTCAAGGAATTGTCCATGTATAAACTGTATTGTGATTTCTAGAAAAGCAGAGGTTCATGGTGGCTGTTAACTCCCTGAAACAATGCATCATTCTCATCGCAAATAATCACCTTTAAAAAAAGCAGACAAAGCTCACATGGATGTTATTCCTGTCTTGTATTTCCAAGTGGGTAGCTCTACTTATTCACCTGAAAAAGATTTATCCTCACGCAACTCAGCTAAAAGGCTTTGTTTTTTCCCCAAATTGCGTCTACACACACTGCTCATTGTTTTAGAATCATCAATAGCAGAGGAAGCCGTTATGTTTTTATTTATCAGCACCTGTCTGCAATCATACTGGGTACCTTCTCAAATTCCAAGTTCTCTAAGTTCAGGGACGGTGTTAATTACTCATAAAGATCTCTTCCTTCAATTCCAAAAAGAAAATCAGTCCGTGTTCTCCCCTTGCCTTTCAAAACAATCTCATTACAATTTTCAGCACTTGGGGGAACGGACCAACACAAAGACGCCGTTTCCGTGATCGTCACTCTCAAACCTCAAGGAATACAGGCATTGGTATAGATTCATTTAGAAAAGAAAACAGAGAAAATTGTTGTATCTTCTCCGTCATCATGGCCGCCGGGTTAGACTGAAGGCCAACGCGGTATACGCAAGGTTGTGACACACACACACACACGCACCATACACACAGGCCGAGGTGAGCACAAGCACTAATGACACTACACCAAACCTAAATCAGTGGGAGAAATGAAACGGAGACAATTTGACAGCCATCATTTGAAATGCCTCCTCTCGGGTTACCGTGATCTGCATGTATAATTAGCCAGGTTGTTAAATCCTTATGAGCGAGGCATTCAAAAGTATGAGCGAAACATAGCTGTTGGAAAAATAAAGTATATTTGTTGAGACTTCAAAACATGTTGTGCTAGTTTCGGATACAAACAGAAATACCAATTGTTGTTTTAATCCTATAATTTACTTGATTCGCTACTACTAGTATCAACAATTCCTAGAAATGGCTTCGTTCAAATCCAGTCCCTCAGGAGAAAGATATTTAATAGTATAAGATAATTTCTTTTACTGGCAAGGTAAAGTTAAATGACCATACAATGGTGTCAGTAAACAAACATTCTACCAAACATTGAAGGGAAAAGACATATACCTTTTTGTCTAAAAAAACACAGCAATCTTGTTTATTTAGGATAACAGATTGCAGTTTAGTTATAATCATTCTAGAAGTCATGGAGTGGATGACTATCCCCTTCTAAAAATGAATGTTGTACCAATCCGTAATGTTGACCACTGTATCATCCTTTTTTATGTTAGTTTAAGATCAACCTCTTTGCAAGGCCAGAGTATCGCAGGATCCTTGAAACCTATTCTTGTATTTAAATAACCACCCATCACCTCCCTCCACTGCCACCCCGCCCCTCCCCCTAAAAAAGACCCCAAAACATTTTGTTTTTAAATCGACAAATAAAAACATGCAAGTATGCTTTATTTCACAATTTGGGTGTGTTTGTTTGGTTAAATCTCGGAGGAAATGTTTCTCACGAAACATGCTTTCATTTGTAATTATTCAACAGTTATTAAAGATTGTATTTATTTATTTATTTTATCTATAGATCTATATATTGTTGTTATTTTTCTTTGAGGAAATTGATGCTAAACAAAGACAGCTAAACAGGTGAAATCTTTCAACGCAGAACTCTGTAACCTCGTACTAAGATATAAGTGTTTTTAGGTTGAGGTTTGATGCGATTTGCTTCCATGCCGTCAATCGCAATTCAGACACTGAACAAGTATCTCCACGATAGCGGTTTAAAATTGAAAAGGAACGATGGCCAAAGCTAGATAGACGATAGACAAAGCTAGGACCCAATCCTAAAGATTTAGGCGCTTCATAAACAGGATTTCAAGATAACTATTTGCCACAGGGTACCGTAGCTTTATTCAAGCTCACCGATGTACGAAGACAGGGTTCGTACAGGACCAGTGTCTTGGCTGCGGTATTCACCAATGACTCGATTGACCCAGTGACTGTATACTAAGTGACTACTGCATACTATTAACAACGACAATGCTATTATAACCCTGTCAATTTAGATCCACTCTGAAACTAGTCATCGAGATCTGCTCAAGTTAGGACCAACTCACGTTTATTATTCATCCATGTTTTTTATTGAGGGTTTATCAACCTCTTGCACAGGGAAAATTACAATGGACGAGAAAAACTACTCACTTTATCTCAGGAATAATTCAAAACCAAGGTAAAGGGGGCTGCCACAAAAGTATGCATTTATTTTTATCTTGAATTTGAAATAATTGATTCGAGAAACCTTGGACAACAACCGATATAAATGAAAATGTTTTTACTGTAACACAGATTGTGACCAACTTTAATAGTTCCAGCTAATTAAGTACTGAGTTACAACGGTTTGGAATGAATTTGACAGCGGTTGATCAAACGCCAACCCGCAAATTATTTTGTTGATGTCACCGCCAAATCAAAATGATTTGATTTTCAAAAACACGTCGTCGCAATTCCTCAAAAACAAAGTATGCATACACATAAGGTTTAAATGAAATTACGATTTATGGGGAAATAAATTTGTTGGAACATTTCACAACATCTGTTTAAGAAATTGTTCGGGACGTTTGCGGGAAGAATAAGCTCCGAGGCGTGAGTGCAGAGTGTTGGTTCATGGCCATGCGGGAGACAGTAAGCTGCCGTGAAATGTGTTGTCTGGACGGTAGCATTGGCTGACTGTCACCGGTCGCAACAGCAACCATGAATTTGCACTGAGAGCAGTCGGTCCGTTTGTCGGCACCAGTACCTTGTGTTTCCAAGGCTAAAAGACATACCGAAAATGTGTAGAAATGAATTTTTTCAATTACGGCCATATGGATCTGCGATCATAAAATAAATCTATAAGTGAGTTCTGAAGGAGAACATAAAGACGGTGAAATGTACGCCTCGCGGCCAGCGATTTAATAAGAAAACGTGGACACATTTTTACCGACTCAGAGGTAAATCATGCCACCGGCAAAATGCGATGAAACACGGCAGCGGAGAACAGTGGCCCGGGATGACCGGCTTGTCGTAACTTATCAAATGATAAGTTGATTCAAAATCAAATCGAGGTATGGAGTGAAATAAACTGAAAGACTTACCCCAAACAGAGAGGTCATGTCCAGGAGTAGAAACCAGTTGCAACCTGAGGTGGTCTCTGGTTTGGTCAGGTTCAACAATCTATTTCAAAACAGTTTGTTTCCTTAAGTGTCCGGTGAACTGCCTCCGTATTAAGTGTCCGTTATAATAAGCGGATGACACCAAGGCTAGCATAACTAGCTGCTTGACATGTATAGTGTATAATGCTCAAGACGGCCGAGCGTTGATAATCGCTGATGCCCTTGTAGAGTACGGTTAGGCTTGCAGGACACCCTCAATGGACTGCCTGATGCAATACGGTTAGATCTCGGTACAAACCGGCCGGACGGACGGACGGACGGACGAGGGCTACGGAGCACCGAGTAAGGAGGGCAACGTAGCGTGACGACGGGGAAGTCAATAGACGTGCACCTTAACGCCTACCGTCGCTCACCGTCAGCTCATCACCCAGAAAGTAGTCAAGTAGAAGAATTATTCACGGGGTGATTGCTCCAAGCGGAGATATTGGAATGAATAGCTCCGCCCACCAGTGCCTATAATTACAACCCTTTGTGCTTTGAAGAGCCGCTCCATGGCGGATCTGTCAATGGCCCCTCGGCCCTCCGGCGAGCTGGACAAAAAGTGACAGCTAAGAGATGCCAGGAGAAGCATCCAAAGCGAGGCTGTCATTAAAAAAAAAATGCGCTGAAAATGAAGTCCACACAAAAAGTATCTTTAGAGTATGTTTTGCTGGATAACGAATGAGTAGGGTTCACTTACTGATGTTAGGCATAAGGGAAGCCCAGTGAGGTTGTCAACATTTTTGTGGCTAGGAAGGAGTGCGGTCAAAGTATGCGAGATTCAAATTAATTTGAAGTGCCTGGTTTTCAGGTATATACCACTATTACGAGTCCACCACCACTAGTGGAGCTGCTTCTGTATGCACGCGACCCAACGTTTACGGTGTGATCCCGATGCGGTGTGGATCGAGATGACAACAATCAAATCGGCACGAGAGGGCGGCATTTATGAATTACGTGGATGAAAACAGGGGCGCATTACGTAGATGTGGAAGTAAATTTTATATTTTAGCCAAGAATAAAAAAAAAATAGGTCCATAATGTATCAACCTCGAAATTGTGGTTCGTTAGATCTGGTCCAAGAAATATTGGTTAGGCTTACACTTTGCCTGCCAGTGCATTTCATGCACGCTTCATACAGTTTGATTGTCGAATCAAAAAACTAACATTATAAACTAACATTATAAGGTTAAATAAGTTAGTTTAAATATTAACCACTCTTCGTCTTGGTAACACCTAGTAAAATTACAATATCTTCCAACGAGTTTTGTTGAATCAGAATCTCTGCCCCTCGACGGGGAACATGACATCAAACAAAATAGAGCAATTATTAATAAGCGCACGTCATCTTGAAACTGGACATACAATCTCGTCAGTTTATATTTGTTTACAGGTAAATTTCATTTTCACATGTTCGTCACGACACAGTAAGAACCAATGTTTCCTTCAACATCCCCTCCATCAATTCACGTAATTCTTTGTGAGAATCTCTGCGTCAAATTCTCTCAAGGGTTCGCGGGAATTTAATCTTGCGTATAGATATGTCTGGGGTCAAAGAGCAAGAGGGTCAAGCAAATCTAGGTCTTGATGCTAAATTCGCTCGGTCGCAATGTAGTTCCGTCTTGTTAGTCACATGATCAATCACGTGGCTGCCAATCATCGTAACGACACTCGGTCTTACATTAGATATTAGAGATTTGCGATACTGTAATGGAAATCAAGAGAGGCTTTTTGGAATTTAGAAGTTCGAGCACAAAGTAAGTAATGGTCTGAACCTTACATTCGCTACTCTTGGCTTAAATCTTGTTTTAATGAAAGTAAACAAATCACACTGCAAAAATTTCTTCGCAAAACTAGAAACGAAACAGGGATGCTAATTGCCAGAAAGGAAATGAACTAGTGTCAATCTGAAAACTCACTAACTATAAAAATTCATACATCAACATCAATCTGCCCAAATACTGTCAAATTCGAGAAAATCGACATCTGGAGATCCACACAATTCAGTTACTTGTTCTTGTTACCGCAATTGAAGTAAGCTCGATTATACACAAAATCCCTGCAAAACATGCACCATTCTAGCACTGAGTTTTATGAAATTCTCATTGGTTGGTGTCACGTTTTGTTTACGGGAAAAGGGGAATTCTGAATTAGTTTAGTCTTCCAAAATTCACAAAGTTGTACTTTCCCTTTATCTTATTTTCCAAGACATTGAATATTAATGGAATTTATTAGGAGGGGTGGGAATATTTGTATTTCGTTTACAGAAAAATAACAAATCAAAAGAAACTGAATAATAAATAAATATTAAAAGGCTTAAATCTAAAAAATTTCCATCTGAAAATGTTGTCATTTTCGAGGAAATTTGTTTCAAATCTTCATGGTCACACTTACATTTCTGATGCATACCAGTTTTGTTGAAAATTTGCAGATAATTACAACAAATTTACAATGATATATTTTTTTTTTTTGGGGGGGGGTTTGCTCAATAAGCAAGTATTGCTTAACAGAGGTTTGTTTTAGTACACCACTGCTTAGAAGCAATATAATTAAATGGCTGTAAAACACTAGTAAAGAGGACAAAGATGGGTCATGTTGTTTTGGGTAAGTACTTTTCGTTTGTTTGCTTTTATTTGGGGTTTGGGGTGTGTGTTTTGGTTTTTATTTAAACAAAACAAAAATAATATGGAAGAGATCGCCTTTGACAGTTTCCCTTTACAGTTCTCATTTTATAACAATAACAAAAACTGACATAATTGTAAAATTCTATTCAACATTTTGTTACACAGGAAATTGGAACAAATTATTACTCATTTTATGTTTACCACACAACTGAGACAAGCTATTAAAACTTGTCTACGACCATTCCATGAGCACTTAGTTTTTCATTTCTATTCTGAATAAAAACTTCGCATGAGGTGTTTAAATATTTTGGTCTTTATACAAATGTACTTTGTAAAGTGAAAATGGAAGCCAAAGCCGCGGCGCTTACTTGTAAGTCGATCATATTGTGGTAGTTGTCCTCCTAATTATATAGATGCAACGGAAAAATACTTACCAAGGGAATTTGTTCCGCTTAATTTGTGGTCAACTTGGACCACAATCTGTTGGATCTATAATTGAACATGAAATGATGAACTGAACCTTTCTTTTTCTTCAAATGATTCTTAAAAGTGTGATTGTAAATGTATTTATTAATTTGCCAATTTGACCAATAATATGAGTTAACAACCTGAATCGTCTTCAGTACATGTATTTATAATATTCGTCTTCAGTACACGCTTTTTCACTTGTACTTCACGAAACAGTTTGAATTCTTATTTCCTCTCAAGAAATTCTTAATATTCACCTAAATCTTTGTGTTAAATTCGTAAACTCTGCATGAAATGGTTAATTTTCTCATCGCTTAGAAATTCAAAAAGGTATCATGGGAATTAAGTTTTGCGAATAGATACGTCCGGGGTCAAAGACCACCAACCCCCATAAACACCCCCAAAACAACAACAACAACAACAACAACAACAACAACAACAACAACAACAACAACAACAACAACAACAACAACAACAACAACAACAACAACAACAACAACAACAACAACAACAACAACTACAAACAACTCAGCAGAAATACGATAGACACGATCTATTGTTTGTTTGTTCTTAAAGTACGACCGTGAACGCGTTTTTTTTTTAGTTTTTTTTTATAATTATCAATGGTGTTGGCCCAAAGTACCCGAACCGAATAGCATTTGTACCACTGCAAAAACAAATATTATATTTCCTTTCATATGACATTGTCTTAATTATGTTGCAATTTACTGATTGAGCAGCGGGGGTGTGCTAAAGGAGGTGTGGGAAGGCCGCCCACATCTTTCAATCTCCCCGGGCACTTTATATTTTTTCTATAGGTTTCGAGAATTTGCGCTTCAGTTATCAGTTACCGAGAATTGGAAGAAAGACATGATTTGCTCCCAGACATCGGTAAATTTCTAAAAGGGGAAAAAGGAGCAAACTAACGGCTTCGATTAACACTTATAGACAGTTCCTTTGGACACATTAATCCACTTACAATATCATAAAGCCGAAACCAAAAATAACTGTTGCAAACTGCTTACCAACCAAAACGACCCACGGTATAAATGTAAAATTAATGTTTCGATCCAAGGGAGGTCTTTCTAGAATGCTAAATAAAATGCATTTTAGCCTTCGAGAAAGACTCTGCTACAGTCGAAACATCAGGTCATTAACCATTTTTTTGCGCAATATCATAAAGCAATGGAATGTTCTTTGGCTGCTAGGTCGTTTGTTCGAGTTTAGAGCGACCCAAATCATGTACTGCAGAATCGATTAAGTCAGTTTGTTATTGCTATATTCTTCTGAATATCATTTTTATTTTATACTCCGTCGTCAAATTACTAGCACACGATCGGTCACCTTGAACTCTTTAATTAAACAAACCGTGACTGGTTACAATTTCAAAAGCATGTGTCGATTGCGAAAGCTGTACTCTTTCATAAAAAAAAGTTCAGTGTCCAGTATATTTTATATTGCAATAAGATTTTCTGAATCTCAAAGCCGAAAAAAACCAGTCAATCATCAGAACAGGAAATTTAAAAGGTTTAAACAGCCCCCCCCCCTTAATGTTCAATTTTCATATAAAATAAATACAATTAAAGGTATTGACAAAATAGGGAGACCGCTAACATAGGGCTAGATAGCTCAGTTGTTAGAGCACCGGCACGATAATCCGGAGTGCAGGTCCAAATCTCACTCTAGTTAATTTTCCTTTGTTCATTCAAAAATCATTTGGTTGTTTTTTTTTAAAGGTGGAAAAGAACTTATGTTTGCTGTATCAAAAATGTTAATGTCGCCCCAAGAAAATAAACCGTATCCTATTATCACATCATGCGGCTGTGGCGGATCTAAACACGCTCGCCTTACAAGATAGGGTAATAGATTGGTAAATACTCCCCAAACTGGCCACAAAGAAGCACTCGTGCAGATGTTGATGGTATTAACTATTTTGAGAAAGGACTCCCTTCGAAGTAATATGGTTTGGATAATTTTTCACCCCCAAAACATTTGAATCTGCGAAACGATTCATGCATGAATCTCTATTTCTGAGGGTGACTGAAAATCCATATTTCCTAGGTGTCCGTTTACGAATGCTGCGGCCAGAGATAGGGTTGGTACCCGCTGTAATCTCGTGACATTTATTGTACCTTTCTTGATAGTTTGCCTATAAATTAGCATTACGTTGACAAAAAACCAACCTACTGTGAAACAGTGGCCTCACAGCTTGACCGCTCATAACTCCCATTTAGTTGGGCGTTTGTTTTTTACGGGCCTAATATCCAAATGAAATCTAAACTCATTCAAAGTTTATGACAAATACCTGGTAAATTATGACATTTTTCCTAATCCTACTTTAATTGCACTTTCACAACTGCTCAATTTCGTTTTTTGGTTCATGTTTTTTTGTTTTAAGTAAAAACCTCATTAAGTTTTTTTCATCAATTATAGTAATTTTTTTCTTATATAATAATTTCACACACACAATTTTCCCCAGTTTCTGAAATTTTCACAAGATTCCGGAAAGGTTCGTATTACAGTTGCTTCCCTGCTTTCCTGCAAACAAGTAATTAGATGCGCATACAACCAGACAGTCGCTTTTGGGTAACCTAAAAGATTTAAAAAGCTGCTCCAAACAGAACTGACATGCATTTCCAGAAGCATTTAGAACACATTTTTATTGTGAAGGGCACAAAAACAAGATTGCGACGGGAACTGTCCAGTATACTGGAAAATAACAGTCAAACTTCAATCAATCATTGTCCAATGTGCACTTGACCTTCTACCCTCGCCCCTTTCCATACCCCATGCCTCCTAAGACCCAACCTAAAACAAATTTACAGCCTGGAATACATAATCCAAAGTTTTCAACATTTTCCAGGTCGTCCAGAGAGTACCGGTACTGCTTTTGAGGCCCCCCCCCCCCCAAGTGGTAATCATAAACTGTTTTCTTTCAAAATTGATGCACACTATTTTAATTTCTGAATTTTACACACCTTTTAAAGTCTTACATGTTTTCTGACCTACTCCCCGATCATACTCTTTGTATAACCATCAAGTTAGTAATAAACCACGAGAGAAAGTGACTGGGTATATTTTTATTAACCGTGAACATGTTGGATACTTTGGTCAACCCCCTCAAATAAACATTAAAACAGCCGACCTGTAAAAACAGAGGCTTCTTCAAATCCGCTACTTAATTTCAGAGAAAGAAATATAGGAAACTAATCAAACAAAAGTAAAATTCAAATTTCCGCAAAAGGTCTTTAACTTTTGTCAGATGTTACCTTCATTTTCTTACAAAAGAGCGTGCCTATTGCATGGGCAGTTTTATGATAAATTGATGCAATCGTCAACCCGTACCATATGTTTGCAGTAAAATATGACATTTTATGAAGTAAAAACGATGTACCTAACCTTCTTCATGTGCTCAGTATTATTGGGACTGCATAATATTGTCACATTGCTGTTATTTATGGCCAACATATAATTCGTTATGAATATTGATGATGAGATAGTGGCTTATGTGGGAGACAGTATTACCCAACCGTCGGATTTTATAAATTTAAAATCAGGCACATCGTTTTATCCTTCAATTTGCTCTGGGAACTGAATACGTTTCCGAGGATGAAAAAAGGATGAATAAAAATTGAGCGAATCGGAGCAACATGGTTCATATAATATGTCATCATTTTGTTTCCTTACCTACTTTTTTATATTAGTCTGAGTTGAATAACCTAGCAGGAAACAGCTACAAGGGCTGATCCTGCACCGATTGCCGGCGGCGGACCGGGGCTCTCTCGCAGCCTCAACCCCAACACAAACCTTGACAGTGTTAGATTGTAGCGTGTTATTATGGTTTTGGGCTCGTCGGCGTAGTGAGGAAATGCCGACGCGCGCCTTCACTTCACTGAACTTTCGCCTTCAATCAGGGAGGGGGAATGCCAGCCACAGTGTTTGATTCGAGAACATTGTCCAAACTTGAGTAGTCTCTTTTCTATGCATAATAATGATGAACGGCACTTGTTTAATTGTTAGCGAGGGGAGTAAAGTCATAAACTAAGCTGCACATTCTATTGACTATTTCATAACCTCTGTCCATCATAATGAACAAAAGAATCATTAAGCTACCTTCACGATGCTCGACATGTTTTTAATCACTCCATCAAATTAAAACAGAGAGAGAAATCTATAAGAAAGGGCGTCGTCAACAGACTGAAAAAAGAAATGTTGAATTTTATTTTCAACAATTAACTTCGAAAAGAGTTTCTTAAAATTTCTTGTTATTTCTTCTTCTTCTATTATTTTGTACCTTTTCTTTTAAACAATGTTTAGAAATGTCCTCGTCCTGCCAACACTGTTAATGAAAATGATTTTTTTGTATGATCTTTCCACCTCGAAAAAAGGGCATAGTAGGTATACTTTTAAATTGAAAACTCTTCATAATGCCAAAGCAACAATCACTTATAGCTGCAAAATGATTTTAAAGTTTTTGTATGAAAGGAAGTTTCATGTGAGAGTTGGGGTGGGGTCACGAATTATCCTGGTCAGATAAGCTATGGGCCCTATACATCACAAACTCGTGCGACATGAAATCTAAAGGCCAAGATAAAGAAAAATTCACGAGCCTTTTTCTGCTAAACTAAAGAACTGTCGACCAAATACATGATGGCGAATGTTCCTGTATATTTAATACCTTGTCGGGGGTTTATAACGTATTCTGTTCCCAGGGTAAATGATTTAATGAAACAAAAATTGCATAAATGAACAAACAACATTAACAGTGCAACAAACAAACCCTGATTTTCACTGGTACATCAACTATACATAAAGGAGAGTATACTAAAATGATGACATAGGCATAGTTTGGTTTCGAACCACAGGAATCTCCTCAGTTGTTTTCCTTTTTTTTTTAAAGCATCGTAAAACTAACAATTTGTAACAGGTTGTTAGAATGTGGGTGCTGGTCAATTTGTTTACACCAATTTAATAAACTAGTTAATCTGAAATGATGTCGTGTGCGAGAAGATTGTCCCTAATAACACTCGATTTCAGTATTTCGATCTGCCGAAATATGCACCTGAGAACGTACCCCCACGAAATCTCTGTCCAAACATAGACCGGTATTCAAGGGGGGGTGGGGGTTGTGGATGAAAATGAAAATGAAGCTATACCTTAAAATGCCCATAGGTTGATTTAACCCCGTGATGCTACTGTTTAGTGAAAAGTTGAGAGTTTCCATGAATGTACTCTGACAAAAAGAAATGTATCACACACAGTTTTCAATTGACGACCAAAACCGACACGAAGTTGATGCAAAATTAGGTTCATTCATGTTCTCACTGATAATCGCCATGTTTTTTTGTGTTTTTTAATATACTGCGTAGAAACACTAGCGCGGGATTGCTGGCTGAAATGTTTGCAGTTGAGCGTACGGCACGACAGTCAGCTGCGCCTGGAGCTAACACCCGATCATGTAACTGTCACCAGAGAGGGTTGACTGTATCGATTTACCCGCCTCTTTCTCTTACACCAAAATTTAATTTTAAAAATCACTCATAACTCCATTTTCCATCTTTTAAAATAAGAAAGAGAGAGAGAAAAACATGATAACATGGAACGACTACTTTGCAGTGGAAAAAACTGCGATTTGATGATTTTCACATCGCGGTTTGGCATCCAGAAAGTTAAACAGATTAGGGGGCCTAAAGAAACTGTGTACGGCCAGTGCAGAATTGAATGTTTGTCACAGTCACCATAAAATCATAACTATATCGAATCAGAAATCGATGTTTCCCAAATGTCCTATCTTGAGAGGATCGAGACGAAATATCTTCGGCCCATTCAACGAATCACATGACACAGGGTCTTAAACAGTGCATGTTCGATTCATGTGCCCGTCAACACTGTAGCCCTGCGAGTGGAATATGTTATCCCTACAACATGTTTATTTCTACGGGTAGAGAATCTATACAGACTTATAAGTGTTTCCGAATCAGAAATGCCACGAGTTACGTTTCCCCCCTTCACACCGAATATTTAGTATTATTTTAAGTTATCCTATATCTAAACATTGCTTTAGTTTGTAAGTTGTTGTTTGTGTGTGTGTGTGTGTGTGTTTTGGGATGGGTTTTTTTTTTTTTTTTTGTCTTTTTCTCTTTTTTGCTAGGGGAGAGGGAGTTAGGGTGGGGGTTACATTCCCAACGGACTTCCTCGTTACACGAAAGACCTTAGGCGTTCTGGACAATTTTTTAGCGTTTCATCTAAATAGTTAGGCATCAAGTGAACAAAAATGGACGAGAACTTGCCAAGATGAATCTTACGTTGATCTGACGATAAATATTTGAAATGAATCATGGAACGTTCCGGGAGGTTCAACCGAGCATTCAGCCGATCATTCATTACAAATGTACCCTCCACGAACACATACTCCAAAACCTAAAAACCACTCGAATAAACAGCCCGGAAAAGACCCTTATTTGTAGTGTGCATTACTGCAACAAGCAGAATAAAAGCAGAGAGATAGACAACTATTCCCGAAGTATGTTTTGTTGGACCTTTTTTTATGATTTGCGTGTTTCCAGTGTGAAAGTGTATTGAAAGTGAAGAAAAACTACGGTGTCTGGAGTGGGAGGCCCCGAGTTTGGTTAGGGGCAAAACGCGGCTCTGTCACGGGTGCGCATTTCCCTTGCAGACACGCATTCCTTTAAGGCATTTCCTTCCATAGTAACTAGATCGCATTGACGTCTTAAACATTGACAAATTCATAGTTTATTCGCACATTTTTGAATCACAAATCGAGGAGCAAGTCCTGATCGACTATACGCGAGATTACTGGATTTACTTTCAAAACTGATTTTAAACAAGTTTTTTTTTTCCATTTGTTAAAAAAACATGAGTTGTAATTGAGAAAAAACAACGAAACAGCAGCAACGATAAGTGTCAAATTCTAGACAGTCGTTGCATTTCATGCATTTCATGTGAGTAAAACCAAGCAAGAATCACCCTGAAGTCAACCAATTCATCGATTTCCAAAATGTATAATACAAATTCCTTGATCAAATTACAATTTTAAAGAAACTTTTGATTTATGAGCTTTAGAAGTTGACTCAATGTATTCTGATTCTCAGAATTCCAATCTTCAAATTGCAACCTGAATCCTCGAATGGCATTTAGAAAATTAGAACAAAGTAATGTCCTATCATTGTAATAATCTTCTTCTGTGTTTCAACCATGCCATCGAGGACTAAAAAAAACAACATTTAGTCAACACATTAATCTAAGTACATTTGTGCATTTGTGCGAATATATGTTTTTACTGAATCCGTAATAGGACAGCCCACTTCGATTTTCCCCCAGTTCATGCTTTGTGACAATATGGATCACATCTTCGAATTGACTGTCACTGTGTTGACGACTGTCACAACTTGACAATAAGTTGATCAACGAGCAAAAATCAACCAGGTTTAACTAGAGGAAATCCAGAGCAGATTAAAGAAGATTGTATCCTCCGAGAGAGGCTTCGTGAAGCCGAGCCTCCCTACGGGCCTCGGCACACGGAACGCCCGGGTAACCGGTGGTGAGCCTCGCTGGGGCTACCCACGAACCCATTGGTCTTTAGGAAAACAAACAAAAGAATTGAAATTGAAATGAAAAAAAAAGAAACTTGACTGAAAGTTGCACTGAATCTGCGTCTTGCTTACAATGGGAATGATTTTGAGTCAATTTTGTTCCGGCATGATAAGAATGAATTCTGTTATCAACTTCTGGCTTTAATCGACTTCCAAAATTATAAATTATTTAGAAAAATATCGTTCAACAACACTCATTTTGGGTGGGTTTTTTTAGGGGGTGTTTTTGTTTTTTTCATTGCTGTGTAACGGAATTGCTTTTAGGACAACATCGTGCTTTATTAAAAGGTTGATTGGATTATTTGGGGTATGGAAACTATGTGAAAGAAAATACAATCAACCCAACAGAATGTTCTGTTTGTGACTAATACAATTCAGGAAATCCTGTCAGTGTTTTAACAGTGTCTTCAATAAACGAACTCCATCCAGAATAATTCAGATCATAAAAAAATTACAAATTAAAAGACTTAATCATGTCACTAGAACCAAATGTAGTACAAACAATAAACTTAGCAGAATCGAGAAACCCGTGCAATATCTATCACTGAAACTGCACCCCAAAAACAAACACGACCAAAGACCTGAACGAAAGTTTTTATGAAATTAAAAATATCACAAATACGCCAATTGTGAAGAAAACTGCAAGTGACAATTTTAAAGGCTTTCGACCGCGTTCAGTGCAACACACTATTATTTCAAACTTACATAACATTGATCAGTTTCTTGAAAACATGTTTACCATTATTGGATTTAAAAAAAAACAAATTTTTTAATGGGGTTCTTGAACGTAAATTATGGTAATGAATTGAAGTTCGGTCACGCGCTCTATCACAACGGAGTGCTCGAATAACGCCACAGTGTTGATGTAGTCGGAATGTATGCCAACTTCGTGCATTCATTCATTCATTCATTTATTCCGATGATGTTGCAAAACCAACCAACATTATGATTATTGCCAATCGCCGGCGTCAAATTTCACCAGGATGGAAAAACAGGAAACAATCGTGTTCAATTAAACTTTATAACAAAAACAAGTCTATACACAGGTAACCTGTAGCTCGTGACGACGACGTTAAAGGGTTGAAAACGTCTGGAAGGCAGTTTTATCGATTTCTCGCGATCGCACGGGCAAAATTTCGCGTTTATAGAAAAGGGCTTGCGTTTTATATTTTCATTGTGAGTTAAAAATAGAAAATGGTAAATGGTTAATGTCGTTGAACTTGGTGTCAGCGATTATAGCATTATTATCAATCTGTCTTTAGAACGTTTCGGTCTTTGAAATGTTTGAATTTTATCACTTTATTTGTAATGTGATTTTCTCCAAAAGTTCTTTAAGCCAACTTCCTCGGAATGTGGACCTGCCAATTATTGGTAAGGTAAGTTGGGTGCTTAGTGATATTTTCCAGTCGACTGTACAGTTTTATGGAAGTAGTTTTTTTTTGCAATCGCAAACAACCTAATTGCATGACAGTTATGTGCCAAAACATTCCTCATTACTCAATAGGCCTGATTGCTTTGCAGCTTCTTAATTTGATTCATAACTAAACAAACCAGCCGAGAAGACAACAAAGTATTAAGTAGTTCTGATCCAGCTTTTGTAAACAAACAAATTAAAATTGTTACATTAAGTCATCTTTCATTGTAAACAGTAACTGGATTTTCTTCCTAGATTAGGCGATCGTCCTTGAGCAGTAAGTGAGATGAAGTTTCATTTGAATTCTTTGGGGATATTTTTTGTCTTTTCTTCTTCTTATTTGTTAGTAGTTCTATTGTAAAAAAAAATCTACACTACTGTAGGTTTGCCAACATTTTGCGCAGTGTACATTGTTATGTATGTAAAGGAAATCCAAACCACCAGCAAATTCTTCTTCAGGCAAATCTCGATAAGTCGTCGGGGGAAGCTACAGACTATACATTTTTAATTTCTCCCTAAAGTGTCTCTGATTAAAACCGTGAACGACATTGAGAGTTTAATTTTTTAGCACGGTCCAAAAGGTGAAAATTGAATTGGTTAATGTCGAGATATAAGCAGGGGCTATACACACTCGGAGGCCCCGCGGGAAATCTGGCAAACTTCAAAGGCATTCATTGATCTGCAGAGAGAGAGAGAGAAAAAAAAAAAAGCAAAATGGCGGGACAGGCTTCACGGCTTGGTGGTCTGAACCGATGACTTGAGATTTTGATTGTTCATTCCTGGCTGATTTTGTTCACCTCTTGGTAATCTGCTTTAATCTGGGTTTTAATCTAGCTGGAAAGGAATGGCAGGGTGTTCAGAAATGTTATAAGCCTTGTAACTATGATGTACGGATGATTCTGGATGAACTTTATCACATCATCTGCCTTGGCTTTCGGGAAAACGTCCACCATATTTTCTTTTCGGCGATGGACCCTGTTACAATCCGAGGATGATGTCGAACGGAATGTCCAACATATCTTTTAATTTCTTTCAAATTTTGACTCGATCGAGTCTTATAGGGTCGCTGGTACATGAGTTACTTTTCCAAAGATAGCACTGTGCCAATATATCTACGGGAGTATCCACGATGCTTTGCTCATGAAGTTTTTCTCAATCTAACACAATTAGTGACACTGTATACTAATTGTAGCCTATCTACATTAATGTACATTCAGACTATGTTTATTTTACTTGAGAAGTTCTTCGTTAATCCGCTGGGTTTTGTGATTCAGTAAATGTTAAGATGACAGGACGTTTTTCTGTGTGTTTTCAGAACTGTGCGCCTAACGCCCCCTCGGCTGTGGATCTTCACGGATTGCACGCCCCCTCTTCAGTGGCCATTCGAACAGCCTTTACCGGGCATCAAGGGACATCACCAAACACAGCACAGTGTGACGAGAGAGGCGGTTTACCTTATGGTCCGAATGATGGGTAAGACTGATAACTGATCTACAAGTGGGTCCAGTCTGGAGCCCCGATCTACACACAGCCAATGGTGATTAATATGATTTGCTTCACCTTACGTCTGCTGTGCTGGTGATGATAATTTACGCATGCCCTGTGTTCATCAATCACTCCACACACTCATAAGATCCACTTTACCTTTGTAAAAGTAGCATCATTGCAAGTGATATATTCCAAATTCTACACGTGAAAGTGATCATTATTATTTATAAATTGTTGGTAATTGTTGATGATTACATATTGGCAATTAGTTATATGGGTACAACCTGGTAGTTTGGTAGTTTCATTTTTACTTTTGTTGTTTTACGGCAGTGCCTTGCGTTTTGTCACTTTTAATTATGGTGTTAATAGGCCCATTTTACTCTCATTTTATATACCAACCCCTCTTTCAATTGAGTTATATTTCTTTATTCAGATCATTACATAGTAGTAAATTGTAGCTCCTTTTCGTTGTCTTTCTTATTTAAACAAACAAATAATTTAAAGTGATAAACTATTTTCAGTGTATTTTCTGCTCATTCAGTTAATCGGAACTTGCACAAGTTCGATCTACACAGTATTTTCGTCTTCGCATTGTTCCAGTGTGCTACAACGAAATCAATGTGCTCATAATTACGGTCAGGATGGATTTTTTTCTCTCTTCTTCATCAGGAGTGATTGAACCAGAGAGAGACTCACCTGTCTTCTTGTTTCTCTCTTGTTCTCACAGGAGCGAGATGATTAGGATGACGATGTCCCCGATGGATCTTCGATCTTCAACGCTAACTTAAGATATCCCCCAGTGTTATCTCCACCGTTTAGTGGTTCGCGCCGGATGCTCCCGCGGGGACAAAAAAATCGGCTTGTCCGTAGTGTATAGGGTCCCCTCTACCAATTACCACCGAGCATTGACGTGAAAATTACGGGCTGGTGAAATGAGAATGTCCGCTGTGTATGCCTGAGCCTCCTCGCCGTTGCTGGTGGTTGAGATAGCGACTTCCTTGGAGGCGTTTTCAGCTCCACGGAGGCACCACGGCTGATGCCTGCAAGGGAAGAAAAACACAGACTCTGATAGAAACATACACGCAGACAAAAGCCACATCTACAACCACCCACCTGTCCCCTAGGCCAAACCGTCGCCAGTGTATAACCCCTGGTTCTGTATACGTAACACGCAGCCATACCAGGGTCTTCAACTCAAATTCAAAAGGCATCTTTCCCGCTTTCGGCCCCATCCCGGCTAACGATCAAGCATGTATAACCTCTAGTTCGTTCACCCCCTTCGTGTTTTCATTTTCGATGTTTTACTTAAGAAGTCTCGGGGTTTTTTTTGTTTATTTTTTTTCCTTTTCTGCTAATCCGAGCGAGCGTTCACTCTCTTCACTTGCAAAGCGGTCAGTGACTTTCATGAGCGGTGCGGGGTTGATCGTGGGTCCCAGCCTGAGAGCGACCGAGCGCGCGCACCACGGTAAGATCGGACGGTGAGCTTTTTCATAATGCCGCGGGCGACCAAGTTGAATTGCAACAGTTTATACCTAGTCGCAATCTCCGCTATGAAAAGGCCAAGTTGGTGCCTGCGGAGAAGGTGAAGGATTCCTTTTTTTGTCTTCCCCCTCCTTTTATGAAGGAGAGGCGAGAAGACAGGTTGTATTTAGAAGCCACAGACTTCCATCTCGTAGCTTGACGCCGCTTTGTTAGTCCCCCGGGGTGACATTCTGAATCTATGTGAATAATATGATACCCTATACATACTGTAATGGTGTCCATCAGACTCTACCAGAATTGCCAAATTGAGCGTGAGGTCACGAGTGGGGTAGCCTAGAACAGTTACAAGAAGCCCTACCCCTTCCCTGCCTGTGGCACGCAAGTGGGAGGGGTTAATGTCAAACTATCTTGATAACCCCGTAACTAAGTCTGGGGGTTAAGAAGGTTCAGCGACAGTGATTGGTTCGTCGAGGCTCACATGGTACCGTCTATACATAATTTCAACGGAAGGGGGCGTGGCATGGTGCCCGTGTCAAAGGTCAAAACTAACATGCACTCAACAATGGAATGCACACATTTGAGATTATGTTCGTGTTTTCGACACATGGATTTTGAAGAGACTTGGCCCGTAGTTTAATATTCTTATGAACATAACTTACAAAGTAGACAATGTCACGAGTTAAAAATCGGTTTATTTATCACACTCAGACCCAAAATTAGTTATTCCATTATCATCATAACCTTTCAATGGACTTCTTTTTAAGAACTGTTAACTTTTGAGCAATTTCGGTAAAAATGGTTTTGCTCTGAGACAAACACCGCGACCGGCAAGGTTGGATCCGAACCCACAGTCTGTATGAAACGACAGAACTGAAACACGGCGCTTCACCCCTCGGTCAAGACCCTCACAAGGCACACAAGACCACTCTAAAGCGACCAACGGCAAACATGAAGGTTAAAAATAAGTATCGTCAGATTGAAATAAATGTTGCCCCCACAGAAAGCTGTGAGGGGGGAAATACTTACTTTCTTATAGCCACTGGATATTTTTAGTTAGAGCGTCTCTGGACTTTATCAATTAATTCTAAGCACAAATTAGATTCACTTACTTACCACATAATTACTGGCTCAATCTAGTTCCATGATCAGGAGTTATTAATTAATAGTTGAGACGTGAACTTAATGTAACCTACATGCAACAAACAAATTGTGATTGGAGAAAAAACTACAAGGTAGTGCGAGACGCTGGGAAGGGACGTACAAGAAGCAGCGACGCATGGGTCCAAGAAAGGTGTCTACACTTAGAGCTGAAAACAATGACAAAGGATGTGCTTACCCATTAATCAAACAACAGACCTATTGTCTTGTGTATTTTTTTAAAAGCGATAACAGACAAGGGGAATTCGTCGAATGGACATAAATTCGATCAAATTCCAATGGGTCTTCTGTTGCTGCAACAATTTGTAATTGTCCATAGGCAGCATCAATTGCAGACCATTGAAATGCAACACTTGATGTTGCTGTTACAATCATTATTGTGCTTCCCTATAAGCAACAGCAACTGCAGACCCTTGCTGTTGCTGCTTCAACCTTTATTGTGCTCCCCTATAATAAGCAGCAGCAACTGCAGACCCTTGCTGTTGCTGCTACATTTATTGTGCTCCTCGATAAGCAGCAGCAACTGCAGACCCTTGCTGTTGCTGCTACATTTATTGTGCTCCTCGATAAGCAGCAGCAACTGCAGAACCTTGCTGTTGCTGCTACAATCTTCATTGTGCACCCCTTCAATCTTCATTGATGAGGATGCTTACCCATTTAAGTTCTAAAGCTCCTTTCACACGAGAGCAATTTAGCAAGGGTCCTTTGCTAAATTGCAGCGTGGCTGTAACATTTTACAAAATGTACCTCATGTGAAAGGACAACAAGGGTTCCCTTGTAGTCTGCCTCTTTTCCATTACGTTGGGGGTACTTTAACCCCAAATCTGGACTTGTTCTGGTTTTCTATTAAATCGTTTTTACAGATCAACGATAAAGTCACTTATACAAAAATAACCAAGTAGCTAATTAATAAACGTAGAGATAAATAAAAGACAATGAGCGATACGTATACAGGGAATACTTATTAAGGGTAAACAACATGACGAAAGAGCCAGACACTAAGTTTCTGGTGGTAGAAACCTTGTCTCCAAAGAGATTAAGGAATCAAGCTTATATATCATTTATCCGTACCGATTGAATGATTAATTACTATCCAATGACTATTTTCTTTTGTCATCTCCAGCTCTTTACATCCTTGATGTCTAATTGCCTGACTGTAAAGGGTGAAGACCGCTCGAGTGGTAGTCGTTCATCACATTAAACTCCTATACCCTTATTGGGCAGTTGAAACGTATCACTAATCAATGTGGACCCGCTCTTCTTCTCTCAAACTTTCTCAAGGAGCCGAATTGACTGGGGGTATTGTTAGATCTCCAATAAAAGTCAACTCGTTGCCCTTCTATCTTGTCAAATGTAGGGGAGCAATGAAGAGGGTGTGCTGGGGGCGTTGGGGTGAGTTCCACCCGCCCTCACACTATACCTTGATATTATTAAGAGATGATTTCGTAACTGTGCGTTTCTCACATCCAACATTGTTGGATGATTTGTGATCGTCCTTGGATGGAGACAAATCTTGGCTCAGTATAACTTCTGAATCAAAAATATCATTGCTTTGCAATAATTTTTGTTTTCAGTTAAAAGCAGTATCTTTTTCCAATTTTCTGTCAGATCGAGTAGCTTTTGATACAGTTAAGCCTCAAATGTTTTTGTTTGTCTTTGTTTATCGCCAATCAGTATACGCTTCGGTTCATTGTCAAGCTTATTGAATTAATAGGTAATTGCTTTCCTTTCTGGAACTTATCCCCGGTCGATCTAAAAGCTGCCAATACTCCTCTGTCCACCAGTGTTTGGACACCACTTCAGTCCCTCATTAAGCAAAATCTTCGTCCACGATGCTGGAATATATCAACGACGGATGTCGCTCCAATCTCTTTGCAAGGTATTTTGCATTCTAACAGACTTGTTTAAGAAAATTGACTGGCTAGTGTATCCGCTTTGTACATCTCGAGAGGATGATTGGGATTCTTTTGTTGACAAGCCAAGCTGGAACTGTCGAGCTACTGAGCTGCAGGGAAATGGACATTTCAAGTAATCAAATGGAGTATTGACGTATTCCAACGAAGCGTAGGATACTGGGCGTACCCTTTCAATTACAGAACACAAAACCTTCCAAATAACTTTAAATTGTCGGCCCAGAGCGTAAAAGGGGGGGGGGTAAATTTGACAAAAGGGCTGTGGTAGTACGCATTGGTCTATCGATCTATAGAGCTATCAAGAGAACATTTGTGGGGGTTTCTGAAGTTACTAGTCTCAAAGTTTTTAAAAATTGTGTTGGATATTGAGCATAACTATATAAAAGCAATTTCAAGATACACTAGAGCAGTATTATTTATAACATCACTCTTATATCAAGTGCTTAATCCATTATTCCAGTTATTTTTTATATTTGTTTTATTACATCGTTCAGATAAGGAACTCTCAAAAAGTGACCAGCACTATGACAGTAGGACTGAAGTCGGGGTTCGAAGGAGGGGGCGCAGGGCTTGTTCCTCTTAATTTTTGAATACACCTTGATGTAAAGAAGATGATGACGAAAGTTCAGGTTTAGAAGTGGGAGGAAAGCCCCAAATAAGGAAAGACATGAGACTGAAAACCCAATCCACATGCAAGGCTCCTGCGCGGGATTCGCACCGGGTTCCCAATGTCGGCAAAGAAACCATTGAGCCAAACAGAATGCCACCAGAATGCCACGTCGCTGGTTATGATCGAGAAAATAATTGGACTTTTGATCTGATAATTGCATCACACTTGGTAGGCCCTAACGTACGAAAAGTTCTGAAACTCATTTCTAAACTGCTGTCTGCAAAAACGTGGCTCTTTAAAGACAAAGTATACCTTTGGTTTTTGTTCGATTGTTTAACCCTAAATAAAACTAATCTGTGAAAATTTCATTTCAAAAGGTGGTCGCGTTTTTGAGATATCGCCGAAAATCCGGAGCGAATATGGCCACGCAGGAAGAATAATCCCTAATAGGACTACACAATCTGAGAAACGTTACTGACAGTAACGTTTCTCAGATTCAATTTTGTTGAGATAAAAAGTGACATATTTTTCCATAACCGCAGTACTTCGAAGTGAAATGGTTCTTAAACTGCATTGTATTGTCCAAAGCTGCTGTACTTCTTACCAAGTAAATTTTTATTGCCATTAATTTTCAGAGCCATTACCAAACATTTACAGACCCTTTAAACATAACAGTACTCAAATTTTCCAAAATGAAACGATAATTTTACTAATAATTACTTAATTATTATTGTTATTATTATTATATATTTCTGGTAATGAAATCTGGGATGTATCATAAAAGAACTTCCTATAGCTCGCAAGCCTGAGGAAACCTGCAAACAATGGTGCCTAAGGCTTCCACATTATGTGTTCTGAGCTCGTTTAGATGCACTATACCGGTACAATCCTAGTACACGGGACGTTTACGGCTATTAAAATGTCCCATCGATTGCTTAATTGATTTATTAATTAAAGTACTTAGGCTACTTTGTTATTCACACGGACATTTTATGGTCTTTGTTTCTACTGGTATTGTACCATTTTTTCATTTTGCAATTTATTTTTGACTCGTTAAGCAAAATTTGTAATAATATTTATTTCATCGAAAATTGGTTTACGCCAACAACTCTCTTAATTTGTATTCCCAATATTAATATAGGTGATTCCGCAATAACCGCTGTTACTAAAGCTCGTAATCTTGGTACTATATTCGACTCTTCCATGACACTCAAATCGCATATTTCTAATATTGCACGTTCTACGACATTTCACATGCTTAATATCGGCAAGGTAAGACAATATTTGACATAGAATGCAACTGAGCAGATAGTCCACTCGGTCGTAGTTTCCAGACTCGACAACTTGTGCAACTCACTTTTATATGGTCTTTCTTGTACCCAAATCTAACGTCTTCAGCTAACTCAAAACTCTGCTACTCGTGTTATTACCTTGACTAAAAAGTCTTCCCCCCCCCCCCGCATATTTTGAAAGAGTTTCACTCTGGTTACCAGTAAGCAGTAGGCTTTAGTACAATTTTCTATTTTTTTGTAAATAAATCACGAACTAACATGCAGTGCTCTGGCATAAATTGATGATCTTCACAAACCCTACGGTCCTCCTCGCAAACTCCTGTCTTGCAATTCTAACCTCCTTATTGAGCCCATTTCCAATAATTCATTTCCGATCGTTCCACATGCTGCGCCACGCCTATTAAACAAATTGTCATCACAAGTAAAATCATTTGTTTCTTCCCCCCCCAAAAAAAAAAAAACAACAACAACAACAACAACAACTAAAAAAACTAATTCTGATCTTTTCAATCAAGTATTTGAGTAATGGTTTGTTTTTACCTGTGTTTTCTTTTCTTCTTCTTTAACTTTTTTAATACATTTTATTGTTGTTTTTATTTCTTTTACACATGTATAGCATTCCGGAGTTTTCTAAGCTTAGGGGGCCTAATGCCTAAGTTTCCATCTTAATTATTTGTATGTTATTGTTTGTGTTGGCGTCATAAGCACTTTTGGGGATTTGTGCACACTTGATCGGTTTCATTATTATAATTATAATTATCGTAGTTTTGTAAATAGTGTTACCTGTAATTTATTTTGTAATCCCATCCTGCTATTAGCAGTTTACTGCAGCTGGTTAGTGAAATAAAATAACATAAAATAAAACACAAATAAATAACTGAGTATTGGAGGACAGGTTTTCTCGCATGTGACATCCTATCAGACAGAAGTTGTTTCGTCAGAAACTAATATTGCCAAGTTTATAAAAGCAAAAAACTTCAGTCTGTTTTCTTTCTGTCTGCCTTTTATTATTATTTTTTTCTGGATTTTTGTCTGTAAGATTTTTTTCCGGCCAAGAAGGCCACTCTGGGTGAGGGCCATACATGATAAGGAAAATAAGGAAACCTTCAAAAAGAGAGGACAACCTGTTTTACTTCCTCCTGAACTGTTGTACAATGTAAGTTGATGAAAAAGAAAATACAGGTAGGCATGAACGGGGAGTTCCAAAGTGCAACAGTACGGGGAAGTTAGCTTTAGAATAGCTCACAGATCTGGCCTTTGGAATACTGTGAACACACTCAGTAATGACAGAAGATGCGGCAATGTGTGTGCTGAGTGTGCTGAGTGTGTGTGTACGTGCAGTCAATACTTTCATCTCAAACTAGCTCAAACTTAACCGGGTCATTCGGCACCTTGACATGTCATTTTCAAAAGATTTGATTTCAGATACTCCACAGAAACTTTTTGATATGAAACCTTTTTTTTTTTGCCAGAATCCTGTGAGTCATGAAAATATGGTTCGATCGATAAGGTTCGGCACCTTGATTAAATTGTCATCGTTTCCTTGCAAATGTTGTCTGAAACTTTCAGTACGTCGTTCATGCTTTATCACTGCCACTTTCCCTTGATTGGAAATCTATAATTAGATTCAGTTCTGTATTCCTGTGTTTTACTCTTTTTGCTACCCAATATATGTCCTTTTATCTTCAGTTTTTAACAAATGCTATAGAAGGGAAACATCATACACTATTACAAGATCATTTATCATGACAAAACTGAATAATGAAACCGCTTGATAAAACCACAACAGAGTGTGCAAGTCTCGCGCATGTTTGAACTTCCGGGACCATTGTGGTCCCAACCGTATATGGATTGTACGAGGGCGATATTTTGTTTCTTTAATTATTTTAGATTGACGTAGTTTATGGCCAAAAAATTGTATTTGTTGGGAATGTAGTACTGCGTGATAAACAATATGAAAGTAAAAACATGAGAATAAGACTTGACCCCTGTTTCCGGTCAGATATACAACATTTAGAATTTTGCCCAACTACGGTCATGTTACCATTAAACCTATGTGATGGACGCACTAATTCGGGCGTAATTGGCAAATGGGGTTTCTTAATAAAGCAACCTCGTCCCAAGTTTCAATTTTGTTTCAACGTTAATCTGAACAAATTATTTGTATTATATAAAGTTGAAATCATGTGTATAACAACTTACTATTGGTATTATATTTTCAAGCATTTTGTATAAACATGATTTAAAAGGAATAATTTTGATTTTGATTTCAATGAAAAATATAGTCTTCGCTCGAGTTGTTTTCTTGTTTTCTAAGCGAGACTTGCACAGCATAGGATGAAGTCGAATAATGAAACCACACGATGAAGTCACAACATGATGAAACCGAATAATAAAACTACAATAGGATGAAACCGAATAATAAAACCACACGATCAAGCATGATACACCCGCTTGATGAAACGACATGGTGAAACTGCATGGTAAAACCGAACGATGAAACCTCTACACCCCCACTGAAAAGATCTTTCAGCTGTACACTGCAACAACTGGGGCGTTAAAATTTACACCAATGGGTATTGTCACACATAGATAACGAAGAGAGAATCCAAATTAACATCAGGGTGTTAAAATAACACCAATGTAATCAAGGGCGTCGATGGGTGGGGGACGGGGGGACATGTCCCCCCCCCACTTTTTAGACTGGAGGGGACAGCATATCAGATGTCCCCCCCCCCCCACTTTTTGATTGACTGTTCATTAGAAATATGCAACAAATTATAAAATTATACACAATTTTCTTTATTTCAATCATTCATTACATTTTTTGTTCAAATAAAAGAATAGCGAACAAACGGTGAACTGTTTTTTTTTTTTCATTTTCATCTTTTTTTCTGATGGACCGCGCGCAGAATGGTATTTTGGGCCTTTTATGTAAGATGTATTTTTTCAAGACTTGCTCGCCCGTCCCCCCTACTTTTCAGTAGTGATCGACGCCCTTGAATGTAATTGTTTACACCCTATTGTGTAAATTTTGATTCTTTTTGGTATCTATATAGGCCCAGGTGACAGCACCCATTTGTGTCAATTTTAACACCTAAGTTTTTGCAGTGTATGCCTACGTTATGGGGTGGGCCGACGTATATTATTATATGGAGGCCGCCAGATAACCACGTAAGATAAAACAGTCACACCCCATCTCAAAGAAAAGTAATCACCAGTCAAAGGAATACATCCCCCTAACACTTATGGCTTTCTGTAAAGGGAGGTATACCACCGTAAAAACACATCATAAAATATAGTGACATAAAGTTAAGTGCTCCCATATGGACAATCATAACAACCACTTTAGACAAAATAATTATTAGAAGTAGAGTGAACAACTCTACACCGAATGAGTAGAACGCTTGACTGACATGGTCGTAAAATTTCAAATTTTGAAAAACAAACGAGACGTCGAGTTTACTTCACTTGAACCACTCATTAAAACCACCATCACCTTTTCGAATTAATTACACGAATTGTTGTTTTTTGTCAACTGGATCACGTTCAATGCTTTTTCATACCAGCATTTAAAACACTCTTAACCCATCAAACCAATGACTATTTTGAAACAGTACACTTCATTAAACGAACTTAAATCCTCAACCATTTTACTGCTAATTGAAAATTCAAACGTTGCAAACATAATATCAAAGTTGCCAACAAATGTTGCGTGGCTTATTAATTTATATACTAAATGAATTTGCATTATATGCCTAATTAAAAACAAAACAACAAAGAAAAAATATATATTTATATGGGCTCCCATAGTAGTTCACTAAGTTTAAGGGTATTTTTACTGTGTGATATTATTATCCAAACTAATAAATTATTGAAAGATTACTTCGGATCTTGTACTTTGCACACATTTTTGACCAAATTGGTTGGGAAATGTTTCCGTCAGAATAAATGCACAGGTGGGGATTTTTTGCCCCCAAACATTGTTCTTCACTTTGAAATTGTCTGAATATTGTTCAGGAATGACCAATAATGTGTACATTTCCTTATATTACCGCGGTTAACTGCTGTTTATGAAGTAGTTTGAAAACATTATTCTTACGTTGTGAGCAAAATATGATTTGTAATTAAACCATTACACTAATTTTAAAAAAACAATTGTTTGCGTGGTGAACCATACTCAAATGACGTTACTTGTAACTGTGACAATGAATTTCGTTTTTGAAGAGCGCATGACTTTGTATCGTGGATACTTAAAGATGCCTAATCTTAATGGGTTTAGCCCTATAAGCTCAAATTAATACACCAACTAGTTAGCGTCTTAAAAGCCTTCTTACGGTCTCCCCCACCCCTAACGCTGGAGCACTTTCCAAGAGCTTTCCCCGAAGGCTGAAACGATTATCTTCCCCCATGGTCTCCCAAACAATTTGCTCCGAATTCACTATACTCTGATCCCCAAGTTGTGTAACCTTCCCACAGCTAATGTCAGGAAATTGGGCAGGTTGTAAAAGCGTGGTCTACTGGGCGGAAGTTTCCCGCGCGGCAGGCTAGGCCACGGTGTGAGGCGTGAATGGGTTGCTTGCAGGGTGCTGTTGGGAAGGTAACGCGCCGGGAGGTTCGGGCACGGAACGCGGCAGCTCTGCCTTTACATGGGGGAAAAATCACATCACGCAAAATCTCACATGGATTTCACTGTATTGAACAACTCAGCTCTCGATTGAAGTGCTTTATTTCCATTTGCCTTCCACTGTCCATTGTTAACCTGTGATGTAAGTGCATGTTTACTGTACGCTTGATATAGGAACGTATTCCTTTAACCAATACGAACGAAAAGTCTAATTTGTTTTTTGTGGGTTTTTTTTTGTCATACAAGACATAATACTTATATACGATACTCGAGCTACTATCCTGTCTTCACTTTCAGCAATGTATCAAAGTTGTGAAATTCCCATTAAGTACTAAAAGGTCTTCCTGATGACATTTCCCATTCGATGATTTTAAAACAACCTTAATTTTTAACCCATCATTTCACCACGATGCAATAAAATGCAATTTGACGCTTCTTGTCGCCTGAATAGAATGAGAAGTTGCCGACACCACAAGGAAACAACTTGGTTGCGTCTCCGATAACATTGAGAGTCTGGTCGTGGGCCTTTTAAATCGGGCAACCCGAGTGACTGACAGCTCCTCGTACAGATCACACTTACCCAACCTGTCGTCAAATTGTAACCAACGGCCCTTTTTCAATATTCACCACAATTCATTTAGTTGGGATCATAATATTTCGCCATGGTAAGCAATCAAACACACGAGCGGGCAATTACATCGGACACGAATCGACGGGATACACATGCCTTGCAGGTACTCCTTGGCAAAGAAGAAGAAGAAGAAGAAAGAGAATTTGAAGAACTAAGATGCGAGACGCGTCTTTTTCCTAATGGTAAAAGGGTGAGGGATGAAACACTTAAGCCCCGTCTTCGAACCAGGCAAATTATCTTTTCACGAAGGCCATGCTAACATTTTATTTTTTTCCCCCACAGACGATGCCACTACGAAGGGATATTCAGTAGCTTACTCCTAAAGGTACATTTGTATTGTCGGCATTATCACGTGATGCTATGAGAAAAAGGCACTTTAAAAGGACACCACGCAACAAAAGAGACAAAAGAGTAGGGCCTATAGACCAAGTTTTAAGTTCGTAAAAAGAAGGGATTGTTGCACTTTTCCGTCCAGTCATGTCACTTGGTGTGTTGCTGTACGGTTTACTCCCTTCTTGGATGGTGTACAGTATCAAACTGGGAATTCTTAAATTGTACTGCCGCCTATTTTTGCCTTCACAGCTCCGCCCCCTTTTTGAGCATTTGATGGTAATTGATCCTCAGGGCGAGTTTGCAGTGTGGGGAGCTACCCCCACCTAAGCCCCGTCTCATCATGCATGCCTGATTATAGGGTCATGGAATAAACATGGCGACCAGCTCACCTTGGCTGCCGTACCTCCGGCAGCCGACAAAAACAACCCAAACCTTGCAATTCTCGGTACACACCCCCTCGGTGTTAAGACGACTACACAGAAACTTTGTTTCCAACAACACGAGCACTTTAAAAGGACACCACGCAACAAAAGAGACAAAATCGCCTTCTGATAATCATCAATCAAAAGCACGTGTAAAACCCTCCTATAAACTGTCAAGGTTTCACTAGCGAGGCCATTACAGTTAAATCCTCCAAAAATAATTTGTCATTTTTGCCGTACACCATGAGTGTACTCGACACGACACCAATTACAACGCCGACCGTAGCCGTTTTTATACCGGGACAGACAAACTGACAAAAAACCTTGACGGAGAGGTATGCAATAACATCACTGGATCTCTTAAGTGTCTCCAATTATCTCCCCAATCTTACGGAATTATTCTCGGACTGCGTTTACGTTGCGTCAATTTAGTGCTTTAATTTAAACCGGGGGCAATTATTTTTTAACAAATTGACGACAATTACTTCAACTCGCTCAACGGTGCCTTTGTTAACCAGGGATGTAAAACACTTTTTTATTGGCGACGTATGTGTGAGGATGGGCAAAAGGAGAAAAACAAATCATTCAATGAAATAAATTTATGAGAAGCGTGCCAACGGCAATGTAATATATGTTGTGGGGACAGCTATCAGTGTGTTACGGAGTTTAATACATGATTTAGATCATTGCTACAGTTATCCTTTCTTATTGAACAAACATTTTGTATTGTGGTTTTTTATTGTTAAAAAATATAGAGAGAGATTATTAAACTGCTACTTTATCTACCACAAAAATAACTTCTTCTTTTTTCCAGTCACAAAAAATCCCGAAGTCTTAAGCATCTTCATAATACATACTTTAAAAGCAATGTGCTTTTGGAGTTGGAGATACGGTATTTTAGCGAACACAAAAAGTTAATTTATCTTTTTTTTAAATCGTATTTCATTACACATCCAACCAGCAAGCATCAATAGCAGGATGGTGATGAGGACACGAGAAGAAATGTTTAGTTTTAGAAGTGGGAGGGAAAACCCCCAAAGGGGCAAACCCACGCAATCAGGTAGGGACTGCAAACCAAACCCACATGCAAGGCTCCCGGTTTGAGGAGGGGTTCGAAACGGGGTCCACAGAGGTGAATGGCAGGGACAGAAACCACTGAGCCAACCTGATCCCAAGGTTGCATCATGTCCGATATCACCTGACGACGACTTGATCATCGCGGTTGAAAAGCTGTATTATGCTCAAATCGAAACCATTTATTCCATTGAGAAAGAGACTTTTCTTTTTCATTGAGAAGAATGTTGCTAGAATGCTAGTCATAACCAGAAATCATGTTTTCTTCCCCAAACCTTGGCTCTGGCTCCATGCTCCGTTTGATCAAAACACTTTGTTGAATACACAGGTTGCTCCAATAATGATGCCGGAACCCCCAAGCCGGAGCCCAAGCCAAGGTTTGAAAAGGCCCCATGACGAAAGTTAGCTTTTCTCAGCACACCTTGGCTCGATTGCACAATGCACTAAGGTTCATCTTAGGATGAGTTGTCAATATTACTATAGTGAATTTTATTGTGACATTACACTTTGCATAGCAGTTAAGACTGATTTGCACGTAACATCCATTTCAGCTCTTTGTGAAGTCAAGCCCAGCTTGTTGCATGCGGTTTTCGTAAGGAATATATAAAGGGATTGGTTTCACAGAAAAGTAAATGTGTTCATATCTCTTGTTGTGGTCACGTTTAACAACAACAAAAAAACACTTTTTGTCATTGAGTTTTTCCAATTTTTCATTGCTACAATCGAAATTTGAAAAGCAATTGACTCTTCAAAATGCTATTGTTTCGACTTTTACCACAGCGGCGCGCCATAGGAGTCAGAATCCCCTGTACAGGGCGCATTAACATGTTTTTTAGACAATGCGCACGTAGTTAAACGCGACAGATTAACTCTCAAAATGGCCGACCATGGACAGTGGGTCACGTGTGACATCGCTGCAGGGGTCAACAGACCTTTCTATTGCAACGTCACAGCCCGAGTTTTTGCCAACCAAGGTTGGACAACTATGGAAAGCCATAAATGAAAAACAAAAGCAGATAGCCACAGTTCGTAACAATGTTACACAATATTCAAAAAATGTGTTGAATTTGTTGGAAGCAATTCAACCAATCATGGGGGTATTTTATTAATTAAAGGTTCGAAGAAAATATTGTTGGTAAAAACATCTGTTACTACGATTGAATGTTTTTTTAACATTCGGTCGTCCATGCCAACCAACAAAAGAAAGGTCTATCTTACATTTGGCATGGGCGGCCGAATGTAAGTAAAACATTCAAACTTGTTAATAGATGTTGTAACCAAATTCAACATTTCTGTAAACTCAAATCAGAGAAAATACACCCTATGCTTGGCTGAGCACTTTGTTTCAAACAAATTCAACACTCACTTGAATATTTGTGTAACACTCTTACAGACTGTGGCTATATTTCTTGCTTTGCATTTATGGCTTCCCATAGTTGTCCAACCGTTGGCAAAAATTCGGGCTGCGAAGTTGCAATAGAAAATGTTTATGAACTTTATATTCAAATGAAAAACAGAATTAGCTGTTGCAAACCAAAAAGACCTATGGTATAAATGCAACAAAATGGTGGCCTGACGGTTAGAGTCTTTTTCGAAGGCCTTCAAAAAAGACTCTTCTATGGTCGAAACGTCAGACCACTAACAAGTTTTTTTATTTTGACTTTTATAGTCAGTAAGCTTTCTTTTAAAACGACAAATGATTATTTATCCTGTACTTTATTTCGTGTTGGTAAGCGACCAATCATATTGACTCCTTGCACCAACGTCGCACTCTGCTGTTGTCTGCTATGCTCAATATTTTGGGAATCAAATTGCACGTGTACAAATTTAAGATGGCCCTTTTCGAAAACACGGCTTGGGCTTGGGCTTGGGCTTGGGCTTGGGCTTAGGCTTGGGCTCCATCCACCTGGTTGAAGCCCCGTATAAATAAGGAAACTGCACAAGTTTTTCCCAAACAACTGACGGAGCCTAAGCCCAATCCGTAGTTTCGAAAATGGGCTATGGTAGTCAGGTGAATTTGGTCAATGCCAATAAACTATATGTTCTGTTATATGCATTTCACGAAGGGAACCAACTGTCTTATTTAATTCAGAGTAAAGCCAAAAAGGTTGAGTCCTTTACTCACAATTTAGGCTACAAAGGTATAAACAACAATGGAGTGCTTTTTCACTTCCCAACCACATCAAGTGAAGCCTGCCCTCTGTCGTCCAATACTATATTCTTTCGAACTGTTCAGGTAGTCAACTACAAGGGAAACTGACTGGGTAAATTTTAAATAAGTTTGGGTTGAACAAGGAAAAATTTACTCGAGCGAAATTTTCCGAGATTGTACTTGTAAGACAACAATCCCAACGTTCTATGACAATCACGACATTACTGTTGGGTTTGTACGAAGTATACTTTTGAGAAGAAAAAAAATAAACACACACAAAAAATGTGATGGTTCTAAAAAGTCACTGGGAAGTTAACGTTTAGACTGAGGGCGGTATACAAAACGACCTCTGAAAAGAAAATGTTCCACAAAAATCACAGTATTTCGAAACAGCGCCCTCCATTGAAAGACATGTTGGTCAATATCTACTTTTAGAACTTGTTGTTCGCATTATACAGTGGCTTAGACCGGTTGAACTCAAAGACAAATAATTAGGAATTTTTAAATCATCATTTCGATTGTTGCCATCAAAATAAGCCCGTGTAAACGCACCAAAGATGCCCAGCAAAACTCTAACAATGTTTCACCCTTTTTTTTTTTTACCAAAACGTGACCATATTTGTTTGATAAAGTTTAGTTTGATATAGTTAGTTGTACTATGGCGTTTATTGAAGCTGTGAGGTTGTAACGAAATATACTCGTTCCAAAACCAACGACTTCACCCTTTTAAATTTTCGACTACATGTACTTGCAAACTCAGAAACACCATTATTCCAATATTATAAATGAACAACCGGTTTTCCGTACGACCCTGCCGCAGCTAAAAACGAAACGAAAAGATACTTCGTTTTGCTTCATTAATTAACGAAGAAAATTTCCCTCCATGCTCATTCATTACTTTCCTATTAGGCCTCTACGACAAAATTATTAACAATACACTCTTTAAAGATACTCTATTACAACTAGGTCTGTAGGTCCCATACCTTTATCGTGTAATGTGTAACTTCTTTCACCACTCTTGCACGCTTGCAGTGCATGTACATTCATTACCACGGTCCTACGAACATGACGAAGATGGTCAGCCATTTCACAAGATGTGCCGTCGCCTTTTACACACAACTCGCTGCCTTTCTTTAACTTGCATGTTTTTTTTGTTGTGTACTACACTCTAATCACCTTCCAAGAAGACTCCTTTTCGTATTCATGTAGGTAAATATAAGGAAACTTGACATTTTGACTAGGTTTAAGACAACATTCGTGCGAAGTTTCGCCAGGCAATTTCCTTCCTCCATGGGCTAATGGTATAATAACGTGTTTCGGAATGCTGCAGACAACAAAAGCTCGTCAAGTTGCAAGCAACATTGAGACGCGTTGTAACATTCCTTTTGTAAAAACACCTGTCGGCTGGGTACGGTTCTTGCTCACTGATTGGACGAGACCTGTTTGAGGACGTACGTCACCGTAGTTCCAACCAATTAGGCGGACATAATTTGCATCTATCTGCATAATAAGACAGCTGTTAGATTTGTGGAGTTTTCGTCAGATAGTTATCGTCTGCGTGTTTTGTTGACATAAGGACGGTAAATTATCATGTGTACATTTTGCCCTCTTGAATGTCGATATAAAGAATAACACTATGAGCAATTTTCTTAATAATCATACCATACAACGAAGCTGTGACAAAACATCACAAATTCGGTGGTAATTCTTAGCAAAATCAATGAAAAATAGTGTTATGTTTTGCCAAAGACTTTTTACGATCGTGGCAATCAAAATAAAGGCGTCAGTATTATTATTATTTGGGGGTCTCTATATGCTATTTTCTCGACTTCAACAGCATTTTAGACGGAAATATTTTTTCCGGAAGATTGTTACTCAGCGAGTTTTCAAATTGAAACTTATAGTTTTTATTTAAGTCGAGTGTGATCTCTGGCTACACGTCAGGATAATGGTCGTTTGGCTTCTGACTGGCACCCCGAACAAAGATACTGACGAAGTATAGGGAGACCGCCAACATAGGGTATAGACTATAGATATCTCAGTTGGTAGAGCAACGGCACGTAAAATGCGGAGGTTGCACCAACGGTCAGTTTCCTTTGCGGTTGTTTACATTTAATACTAAAAACTTGTTGGAGATGGGCAGAGTGTCATGATTTAACTGGGGTGCAACATTTAAAACATTATTGACTTTGATGACGACACTTAGTGATCTGATGCATGGGTCATCCATGTGCCTCAGTTTGAGAACTTTTAATAACATTTTGACAGAAATATTTCAAGAGAATAAACTGTCGCTTCAAAAAAGATATTTAAGAACAGGACAAAGAGATAAAAGCAATGATTTTTCTGGATAACAACTGTACATGTCCATAACAACACAAGTAAGATCATACATAAGAACAACACTTATTCCCTACCAACAAGTAATTACTTTCTTATAATCAACATTTACTTCATGCAATAAAACTGTTATCATGGGGCATCCATCTTGCATTCATCCCATTTAAAATAATTGTAGCCAAAGTGAGGCTGGAAGGGCAAATGGTCTGGTGCATTTTTGTATTGATTTGAATCAGTATGCATTATTAACATTACACAAAGAGGACTCAACACAGAATGGTGTCAGCATGATCAGAAGGTCGACTCTCTCCACTTTCTTAATGGGTGTAATTCCCCGGTCACTCGCGTTACAACCGCTACACAGGTGACCATGGTTATTATGGTTTTAGAGCGATTTGAATGACCTGATATTGACCCCTTCCACCGATTGTCACACACAGCTTCTGTCTGCCACGCTCTCCATGTTTGGGAGTCAATATGAATGTCAAAAAGTATGGTAAGCGTGTAAATGTTACGAAGCCTAAAATGCAGGCAACAATGTATCCCACATACGGACATCAACTCCCAAAATGGCGGAACCAAGATCATTGTGATGATGACGTCGGGTGAATTAGGTCAACAGAGTCGATAAAATCATCCAGAATATCAGATTGCTCAAACTTAAATTTACTGTCATAAGAGAAACCATGGAGTTGCTCATACAATTGACAAGTGACAGTTGGACGAACAGCGTAATAAAATGGCTGTCTGTCTTATACTGACATGGTACATAAATAGCAAGTATCAGAAGAAAATATGAATATTTTGAATATGAAAGCTCACTGAGTGATCATACCAGTAGCAGCCCTCAAGAGAAATGTTTCCATCTGAAACAATTACAAAGTTGAGAAAATAGCATTGGAAGACTTCACAAATCAGTCACCAAAGCTTGCTTCAATTGCTGCAATCGCAATTAACACGTGAACAAGAAAACGTCCCTAATGAAATACAAACTGTTTTTCCGTTTCGTTTTTATTCCACCAAAATGGGACCAAATTGGTTGGCTAAAAACTAGACGACTGGAAATGTCTTACTCCCCCCCCCCCAAAAAAAAAAAAAAACTAGAACAGCGAAGCTGCCATGGCGAGCTGCCAATCGCCAGATGGAAGACCAATGACCAATTGCAATAAGGAGTTATGATCATTTAAGGTTTTCATTGTTTTAGCTCATTCAACTGGAACCAGTGATTAACTCTTTGAGTTTTATCTTTTCATATAAATCTACATGTAAAAAGCAATATTTGATTAAAGTTTCAAGTCAGTACATCATTGCAATAAGGAGTTATGACCATTTAAAATTTTCATTGTTTTAGCTCATTCAACTGGAATCAGTGACATAGAGTTTGGTTTTTGTTCAAAAATTTTCCACATGTCTGTTATGTTGTTGTTCAAATTTAGTTCTAAAACATCCAACATTTAGTCTTAAGTTTTTTATAAAGTCCCGATGGCACAATGTTCAACATTGTAAAACAAACTTCAACATTTCTTTTAAAATTCTGAAAACATTTCTGTAAAAAAATTGTTGAGAAACACAATACATGGCTGTCATTGTATAATTAATTCACTTAGGGCTTTTAGAATCCATAAAACAACTCAAAACATAAATGTTGAAGCTTGATGCTAAAACTTTAACATTTACTGAATGCGGACGGCCGGACAGACGGCCGGACAGACGGACGGAAATTGTCATTACATAGGCTCACTCTACTTCGCAGCTCGCCAAAAATCAATCTTGTAAAATAACTTTTAAAATCTGCGTAATTCAGAGCTTTTTTTTTTGCTGGATTGCTAGGCTATTGCTCATTCCTTTTGGTAACTAATGTAAGTCTAAAAAATATATAAAAACATGGCAAAATATTCAATTTTACCTAACATACATACCCTACTGCACATGAAACATACATTTTATAAATTTGATATATTTTATCTATGGCAACGGTGGCTTTGAATTGCAAAAAAAATGGCTTATAAAATGAACAGACTGTTTAAAAATACAAATCTACATTTATCTTAACTTTCAGGAACAATTATGCAGATGTGAGGCAAATTCATACTTGTTCCCACAATCTTTCCCGCAGAAGTTACACTCAAATGGGGAGTGGAACCCATGAGCCCCTCGATGTATAGTAAAAAGCACGTTATCGGGAAAGATAATGTTGCAATGGGCACAGCAGTATCTGG